>JBBBDQ010001971.1:0-509122 GCA_037127315.1 Ascarosepion bandense
GATTGAATTCTTAACGGTTGGTCAGCGAACGCAAGCAGCATAACTCGACTTATTCTGTAAAAAACGGTTCAATTTCTATTTTTGTCTTCAGAAATTTAATTAAATCAACTTTACAGTTTTAGCTGCTTGTGGTAAGTCAAAGGGGATTCAGTCCATTTTTCAGTTTGTTTTTCTGTATTTTTTGGAATTTTTTTTTTTTTCATTGTTTTGTTCGTCTTTGATTTTTTTTTTTGTCACTTAGTTTGTGTAAATTATTTTGCCATTCAAGGTTATTTTTGACTTCAGATAAATAGTATCATGGTTCAATTATTTCCATTAATGTTGTCTTGTAGAAGATTTAAATTTTTGTCTTCGTGAGATTGAATTCTTAACGGTTGGTCAGCGAACGCAAGCAGCATAACTCGACTTATTCTGTAAAAAACGGTTTAATTTCTATTTTTGTCTTCAGAAATTTAATTAAATCAACTTTACAGTGTTAGCTGCTTGTGGTAAGTCAAAGTGGATTCAGTCCATTTTTCAGTTTGTTTTTCTGTATTTTTTGGAATTTTTTTTTTTTTCGTTGTTTTGTTCGTCTTTGATTTTTTTTTTGTCACTTAGTTTGTGTAAATTATTTTGCAATTCAAGGTTATTTTTGACTTAAGATAAATAGTATCATGGTTCAATTATTTCCATTAGTGTTGTCTTGTAGAAGATTAAAATTTCTGTCTTCGAGAGATTGAATTCTTAACGGTTGGTCAGCGAACGCAAGCAGCATAACTCGACTTATTCTGTAAAAAACGGTTCAATTTCTATTTTTGTCTTCAGAAATTTAATTAAATCAACTTTATAGTTTTAGTTGCTTGTGGTAAGTCAAAGGGGATTCAGTCCATTTTTCAGTTTGTTTTTCTGTATTTTTTGGAATTTTTTTTTTTCGTTGTTTTGTTCGTCTTTGATTTTTTTTTTGTCACTTAGTTTGTGTAAATTATTTTGCAATTCAAGGTTATTTTTGACTTCAGATAAATAGTATCATGGTTCAATTATTTCCATAAATGTTGTCTTGTAGAAGATTTAAATTTTTGTCTTCGTGAGATTGAATTCTTAACGGTTGGTCAGCGAACGCAAGCAGCATAACTCGACTTATTATGTAAAAAACGGTTTAATTTCTATTTTTGTCTTCAGAAATTTAATTAAATCAACTTTACAGTGTTAGCTGCTTGTGGTAAGTCAAAGGGGATTCAGTCCATTTTTCAGTTTGTTTTTCTGTATTTTTTGGAATTTTTTTTTTTCGTTCTTTTGTTCGTCTTTGATTTTTTTTTTGTCACTTAGTTTGTGTAAATTATTTTGCAATTCAAGGTTATTTTTGACTTCAGATAAATAGTATCATGGTTCAATTATTTCCATTAATGTTGTCTTGTAGAAGATTTAAATTTTTGTCTTCGTGAGATTGAATTCTTAACGGTTGGTCAGCGAACGCAAGCAGCATAACTCGACTTATTCTGTAAAAAACGGTTTAATTTCTATTTTTGTCTTCAGAAATTTAATTAAATCAACTTTACAGTGTTAGCTGCTTGTGGTAAGTCAAAGGGGATTCAGTCCATTTTTCAGTTTGTTTTTCTGTATTTTTTGGAATTTTTTTTTTTTTCGTTGTTTTGTTCGTCTTTGATTTTTTTTTTGTCACTTAATTTTTGTAAATTATTTTGCAATTCAAGGTTATTTTTGACTTAAGATAAATAGTATCATGGTTCAATTATTTCCATTAGTGTTGTCTTGTAGAAGATTGAAATTTCTGTCTTCGAGAGATTGAATTCTTAACGGTTGGTCAGCGAACGCAAGCAGCATAACTCGACTTATTCTGTAAAAAACGGTTCAATTTCTATTTTTGTCTTCAGAAATTTAATTAAATCAACTTTACAGTTTTAGCTGCTTGTGGTAAGTCAAAGGGGATTCAGTCCATTTTTCAGTTTGTTTTTCTGTATTTTTTGGAATTTTTTTTTTTCGTTGTTTTGTTCGTCTTTGATTTTTTTTTTTTGTCACTTAGTTTGTGTAAATTATTTTGCCATTCAAGGTTATTTTTGACTTCAGATAAATAGTATCATGGTTCAATTATTTCCATTAATGTTGTCTTGTAGAAGATTTAAATTTTTGTCTTCGTGAGATTGAATTCTTAACGGTTGGTCAGCGAACGCAAGCAGCATAACTCGACTTATTCTGTAAAAAACGGTTTAATTTCTATTTTTGTCTTCAGAAATTTAATTAAATCAACTTTACAGTGTTAGCTGCTTGTGGTAAGTCAAAGTGGATTCAGTCCATTTTTCAGTTTGTTTTTCTGTATTTTTTGGAATTTTTTTTTTTTTCGTTGTTTTGTTCGTCTTTGATTTTTTTTTTGTCACTTAGTTTGTGTAAATTATTTTGCAATTCAAGGTTATTTTTGACTTAAGATAAATAGTATCATGGTTCAATTATTTCCATTAGTGTTGTCTTGTAGAAGATTGAAATTTCTGTCTTCGAGAGATTGAATTTTTAACGGTTGGTCAGCGAACGCAAGCAGCATAACTCGACTTATTCTGTAAAAAACGGTTTAATTTCTATTTTTGTCTTCAGAAATTTAATTAAATGAACTTTACAGTGTTAGCTGCTTGTGGTAAGTGAACGGGGATTCAGTCCATTTTTCAGTTTGTGTTCCTGTATTTTTTGGAATTTTTTTTTTTCGTTGTTTTATTTGTTGTTTTGCTCGTGTTTGATTTTTTTTTTTGTCACTTAGTTTGTGTAAATTATTTTGCAATTCAAGGTTATTTTTGACTTCAGATAAATAGTATCATGGTTCAATTATTTCCATTAGTGTTGTCTTGTAGAAGATTGAAATTTCTGTCTTCGAGAGATTGAATTCTTAACGGTTGGTCAGCGAACACAAGCAGCATAACTCGACTTATTCTGTAAAAAACGGTTCAATTTCTATTTTTGTCTTCAGAAATTTAATTAAATCAACTTTACAGTTTTAGCTGCTTGTGGTAAGTCAAAGGGGATTCAGTCCATTTTTCAGTTTGTTTTTTCTGTATTTTTTGGAATTTTTTTTTTTCGTTGTTTTGTTCGTCTTTGATTTTTTTTTTGTCATTTAGTTTGTGTAAATTATTTTGCAATTCAAGGTTATTTTTGACTTCAGATAAATAGTATCATGGTTCAATTATTTCCATTAGTGTTGTCTTGTAGAAGATTGAAATTTCTGTCTTCGAGAGATTGAATTCTTAACGGTTGGTCAGCGAACGCAAGCAGCATAACTCGACTTATTCTGTAAAAAACGGTTTAATTTCTATTTTTGTCTTCAGAAATTTAATTAAATCAACTTTACAGTGTTAGCTGCTTGTGGTAAGTCAAAGGGGATTCAGTCCATTTTTCAGTTTGTTTTTCTGTATTTTTTGGAATTTTTTTTTTTTCGTTGTTTTGTTCGTCTTTGATTTTTTTTTTGTCACTTAGTTTGTGTAAATTATTTTGCAATTCAAGGTTATTTTTGACTTAAGATAAATAGTATCATGGTTCAATTATTTCCATTAGTGTTGTTTTGTAGAAGATTGAAATTTCTGTCTTCGAGAGATTGAATTCTTAACGGTTGGTCAGCGAACGCAAGCAGCATAACTCGACTTATTCTGTAAAAAACGGTTTAATTTCTATTTTTGTCTTCAGAAATTTAATTAAATCAACTTTACAGTGTTAGCTGCTTGTGGTAAGTCAAAGGGGATTCAGTCCATTTTTCAGTTTGTTTTTCTGTATTTTTTGGAATTTTTTTTTTTTTCGTTGTTTTGTTCGTCTTTGATTTTTTTTTTTTTTGTCACTTAGTTTGTGTAAATTATTTTGCAATTCAAGGTTATTTTTGACTTAAGATAAATAGTATCATGGTTCAATTATTTCCATTAGTGTTGTCTTGTAGAAGATTGAAATTTCTGTTTTCGAGAGATTGAATTCTTAACGGTTGGTCAGTGAACGCAAGCAGCATAACTCGACTTATTCTGTAAAAAACGGTTTAATTTCTATTTTTGTCTTCAGAAATTTAATTAAATCAACTTTACAGTGTTAGCTGCTTGTGTTAAGTCAAAGGGGATTCTGTCCATTTTTCAGTTTGTTTTTCTGTATTTTTTGGAATTTTTTTTTTTTTTTCGTTGTTTTGTTCGTCTTTGATTTTTTTTTGTCACTTAGTTTGTGTAAATCATTTTGCAATTCAAGGTTATTTTTGACTTAAGATAAATAGTATCATGGTTCAATTATTTCCATTAGTGTTGTCTTGTAGAAGATTTAAATTTCTGTCTTCGAGAGATTGAATTCTTAACGGTTGGTCAGCGAACGCAAGCAGCATAACTCGACTTATTCTGTAAAAAACGGTTTAATTTCTATTTTTGTCTTCAGAAATTTAATTAAATCAACTTTACAGTGTTAGCTGCTTGTGTTAAGTCAAAGGGGATTCAGTCCATTTTTCAGTTTGTTTTTCTGTATTTTTTGGAATTTTTTTTTTTTTCGTTGTTTTGTTCGTCTTTGATTTTTTTTTTTGTCACTTAGTTTGTGTAAATCATTTTGCAATTCAAGGTTATTTTTGACTTAAGATAAATAGTATCATGGTTCAATTATTTCCATTAGTGTTGTCTTGTAGAAGATTGAAATTTCTGTTTTCGAGAGATTGAATTCTTAACGGTTGGTCAGCGAACGCAAGCAGCATAACTCGACTTATTCTGTAAAAAACGGTTTAATTTCTATTTTTGTCTTCAGAAATTTAATTAAATCAACTTTACAGTGTTAGCTGCTTGTGGTAAGTCAAAGGGGATTCAGTCCATTTTTCAGTTTGTTTTTCTGTATTTTTTGGAATTTTTTTTTTTTCGTTGTTTTGTTCGTCTTTGATTTTTTTTTTTGTCACTTAGTTTGTGTAAATCATTTTGCAATTCAAGGTTATTTTTGACTTAAGATAAATAGTATCATGGTTCAATTATTTCCATTAGTGTTGTCTTGTAGAAGATTGAAATTTCTGTCTTCGAGAGATTGAATTCTTAACGGTTGGTCAGCGAACGCAAGCAGCATAACTCGACTTATTCTGTAAAAAACGGTTTAATTTCTATTTTTGTCTTCAGAAATTTAATTAAATCAACTTTACAGTGTTAGCTGCTTGTGGTAAGTCAAAGAGGATTCAGTCCATTTTTCAGTTTGTTTTCCTGTATTTTTTGGAATTTTTTTTTTTTTTCGTTGTTTTGTTCGTCTTTGATTTTTTTTTTTTTGTCACTTAGTTTGTGTAAATTATTTTGCAATTCAAGGTTATTTTTGACTTAAGATAAATAGTATCATGGTTCAATTATTTCCATTAGTGTTGTCTTGTAGAAGATTGAAATTTCTGTCTTCGAGAGATTGAATTCTTAACGGTTGGTCAGCGAACGCAAGCAGCATAACTCGACTTATTCTGTAAAAAACGGTTTAATTTCTATTTTTGTCTTCAGAAATTTAATTAAATCAACTTTACAGTGTTAGCTGCTTGTGGTAAGTCAAAGAGGATTCAGTCCATTTTTCAGTTTGTTTTCCTGTATTTTTTGGAATTTTTTTTTTTTTCGTTGTTTTGTTCGTCTTTGATTTTTTTTTTTTTTGTCACTTAGTTTGTGTAAATTATTTTGCAATTCAAGGTTATTTTTGACTTATACAAAGTTAAAACTTTGTAAACTTCAGTCACTGTTTTTTCTTTCTTTTTTTTTTTAATTGGAGTTGATAGTTCCTAGTATCGCCCGGTCTCACACTCCACCCCCTTCTTTTGAATGAGTTTAGAGGTGATAGCCTTGTTTCTTGTTTAGGAAGGGATTCCTGGTTCATCCCCCTTCTCCGGTGGTAGTGTTAGTTCTTCTGGAAACTCTTTGCATTTACGGAGTATGGTGGCAATGTGTTTACATTCTGAGGGTACCGGGTTGGCAGTTTCCTGGTTGCTGCTTCCGACTGGTAGTTAGTGCCCCGAACTCTTGCGTAGCGTCTTGAAAGGCTGCTCTGATTAACAGTTGAATAATACCGAGGTTCTTGTAGTGCCATATCGTGCATGGACGGGCGTCCCTGCATGAAAGTTTGGTGGGCAACACCGAGGCCATATTATGTTGTAGGCCGCGTCAGTCTCCATCCTTCACAAGTTGCAAATGATTGACTGACTGATTCTATTCTAAGATCTCTCCTTAACTGAATCACTATAGAAAAAACCAAACATAATAGCAAAACTAAACCAGCTCATTTGAAAACACCCAAACCTGTCTGCATCTCTTTCACTAACATATGCGTCATCCGCACCAACTTCCCCAGTGTAGATTCTTTCCGCTATAATAACTCACCTGATATATTAGCCCTATGTGAAACTAATCTTAACCCTTCTATCCCCTCATCTGAGTTCTACGTTCCTGGCTACCTTCCCCTCTTCAAGAAGGACTCCAATGTTCATATGCATGGGCTTGGTGTCTATGTCAGTGAACACCTTCCCTTAGCTAGGGTGTCATCTTTTGAATCCCCAGATCATTCTTTCATGTGCTTCCGCCTCTCACTTCTCAGCTCGATTAGCTATCTCTTCTTTCTCTACCGCTCTCCTTCCTCCCCTGACTGTTCGTTACTTGACATCATTTCTGACAATATTGACAAAGCCATTTCTTCCCATCCCTCTGCCCATGTATTCGTGTTTGGTGACTTTAACGCCCACCACACCAAGTGGCTGAAGAACGCTGTCACTGACCCTGCTGGTGTCCACACCATGAACTTTTCAATCACCCAGTCCCTTACGCAAGTAGTGGACTTCCCCACGCATTTCTCTGACAACCCTAACGGAAGGGACTCATTTCTAGACCTCTGCTTCACTTCCATCCCAGACTCTTGCACTACCAGACAACTCTGCCCACTCGGAAACTCTGACCACACTGTAGTGTCCGTCAATATTTCACTCACACTTTCAGCGGACCTCAAACGGAATGACTATATCGAATCCATTGCTAAATCTGCTGCTATGAAAGTCGGTTCTCTGTGTAGGGCCCGGAAGTTTTTTCCGTCTGAATCTATCCTGCACATTTATAAATCTACCATCCGCCCGTGCATTGAATACTGCTGCCATATCTGGTCGGGTGCCCCTGCTGTTCTCCTCGGGCTTCTCGATAAGATTCAGAGGAGGGTCTGTAATGTGATAGATACCGACTTGGCAGACCGCCTGCAGTCTCTCTCCCACCGGCGCGACGTGGCTTCCCTGTGTCTCTTCTGTAAATACTTTCATGGCTTCTGCTCCGATGAACTTAGATCACTAGTGCCCCCTAAATACGAATTCAAACGAGATACTAGATTAGCAACTAGATCCCACCCTTTTATAGTGAAACCGATAAAATGCAGCCGTAACTTCTACTCCAACAGTTTCTTTCCTCGCACTTCCCGACTGTGGAATTCTCTTCCAAATGATTGCTTCCCCGACGGCTACAATCTCCAGGAGTTCAAATGTAAGGTCAATAGACGCCTCCTAACACACTAACCTGCTCCCACTCTATCAAACACTCTTCCCATCTGCCCAACCCTCATCCTCGCTATCCTTACTCATCTGTCACCTT
This sequence comes from Ascarosepion bandense, assembly GCA_037127315.1. Lineage (NCBI taxonomy): Eukaryota > Metazoa > Mollusca > Cephalopoda > Sepiida > Sepiidae > Ascarosepion > Ascarosepion bandense. Next base: position 7,557 of record JBBBDQ010001971.1, read on the forward strand.
CCTCCTGACATTCCCTATGTCTAACCACTCCTTCTCTTTACCTTTCCCTATGTAGCCCCATGCGCAATAGTGGCAGTGGAATGCCTTGCTTGGGGTGAGATGATTTAAAAAAAAAAAAAATACCAAATAGAACCCACTTTAAAAGAAAGGAAACCAAATCTTTATAATACAAGAAGAGAAGAAACCACCCTTGCTTGGCTATGCGTTGAACACACACAACTGACTCACTCTTTAATACTAGAAGGGGAGCCTCCTCCTAAATGTCCCTGTGGAAACCAATACACAGTAAAATATATACTGATAGAATGCACAAACCTTACTCACATTCAAAGAAAGTTCTACAACATTAAGAGTACAAAGGAACTATTGATCAAAGTCATATAATAAACTTCCTGAATGATGTAGATTGATGTGTAATCAATATATGCTACCTTTTAACATTATGGAAACCCTTGTCTTAGTAATACTTGGAATTATTTTGCAGTGTGCAAGCAAATAAGCTCTAGCTTATATAGCTTATAGACATTTACAAGTCCTATATATTTAGTATATATATATATATATATATATATATAAACTAAATTTGGCATTTAATGACTCACAGTGGATGATATGCAATAAAACCCAACCAACCTACTTTGGGAAAATCTTCTGCCTAGTCAGTCATCTCTCAAAAGAGACATGATTGCTGAAGTGTGTATCAAGTACAGCAATTAACTGACAGAATGATTTAAACATAGAAAACAATTTTAATAATTTGTTAATTATCTGCTCAGTTGTGCCCATATAATATTGTCACTCTGCTAGTTATCACATGATCTCTATATTTTATAGTTATTATTTGTAAATGTTTACTTAAAAAAAGTCATTTTGGTAATACCAGACTATATCAATTTCCTTTCAGAGTGACCTAATACTTTATAAATTCATCAATAGTCACATTAATTCTATGATATTTTGACTTGGGCTTCTCAACTTTTTTTTAAAAATTGAGATATTCAAAATTTTCAAGCTTTATAAATCTGAAACTTGTTTATTAAAATAATTGTTGTCATAATGATATATTTTTCCTGGACAAACTCTTGTAAAAATAATTCTCATGTAGTTTGAAATATACCAAGAAAAAAATGATAGAATATTATAATGAAAAAGTTTTCCTTCATGAGTTCTTAAATATAATTTTCGCAATTATTATATTAATATTTAGTAATTCTGGAAAAATTACTTTATTGCTTAACAAACCTATCTCTTACTTTATTTCCATTGGAATCTTATATTAATGCTAATTTTTTCAGGCTATCAAAATGACATATGAAGTTTATATAAGAAAATGATATTTTAATTCTTCTTCATTATAATGAAGGGGTGCTGAAAAAAATCAATCCAAGAAATGTTTAGACGTCTCTTCATAAAGCATTTTCACATGTGAGTATTTAAAGATACTTTTTACTGTGATTAATATTGTACACTGCAGTTTTGCAGTCCGTGTTTTAATCTCCTGGCTTAGTAAACATCTTGGAAACATCCACCATTCTTATAAGAAAGGCTGCACTACACTGTATCTCCAATGCATCTCTAGTACAGCAAAAAAATTACCGATAATATAAGCAAGAAATATACTTAGCATGTTACATACATAGTTTATTAGGGCTGTCAAAAGTTAGATGCATGTAATTGGTCTTTTGTTAAGCTCTTAATATTATTAAGTTATTGCATGGAAGATTTTAAAATGTTTTTTTAATTATTACTATTTTATTCTGCTCATGGAATCAGTATTTTTTGTTGCTTGCTTTGTAAACATCTTTAAACAGTCTGTCATAAGAAAGGCCCTTCCACTAAGAAAAAGTGATGATTCACAAAAAGCAAAAGGTTACAAACAAAAAATATACATACATATATGGCAAATTATTTTTTTATAAAAATCAAGATTTTTATAAAATCTGATGTTTAGTCAAACTGAGAACTTTTCAGCATTTTCTCATTGATAGGAAATGCCAGTAAATATGAGGGTCATTCAATAAATAAGGTGAATTTTTTAGTATAAGGACTTCTAATACAAATAGAAGCTTACTTTTTTTTTTTCTTCATCGTAGTCTCCCAGCAGTGTCACACTCTTTTCCCATCTGTGCACAAGCCTCTGTATTCCCTCAGTGTAAAAATCTTTGGACTGATGTCTCAACCAATCGCTCACAGCACTTTTGACTTCATCGTCACTTTCAAACTATGTGCCTCTCGTGAACACTTTCAAGGGACCAAGCAGGTGAAAGTCTGAAGGGGCAAGGTCTGGGCTGTAAGGGGGATGAGGGAGTAGTTCCCAGCTCGTTGATGATCTGCACCATTTAGGTTGCTGTGTGAGGCCTTTGAGTAGGCAAGGTCATCATGGACAATTTTGTGTGCTCAAAGTCCTTGCAATGTCATCCACTGTCAGACTGATTCGATCACCTCAGCAGACCTCACTTTTGTAGGCCTCCCAGTCCTGTCTTCAGTCTCAACACTTTTCTGTCCTTCTTTAAACAATTTAGCCTACTTGTAGATATTTTTTTGGCTGAAACATGTGGTACACAGTTGACATTCTTTTATGAATTTTAACTAGTTTGCACCTTTCAGCAACCAAAAACCTTTGTACAATCCTGGAGCATGCTTCTTGGTCGGCCATCTTTATTAATCTCCAAAACTTTCAAAGATTTTTTTCAATCTGCAAAAAAACTTAAATCCCTTTGAAAAAGAAGTAAAGGAAAGAAATTAAAAAAAAGTAAGCTTCTATCTGTATTACAAGTCCTTATACTGAAAAATTTACCTTATTTATTGAATGACTCTCGTATATATTTTGTAAGCATTCTATGCTATGATTCTGAAAAAGGAACATGTTACATCCTATTTTCAAATAATATCTAAGTTGCTCTATGAAAGATACTTGTAAATTTATTAATATTTTATTAAGAAACTAAAAAATCTGATTTATTTTACTAATATTTCAATCAGTTCACATAATCATATATAATAAAAGTCTTTGTTATATTTCAGCTTCCTAGTGTGTTTCTGTGGATGGAGTAGCTGATTCTTCTTTCATAAGAAATTGGAACATTGATGTATCTAGCAATGAAGAATATGAGACTGATATCTGACCAGGTTCAAAAGGATGGACACCTGCTGCTGGAGATAATAAAAATACTGTCACCATGTATGTTGGTGACGCTCTGAGATATGGTGCCATGTTATGCCTTCCCAAAACCAAATGTGTGGCAATGTATGATGTCATGTTGAGTAGAGGAAATGGTTAAGGTAAAAGGCTTGAAGTAAAGTTTCATTCAATTCTAGTATACTAAATGATGAAATTTAATGTGTTTTGTGTAAATTATGAATTCATTATTTTATTAATTAATTTTTCAGAATATTCACTGCCAGGATAGTGTGAGGATTCCATTTGGCACAACTGCAGATACCGTCAAGATTTACTTTACTCCAGACAGTCCAAATTGTGAAATGTCCGTTACTGTATCCATTATTGAATGTTTTCAATCAGCTTGTAAGCACCTATTCTTCTGTTTTCAGTTTATTAAACTATTCTCTGGCTATGATTTTGAAAGAAAGTATGCTTCTACCTCTGTCACGTAATAGTTATTACATTTAGTATATGAAATGTGTAAACAAATGTAACAATTATTGTGGGACTCTGGTATAATAAAGAAAACATTATAGATGAGTGCATGATTGAAAATTTACAATCTTTTATTGCAAAATAGGAAAATGATGACAATGACATGGAAATGCAAAGTGAGTATGGAGGATAAGAAGTCATCACTTATTGGAGTTATAAGGTTATTTTTTGACATTGTCCATTCACACCGGTATGATTGATGGATATATATATATATATATATATATATATATATATATATATATATATATATTGGCCTTGTATAATGATTAAATAAGATGCACAAAGTGCTGAAAAGTACAAAATAAATCTTTATATATCACAATCATGAGTGTCCCGGAGTGAGTAAATACATGTATGTGTGTATCTAAATGTAATAGCCACAGTTTCGTTATGTAAGGTTGTCAGCTACTCATGCAAATGTCGTATTTCAACTGTGAGTATGTTACAATGACTGCAGCATCCTAGAATGGACAAAATTTATCAAGTGATTTTGGTTGATTTTCCATCTGTTTGTCAACACATCTATAGATTAACTTTAAAAAGTCTGCTAGTTTCTAATTCTAATTTCAGCCTCACAGCTTTATATCCTGGTTGGGAAAGCATTCTAATTGGTTGGTCAAATTTTTTTAGAAATGGTGAAATTTTGGTCTTGTTGTTATTGTTTATTTCTTTTCTTACATCCTGGTTGGGAAAGCTTTCTGATTGCTTGGTTGAACTATGGTTTTGTTTGTCTACTGAATCTTATTATCAGTCTACTTTGAGAGATGTTGAAATTTTGGTCTGGTAATTTAGTTTTAGTCATTTTTTTTCTCTATCACTACAAGTGTAGAGTATCTGTAAGTATATTTTTACTGTTAGCATTTAAAAAATATGTGCTTTTCTATTTAATTTTCTTCAGGTCTGTAACTGCAATCTGATAAATTTAAATACGCTATTTCATAAAACATTCAAATGTTATATCAAATAATTCAAGTTTATGTTCATTGAACTGATAAAAGTCATGTTTACGTTATATTTTTATTGAGCATGACTATCATATACAACTGTTTCTAGGTGTAAATGTTAAAAGAGAGTGCCCCCCAAAAAAGTATATATTATATATACTGATTTACTCATCTGCATTTATTGTATTCTTCAACAACACAAACAGGTAGTTTCAGTCCCAACTTATCAGTCATGAGTTGTTTAAAATCAGAAAAAGTTAATATATTTTTTAACTTATTGCCCATAAATTTGAGGATAGTTATTAAAATTTCGAATTTTGTCCAGATATTTGAACTCTTAATATTCTTGATGTTGTTACAACAAAGATTTGGTTCATGAAGGCTGAATAAGAGATCAGCAAAAACATTGTTCAAACAACCTCAAGAAAATGAAGGAAGAGAACACTTGCTCAAAATAAATTTGGAATGTTTTAATTTATTTATATAGAAAAATAGAAATGTAACATCAGTTTATCCAGAAGCAGATTAAAATAAATGATTTATCATTTTGTCAGAATTGATCATAAATTATAAATAAGAACATAATAAATTTATTTTTATGGATTCAAAGTCAGTGTTAAAATAGAGAGGAAATAAATTCATTTTGCATTATATTTATACAGGATGCGATGGATAAATTGTCGTTGTTTTATATTTTGAATTTTTCTTCTGCACAGTATAGTAGGGTCAGTTGGGCACGGTCCAAAAGAGTTGCAGGAGATTCTGAAGTCGTATAGAGGTAGTGGTTGAAGGCAATGACAATATTACTTATTACTTAAAGATATTTTTGTGTAATTTTGGTAAATATATTTTTGATATGAAATATTAGTTGTTTTAATTTGTACATAATTTAAATGACAATTCATCATACCCTATACATTAAACATGAAAAAAATATAACAATTTATTTGTTTTTGTCTATAATCTATACATTCACTGAATAACTATTTCTTTTGCAGCTTCTTTGTGTGTTAAACAGGATGGCTTGGCTGATTCTTCATTGATAAGGAATTGGCACACTGATGTTTCCAGTAATGAAGAATGTAAGGCTGATATTTGACCAGGTGCAAGAGGATGGATACCCGAAGCTGGAGATAAGAAAACTAATGTCAACCTCTTTGTTGGCGATGCTCTCATTCATGGGACTAACATGATGCTTCAGAAATCTAAATGTGTTGGAAAATGTCTTTCTCAGTGAAGGTAGACAAGGAAATGTATAAAGACTCAAGGTAAATTACATAAAAATTAATCATATTTATTATGAATTTTAATAAACTTCATTCTGATAATTAAATAATCTTTTTGAATGAGTGCATATTAATATTTTTATCTCATTGTATCTTTAGAATAATGGAGCAAGTGATATTGTAATAATTCCATTTGGTACAATGGTAGATACAGTGAAAATCCACTTTATTGCTGAGAGGTCAATTTGCAAAATGCAAGTTACTATTTCCATTATTGGATGTTCCCAATCAACATGTAAGTATTTCAGATTCTGATTATTTTTTCACAATTTAGTTATGAAGTTTCACTTATTCAAATAATTATTATGTCATAAATGTAAAGAATTTCCTTAAGTTTTTTTTATATAAATTATATAGGTGCCAGATTGAAAATAAGGTAAATTCAGATGTTTTACATATCCTATTTTTGTTAGAATTTTTAAATAATTTTTAAAAGAATTTTCTTTTTCAGCAACCACTTCCAAAGCAACAAGTATGTATGGAATTTCCTTTTTGAAATAATTGCCATTTAAAAGCTAAAGCATAAAATCTATTTATATTTTCGATATTTATATATTGTTCCATTTTTATCTTTGAAATTGATAATTGCCTTGTATGAAGCTAGCAAAGGTCACTGATTTTGAAATATAATCTTCACCATCCATTTATTACAACAATGTAATTAACAATTTATATATAACATTTGTTTTCTACAACAAAATGTTTTCCATATACATTTTTACTCTCAGTAAAATATCATGTACATTTCAGCAACAGGAACTCCAACACTAAAGCCTTCAACTGAAACAGGTGAGCAATTTAATTTCTCAAATATCTCTGTTTAAATTTAGTTATGAAGTTTCACTTATACAAATAATTATTATATGTCATAAATGTAAAGAATTTCCTTAAGCTTTTTTTATATAAATTATGTAGGTGCCAGATTGAAAATAAGGTAAATTCAGATGTTTTACATATTCTATTTGTGTTAGAATTTTTCAATAATTTTTAAAAGAATTTTCTTTTTCAGTAACCACTTCCAAAGCAACAAGTATGTATGGAATTTCCTTTTTGAAATAATTGCCATTTAAAAGCTAAAGCATAAAATCTATTTATATTTCCGATATTTATATATTGTTCCATTGTTATCTTTGTAATTGAACTTGATAATTGCTTTGTATGAAGCTAGCAAAGAGTCACTGATTTTGAAATATAATCTTCTTTATTCACTTATTATATAACATTTGTTTAAATCATGCAAATAGTTGTTTTCTACAACAAAATGTTTTCCATATACATTTTTACTCTCAGTAAAATATCGTGCACATTTCAGCAACAGGAACTCCAACACTAAAGCCTTCAACAGAAACAGGTGAGCATTTTATTATCTAAAATGTCTGTTTAAATTTTAAACATTTTTTTATTCATATTGTAAAAAATATATATTATCGTATCTAAATAAGTATCAAGATTTTTCTTTTGCAGCTTCTTTGTGTGTTAAGCAGGATGGCTTGGCTGATTCTTCATTGATAAGGAATTGGGACACTGATGTTTCCAGTAATGAAGAATGTAAGGCTGATATTTGACCTGGTGCAAGAGGATGGACACCTGAAGCTGGAGATAAGAAAACTAGTGTCTGCCTCTTTGTTGGTGATGCTCTCATTTATGGGGCCAACATGATGCTTCAGAAATCTAAATGTTTTGCTCAGTGAAGGTGGACAAGGAAATGTACAAAGACTCAAGGTAAATTACATAAAAATTTATCATTATATTTATTATGAATTTTAATAAACTTCATTCTGATAATTAAATAATCTTTTTGAATGAGTGCATATTAATATTTTTATCTCATTGTATCTTTAGAATAATGGAGCAAGTGATATTGTAATAATTCCATTTAGTATAATGGTAGATACAGTGAAAATCCACTTTATTGCTGAGAGGTCAATTTGCAAAATGCAGGTCACTAAAACCATTATTGGATGTTTCCAATCAACATGTAAGTATTTCAGATTCTGATTATTTTTTTTCACAGTTTAGTTATGAAGTTTTCAAATAATTATTATATGTAATAAATGTAAAGAATTTCCTTAAGTTTTTTTTATATAAATTATATAGGTGCCAGATTGAAAATAAGGTAAATTCAGATGTTTTACATATCCTATTTTTGTTAGAATTTTTAAATAATTTTTAAAAGAATTTTCTTTTTCAGCAACCACTTCCAAAGCAACAAGTATGTATGGAATTTCCTTTTTGAAATAATTACCATTTAAAAGCTAAAGCATAAAATCTATTTATATTTTCGATATTTATATATTGTTCCATTGTTATCTTTGTAATTGAAATTGATAATTGCCTTGTATGCAGCTAGCAAAGAGTCACTGATTTTGAAATATAATCTTCACCATTCATTTATTACAACAATGTAATTAACAATTTATATATAACATTAGTTTAAATCATACAAATAGTTGTTTTCTTCAACAAATGTTTTCCATATTCATTTTTACTCTCAATAAAATATTGTGCACATTTCAGCAACAGTAACTTCAGCACCAAAGTCTTCAACAGAAACAGGTGAGCATTTTATCAGCTAAAATATGTCTATTTAAATTTTAAATAATCAGAAACATTTATTTATTCATATTGTAAAAAGAAAAAATGTATTATTGTATCTACATAAGTCAATTTTTTTTCTGCTTCTATGGGGCCAATATGAGGCTTCAAAAATGTAAATGTGTTGGAAAATATGAAGTCTTTCTCTCTAGAAGTCACGAAGGAAATGTGCAAAGGTTTGAAGGTAATTAAAAATGAAACCATTTTTATATTTCATTTAATTATTTTTCCAAAAATATGATAAATACATGTTTATTTACAGGATAATTTGTTAATAAATATTTAATTAACACATTACAAAATCTCATGTTGATATTAATCTTTATTTTCAATGACAATGATATTTGTAGTTTTTTATTGTACAAATGATTAACAAAAAATTAAACAATGTAATACTCTTTTTCAGAATAATCGGCCAAATAATATAGTAATAATTCCATTTGGTACAACTGCAGATGAGATCCATTTTGCTGTAAAGGCCAGGTTGTAAAATGCAGGTGACTATATCAGTCATTGGATGTTTCCAATCAGCATGTAAGTACTTTTATTGATATTTTTTTAGTATGAGGACAATATTTTACAAAATCACTATCAGATATTTCTTGTTTAGGCAAAATATATAGCAATTACTTAAATTACAAACATTTTTTAATTGTATTATTTTCAAATGAACATCGCTTATCCCTTTATTATTTTTCAAAAATAGATACCAAGAACCTTCACACAGTCATTTTTAGATTATCTATTTTTTGTAGATGTCAAGAAATTATTTTTAATACATTTACTACAGAATGTATGGTCGTCAGCAAAAGAAACAGTCCCACATGCAAATTACAAATTAGTATAAACAAGCAAGTGCACAAATCTAAATATCTAGGAAAGGTTTTAACAGTGGACAAGAAATGTGACACTGAAATCTGAAGGTGCATTGGAATAGAGTAAAAGTGGACTTTCAAAAGCTAAGTAAAGTATTAAAAAACAGGAAAATTCATTACAAAGAAAATAAAAATTACTGAGCTGTTATGTAATATCAGACCTTCTATATGGCAGTGAATTCTTGATAATCTCATTGCAAATGAAAAGATTTGAGACAACGGAGACATTGTTCTACAGAAAGATGCTGGGAATATGGAAGACTATGGAATACGAACTTAGTTTGACACAGAGTTAAACTTGTGTGACTCTGTGTGTTTGTGTATATAATATACTAGCAATATAACCCGGGGTTGCTTGGGTGTAATGAAAGCTTTAAAACTAATCCATGGTCCTGGAGCTCAGACTCTTTGGATGTTGGCATGAAAGACTAAAAAGCAATAGTTGTTTCCAGTTAAAGTGAAACCGTTTTTCCTAGAAGAACTACGAAAAACATTACAAATAAGAGGATACCTCACTCTACGAATAAACAAGGGTTTCCAACTAGCAGAAAAAATACCAATAGAATCCCTCTGGAATCCAAGAAAAACGTGAAAAAGAAGAAAACATTCTAACATACGTTTCCACAGACATAGAATTACTCAACAATAATGACATAATAAAGGAAATCTTAGACAATAATAATAATTAATAGCAAACGCCAGCCCCAAAATTTAAAAGACATCCTAATCTCATCAAAATTCGAACAGCACACAACACAGGAGGGTCACAAAATGCAACAAAAAAGGATGTGGAGTATGCAACATAATAATAGAAGAAAAACAATTCAAGTTTGAAAACACATTCGAAATAAAATTGGATCTGAGCTGCAACTCGAAAAATGTAGTTTATTCTTTAAAATGCAATAAATGTGCAAAAATATATGTGGGGGCGACACAATACTTGAATAATAGGATATCTCTTCTCCCAACATTTACATGAATACAGTGGAGGTAAATTCAGAATAATACCTATCTACCAAAATGCACATTATAACACACTAATAATGCAGGAAGATAGATTCATAAAAAATACAAGCCTTTGCTCAACAAAATATGAAAAGCTGAAAAAAAACACACACACCAAATTCAAATAGTATCACCAAAGCAATAAAAAGAACCAGATGATCAATAAGAAACAATTACAGACTAATTTCGCAAGTCAATGAAAAATTCCTAGATAACAAAGATGCCTCCAAACTTAACATGCTAATGTGAAAAACCCCACACCACAATCACTTCAACTTGGTGGTTAGTACTTGATTTATTTATTTATCTGTTTATCTATCTATACCGCCAATCCCACAAACATTTCGAGTGGGTAGCCACCACGTGATTTACTTACTTATTCATAAACATACCTTGGCCAGAAACAAAAAGGAACCCAATGCATAAAGTCACAAGTTTATTTGCCTGAAAAGAGTCAAGTGTCACAAATAACATTATGGATACTTAATGTATCATAACATGTATAATAACAACAACAATAAATATACACTTGACAAAAAAGTTCACAGCCTCTCACACTTTTTATTCTATACCAATTTCTCTCGTTGGAACAACCCTATTTCTGTTTTTAATATATATATATATATATATAATGGCTTACTGAAATGTTCTAGGGCTAGCCATGACATACTTAAAAAACAATCTGTTGGCCAGATTTCAAAAAGTGGCTCAAATCAAAAATCCTTTTAGCACTACCTTGAGAGTATTATGCACCTACATATATCTTTATATAGAAATATAAAATATAGCACTTTGCCTTATATTAGAAATATCAACTTTTTAACATATATATATATATATATATATATACACTAATTTATTTTCATAACCGCAACACATAAGATATTCTTTAATCATTTAATTTCAATTTGGTTGTCAAATGTTTAATTAATCTCAATGAACTGCTATAAACAAGCCTAAAATAACTTAATTACATTGACTTCATGAAATTAAATCTATGTAATAGTTTTTGATTCAATATGTATATTAAGAATTTCTTATTAAATAATCATGTAATTTGATAATATTAAGCATATAAGAAACTTAATATAAATGTAAATAATTTGCTCTGGTTTTAAAATTTGTTCAAAAGAGATTTATTTGATAATTATGCATTTCAGCAACACCAAAACCACCAACATAAACAGGTAAGTGAATATTTAATGCTTATTTATAAACTCCATATTTTTACCTTCTAAATAGAAAATTAAGGAAGTTAGTGCTTTTACTGAACTTGTGATTTCAACATAAATTCAATGTCTACAGGTGGCTGAGTGTTAACAATGAAGTCTCTTTGTTATAATGAATTGGCTATTGAAAATCTTACTCTATAGTTGAAAAAAAAACATTCAGTAAATAAAATATTTAAAATATTCGTATCACTCTAAGGAATCTTCAAAAAAAATCTGTTCCAAGATTTTGATCTGCAGTTTTCTTTTGCAGCTTCTTTGTGTTTTAAGCAGGATGGCTTGGCTAATGCTTCATTGATAAGGAATTAGGAGACTGATGTTTCCAGTAATGAAGAACATTCATCCAGTTGCCAGAGGATGGACACACAAGGCTGGCGATATGAAAACTAGTGTTAGTCTTTTTGTTGGTGATGCTCTCTCATTTATGGGGCCAACAGGAGGCTTGAAAAATCTGTGTTCGAAAATATATCTTTTCAGTGCAGGTGGACAATGAAATGTACAAAGACACAAGGTAAATTACATTAAAACGAATCATTCATTATGAATGTTAATAATCTTCATTCTTATAATAATATCTTCTTGAATACATGAGTATTAATAACATTTTTGTTTTATATCTTGAAAATAATTGAGTGATATTGTAGTAATTCCATTTGGTACAATGGCAGATAGTGAAAATCCACTTTACGGCTGAGGGGTGAAATTATAAAATGCAGATCACCGTTTCCAGTCAACATGTAAGTATTTCAAATTTATTTTTTTTGTTTTGTTTTGTTTTTTTTCATAACTTATATTTTCCAAATCATTTAAAACTTGTTTTAAACTCAAAAGAATAGAATTACATGAAGGATATTTGTCAGATTTTTTTAATTTATTTCATTTTATCACTTTTCTGCTTCAATTTCTTATTTAAACAGTGAAACAAGTTTTTAAAAGAAAATTAAATTATAGCTTATATTATTATTTTTTTTTTCATGAAAAACTTGATTTTATTTTAATTTCTTAGCTACAACTCCAGCAACAACACGTATGTATACAAACTTTTATACATATATTTATCATTTAAAGTTGAAAGAGACCTCAAATTACATTTAAAATGATAATTTTGTTTCAATTTATTTGCGCATGTCAGAAATGATATTTGGATTGTATGAAAGGCAAAGCAAAAGCATGTATCAATCATTTTCAAACTAAATCTTTATGATTGAGATATTGCCAATAGCTGATATTGTATATTTTAAAATATAGTTTTAATGCTTGCAATCTATTTTTTCTCTAATAAATTTTATTATTCAAGGTAAGAATTTTTTAAGAAGCTCTTTATAAAAGAAGTATGTAATAATTTTTTTTTTTTACATTTCAGCAGCACCAACATCTAAAACTTGAACAGAAACAGGTAGGCCTAAAATTATTTGCAAAATCCCAAGGTTTTTATTCAAATAAATATAAATTCTACATTGTATAAAGGAAAGGTAATTTTCGTAAATATATATATATATGTTTTAGTTGCAGCTTCTTTGTGTGTTAAGATGGTTTGACTGTTTCTTCATTGGGACATTGATGTTTCCAGTAATGAAGAATATAAAGCTGATATTCGACCAGGTGCAAAAGGATGAACACCTGAAGCTGGAGATAAGAAAAATACTGTTAGCTGCTTTGGTGGTGATACTTTCTTTTGTGGGGCCAACATGAGGCTTGAGAAATCTAAATTTGTTGGAAAATATGATATTTTTTTCAGTGGAGGGTAACAAGGAAATGCACAAAGATTCAAGGTAAATAATATGAAAATGAATCATCTTATTCATTATGAATTTTGATAAACTTCATTTTTACAATTATATCATCTTTTTGAATGCATGTGTAATAACATTTTTATCTCAATGTATCTTTAGAATAAAGGAGCAAATGGTATGGTAATAATTCCATTTAGTACAATGGCAGATAGTGAAAATCCACTTTACTGCTGAGAGGTCAAATTGTAAAATTCAGGTCACTATTTCCATCATTGGATTTTTCCAATCAGCATATAAGTATTTCATATTCAAATATTAATTATAGGAAAGGAATATGTTATTAATATAAAGGGTACCAATGATATTTTTTATGTATATAAATTTTCTGCTATAGAAATTATAATGAAACCAGATTTGGAATAAAATACATTGACGTGTTTTATATATCATATTTTTGTTAGAATGTTTAGATAATTTTTTTTAAAACATTTCTTTTCAGCCACTACTCCAAAAGCAACACGTATGTATACAAATCCCTTTTTGAAATAATTGCCATTTAAAAGTTAAAGCATAAACTTTGTTTATATCTTAAACATTTATATATTGTTTGAATTTCATCTTTGTAATTGAAATTGATATTTGCCTTGAATGAAGCTAGCAAAGAGTCACTGATTTTTAAATATAATCTTTGCCATTTGTTTATTAAAACAATGTAATTAACAAATTATATATAATATTAGTTTAAATCATGCAAATAGTTTTCTACAACAAAATGTTTTTCATATTTATTTTTACTCTCAGTGAAATAGTGCACATTTCAGAAACAGGAACTCCAACACAAAAGCCTTCAACTGAAACAGGTGAGCATTTTATTATCTCAAATATCTCTGTTTAAATTTTAAATTTAGTTATGAAGTTTCACTTATTCAAATAATTATGTCATAAATGTAAAGAATTTCCTTAAGTTTTTTTTATATAAATTATATAGGTGCCAGATTGAAAATAAGGTAAATTCAGATGTTTTACATATCCTATTTTTGTTAGAATTTTTAAATAATTTTTAAAAGAATTTTCTTTTTCAGCAACCACTTCCAAAGCAACAAGTATGTATGGAATTTCCTTTTTGAAATAATTGCCATTTAAAAGCTAAAGCATAAAATCTATTTATATTTTCGATATTTATATATTGTTCCATTTTTATCTTTGAAATTGATAATTGCCTTGTATGAAGCTAGCAAAGGGTCACTGATTTTGAAATATAATCTTCACCATTCATTTATTACAACAATGTAATTAACAATTTATATATAACATTTGTTTTCTACAACAAAATGTTTTCCATATACATTTTTACTCTCAGTAAAATATCATGTACATTTCAGCAACAGGAACTCCAACACTAAAGCCTTCAACTGAAACAGGTGAGCAATTTAATATCTCAAATATCTCTGTTTAAATTTAGTTATGAAGTTTCACTTATACAAATAATTATTATGTCATAAATGTAAAGAATTTCCTTAAGCTTTTTTTATATAAATTATATAGGTGCCAGATTGAAAATAAGGTAAATTCAGATGTTTTACATATTCTATTTTTGTTAGAATTTTTTAATAATTTTTAAAAGAATTTTCTTTTTCAGTAACCACTTCCAAAGCAACAAGTATGTATGGAATTTCCTTTTTGAAATAATTGCCATTTAAAAGCTAAAGCATAAAATCTATCTATATTTTCGATATTTATATATTGTTCCATTGTTATCTTTGTAATTGAACTTGATAATTGCTTTGTATGAAGCTAGCAAAGAGTCACTGATTTTGAAATATAATCTTCTTTATTCACTTATTATATAACATTTGTTTATATCATGCAAATAGTTGTTTTCTACAACAAAATGTTTTCCATATACATTTTTACTCTCAGTAAAATATCGTGCACATTTCAGCAACAGGAACTCCAACACTAAAGCCTTCAACAGAAACAGGTGAGCATTTTATTATCTAAAATGTCTGTTTAAATTTTAAACATTTTTTTAATTCATATTGTAAAAAAATATATATATATTATCGTATCTAAATAAGTATCAAGATTTTTCTTTTGCAGCTTCTTTGTGTGTTAAGCAGGATGGCTTGGCTGATTCTTCATTGATAAGGAATTGGGACACTGATGTTTCCAGTAATGAAGAATGTAAGGCTGATATTTGACCTGGTGCAAGAGGATGGACACCTGAAGCTGGAGATAAGAAAACTAGTGTCTGCCTCTTTGTTGTTGATGCTCTCATTTATGGGGCCAACAGGAGGCTTGAAAAATCTGTGTTCGAAAATATGATATCTTTTCAGTGCAGGTGGACAATGAAATGTACAAAGACACAAGGTAAATTCCTAAAAGATGTGATGATGTTAAACTATCTTTTAGCAAATATAAATTGATTATAACTTTATAGAAACTAATAATATAAGGAAATGTGTAAAGACTCAGGGTAAATTACATGAAAATAAATAATTATATTCATTATAAATTTTACAAAATCCACTTTTATAATTGTATCAACTTATTTGAATATTAATAATATTATTTGTATCTCATGAATAATGGAGGAAATGATATGGTAATAATTCCATTTGGTTCAACGGCAGATACAGTGAAAATCCACATTACTGCTGAAAGGTCAAATTATAAAATGCAGGTCACTGTTTCCATCAGTGAATGTTTCCAGTTAGTATGTAAGTATTTAAAATTTTGTTTTGTTTTTCTGACAAATGATTTGGGAAATAAGTTAAAACTTTTATTTTAGACTCAACAGAATAGAATTACATGAAGGATATTTGTCAGATTTTTGAACCTTCATTTCATTTTATAAATGTTTTGTTTTAATTTCATATTTAAACATAGAAACAAGTTTTTCAATAATACTTAAGTAAAAGAAAATTAAATTATATCTTATATTTGTTTCTCATGAAAAACTTGATTTTATTTTTTTAATTTTTTAGATACAAGTCCAACACCAACATGTATGTATACAAATTTTTATAAATATATATACTTGTCATTTAAAAGTCAAAGGATACCTTAAATTACATTTAAAATAATAATTTTCTATCAAATTCATTTGTGCATGTCAGGAATGATATTTGGATCATATGAAAGGCAAAGCAAAAACATGTATTATTCAAGGTAACAATTTTTTAAGAAGCTCTTTATGAAAGTGTAATATAATAATCTGGCCCGACCCAAGAAGGGATGAAGCGTGGGTGTTCCCGGTTGATGAAAAGTAGCGGATGTCACTTTGACCCTATTTCCGACAGCGGCGGAAATGCCTACGCAGGCAAACAGACAGGTGACACTGAGAATTACGTAGGCGTCGAGTAGGCGTCGCGATCGAGGCAAGTTCCGCTTTTGGAAGATATATAAAGACTGCGAAAACACAGATAAGTGAGTCTTGCGAGTCCAGTCGAGTCTCCAGAAGTCGACAGTAGAAGAGAAGTCGAAGCCAGTCAGTCTTGACAGTCTCCAGAAGTAGACAGAAACAGCCTCGACAGAAGTCAGTCTCGAGAAGTCGAAGAAGAAGCTAGACGAGCTAAGCAGAGAGGTTACACTCACGTCGAACCCCACGTCAGCCCCTGGAAGCGCTCCCTCAACTCTCTGTTCCTAGGCGACACGGTCCATCGTCGTTAATAAAAATATTATGATATATTTTTATATACATACGTGTTTGTTATTTATGGATATATAACAAAAGAATTGTGTAATAATTTTTTTTTTACATTACAGGAACACCAACACATAAAACTTGAGCAGAAACAGGTAGGCCTAAAATTATTTGCAAAATTCTAAGGTTTTTATTCAAATAAATATAAATTCTATATTGTATAATGAAAATGTAATTTTCATAAATATATATATATATATGTTTTAGTTGCAGCTTCTTTGTGTGTTAAGATGGTTTGACTATTTCTTCATTGGAACATTGATGTTTCCAGTTATAAAGAATGTAAAACTAATATTCAACCAGGTGCAAAAGGATGAACACCTGTAGCTGGAGAAGAAAAATACTGTCAGCCTCTTTGGTGGTGATGCTCTCATTTATGGGGCCAATATGAGGCTTGAGAAATCTAAATTTCTTGGGGAATATGATGTCTTTCTCGGTAGATGTGGACAAGGAAATGTGCAAAGATATCAGGTAAATTATAAAGATACAATTATTTTCCTAATTTTTTTTGTTAAATGCAACTTGATTGTTCAAGTAGTGTACACTGTATCTTGAAACAACTAAAATTCCTTTCATATTACACATGAAATCATTGAGATTTTTAATCAGATTGTGAAAGGCTTTTATTCAAAAGATTTCAAGCCAATTAGTCAAAATTTCACTGTCTCTGCTTAACATTTTTTTTGTACAATTATTAAAAATCATCAATTAATTAAAAAAATCCTAATATTGTGCATCTTCAGAACAATGGGCCAAATGACATTTTAATAAATAATCCCATTTAGTACAACTGCAGACACTGTGAAGATCCATATTACATCAGAGGGGCCAAATTGCAAAATGCAGGTTACTGTATCAATTATTGGATGTTTCCAATCAGCATGTAAATAATTTTTGACAATTTTTTTTATGGAATTTTACAAAATTATATTCACTTTGCACTCAACTAATTTCTATTCACCATAATCACTTAATTCAATCGAATATATTTTTTATATGCTATCATCCTTTTGCATAAATTTTACTTTTTAAAAAATTATTTTTCCATGTCTGCATTTTTAATTTTCCATGAGAAAACTGAAAATCTTTGCAATATTGTATTTGAACAGTATTCCATTTATTTAACATATCTGTAGTTTAATTTAAATAAATTAATGTAAATAGACTGAAAAAATTTCTGTATAATAGTTCTTTATTTTTTCTTTCTCCACACATAAAAGATTTTATTCAGTGATCCTAATATTCTATATCATTTCTGTAGTGATTTAGAAAAGTATTGCCAAAACAAATGTATTTCAAATTAGTAATGAATCACAGAAGCATTAATAGAAATAGCAAAAGAATGCATTCCTAAAATCTCAACATCCAATAAATGTAAGAAAGCTATCAGATTATGAAAAGTTGCTCTAAAGAAATTTCAAATCTGATAGAATATAAACAAAACAGCTAAAGAATGCTAGCAAAAATATGTAAGCAAATTGAATTCCTCCTCTGAACTGAAAGCAATATGGGAGATGATCCAGAAAATTGCAGGTAAACATCAAGCAACACCAATTAAACACCTATTCAAAAATAACTCCATCATAACTGCTAAAAAGGACATAGCAGATAGAAAATTTAAGACAGTCAAACAAAACGCAGAACAGTACAAACTTAATTTAAATTCGAAAAACCTTGAAAAGTACAATAATCTCTTCTTGCTAACTGAATTAAAAGATTCTATAAAAAAGATCACACAATACTGCTGTAGGACTGGACAAAGTCCATTATGAATTCTTGAGGCAACTACCTACAGAATCATTAAAACTGCTTTTAAGAATTTATGACAAACTATGGACAGAAGGTGAATTTCCAGACATATAGGGACAAACTATAATAATAGCAATTCCAAAACCAGAAAAAAAACCCAACTCAAATCTGCAAAACTATAGACCAATCTCATTGACCAGTTCTTTATGCAAAATAATGGAGAGGCTGATAAATGATTGACTGGTTTGGTATTTGAAATCTAATGGCCTTATTTCCAACCTACAATGTGGATTCCGTAATAAAAGAAACACAACAGATCACTTGATTCGTTTGGAAACAGCTATAAGAGAAGCATTTATTAGGGATGAGCACCTCTCAGCAATTTTTTTTTATCTAAAGAAGGCTTATGACTCCACATGGAAATATGGAATATTGAGAAATTTACATGATCTCGGCTTAAAAGGTAGACTCCCAAATTTTATCAAGAAGGGGTTCTTATCAGACCGTAAATTTAAAGTCTGCATCGAACCCACTCTCTCTGATATAAAAACACAGGAAGAGGGAGTCCCTCAAGGTAGTGTATTATCTGTGACACTGTTTAACATTAAAATAAACAGCATAAAATATTTAACCTCTGGAGTTGATGGATCTTTATATGTAGACAACTTCCTAATATGTTACAGGTTAAAATATATATCCACCATTGAACGCAAACTCCAACAATGGCTAGAAAAAATAAACAAATCGGCAACAGAAAATGGGTTTAGATTTTCTCAAACAAAAACTAAATGCATATATTTTTGTCATAAGAGAAAACTACACAATGATCCTAGTCTAAAACTTGGAAGGACAGAAATCCCCATAGTAAATCAATACTTGTACCTGAGGGCTAGTTGCAATAAAAAACTACAACTGTTATGTGTGATAGCCCACACAGTGGGGAGCAAATTGAGAAACCTTACTGAAGTTATACAGATCACTGATTAGATCAAAGTTGGATTATGGTAGTATTATATATCAATTAGCTTAAAAGACTTAGATACTAGATCTGATCTGCCATGGAGGCCTGAGATTGTTGTTTTGATCCTTCAGAATGTCACCAGTGGAAAGTCTATATGCAGAGGCAAATGAGGCACTTGCAAATATAAGGAGTTACATACTGCCTACCCAATATTATACCAAGCTGAAATCATGTCCACGTAATCCCGCGTATGATGCTGCATTCCATCCAAAATATAGTGAATTATTTGAAGCAAGAGGAAAAGCTAGAAAACCCTTTGGCCTCCAAATGAAATCAGTTCTACAAGAATCAGGAATGTCTGTCCTAAATATCTATGAGCACATTTTGTCTGAAACCCCACCTTGGACTCCTAAATGATCTTTGAACTGAATGAACTCTCCAAAGTAAAAACCCATCACAACATTTATCAAGAAAAATTATATAATATTCTCCTGGACTTCCCCGACCATTTACATATCTTTACGGATGGCTCCAAGGACCACAGTAGAGCAGTGTGTGCAGCAGTTCTGAATGAAACAATCCACAAAAAGGCTCTTCTAATAGAAAGCTCCATTTTCACTGCAGAAGTCTGTGCCATTGACCTTGCCCTCAATATCCTATCAAAAAGTAAACATAAGAAATTCATAATATCTTCAGACTCACTCTCTGTTTTAACATCACTCAGTAATAAGAAGCTTGAGAACCCACTAATCACCAAACTGCTAAATGGACTAGACTCATTGTCTAACCATAAAGAAATAATTGTGTGTTGCATCCCAAGCCAGAGTGAAAAGTAATACAAGAGCAGACTCAGCAGCTAAATCAGCCTTAAAACTGAGTTCTGATAATATTTTATGCAAAGTAGTAGCAACACTGGAATAACAACACAAACAACAAATTCTTTTAAATCGAGCCCACTTTGGGAGAGTGGAGAACAGTTACTAAAAAATCAAGGAAAGAACAAGTTGTTATATCCGGATTATGTACCAGCCACACAAGCCTCACTTACTCCTTTATACTCAAACAAGAACAGCCACCACAATGCTTGACATGCCAGACAACTTGTACAGCCAAACATATTCTTGTGGAATATCGAGCCCTTGCTACTGCTAGAAAGCGATACTTAAAAACCAACAATATGAAAGATATATGTGAGAAAACTTGCATGGACAACGTTGTCTCCTTCTTGAGAGAGACAGGAATATACTTAAAGATATAATACCAGATCACAGTTCTAAAAATCCAACTAACGGAAAAGTTTGAAACTAAAAAACAAATAATTTGAGTTTCAGCATTAAATGACTCAAAGAAGGTTGATATGCTGGTTAAACAAATCAACAACCAACCAACTTATATAAATATAAAACAATTTGTTGAAAATAAATATATTTTCTTACTATGCATTTCACCAACACCAAAACCATCAACAGAAACAGCTAATTGAATATTTGATGCTTTATTCTAAATTCCACATTTTTATCTTCCAAATAAGAAATGAATAGTTCTATGAACTTCTTATTCCAATGTTCATTCATTGTATGTCAATGGATGAGTTTTAACAATAAAGTGGCTATGAAAGGGATTTAGTCTAAAGGCACTTGAAAAAATGAAGAATACAAATTTTTTCATTTAATAGAAATGTGCTTATCAATACAGTTTCTTGAAAATTATACTCAACCTAGTTTTACCTCTAGTTGAAAAAACAGTCACTTAAAATAGAATTTAAAATAATCATACCATTGTAAGAAATCATCAACCAAAATATCAATTTCAATGTTTTGATCTGCAATTTTTCTTTTTCTTTGTTTCAGCATCTTTGTGTTAAGCAGGACAGCTTGGCTGATATTCAACCAGATGCAAGAGGATGGATACCGGAAGCTGGATAGAAGAAAACTACTGTCAGCCTCTTTGTTGGTGATGCTCTCATTTATGGAGCCAACATGAAGCTTCAGAAATCTAAATGTGTTAGGGAATATGATGTCTTTCTCAGTGGCAGTCAGCAAGTAATGTAGAAAGGTTCAAGGTAATTTACTTTTGTAAATAACGAATTTTTAATTTTGCTTTTATTGTATAAATCTTGCTCATTTAAAGAAAATTTGATTATTCTTAGAAAAAGAAAAAATTTATACATATTCAAAAATAACAATTATTTACTTGCATGTTAAAATAGTTTTACATCAAATCTTTGCTTTGTTTGGCAGAAGATCACAAATTTAAAGCATCCAGTAAAAATCTACGCCTTTAATCATTGTTTTTTACTGATGGTTGACATTGTTAAGGGTAAATAATAATTATGTATATATGTTCTAGCCATAAAAGGTTACTGCATGAATAATCAAAACAAAGGTTGGGAATAATAGTACATCAACAAGTAGAAGACTCGCACGTTGTGTGAAGTAGATACACTGCTAATGAAATACTAGTCAGTCTAATCACTTTACTAGAATTTAATCCAATAGTGTCCATGTATTTAAGAGGATAGGAACATCCTATTCCTGTATGCAAGTAGGTATACAACAATATACTAAATAAAAAAAATTAAGTTATATTTCTCTTTTTCAGAACAATGGACCAAATGACATTGTAATAATTCCATTTGGTACAACTGCAGATACAGTCAAAATCCATTTTACAATAGAAAAGCCAAATTGTAAAATTCAGGTTACTGTATCAATCTTTGGTTGTTTCCAATCAGCATGTAAGTATTTTCACCAGTATTTTATTCTTATTTTACAAAATTCAATCTTAATTTCTCTATCTATAAGTTGAACAATAGTATAAAAGATGTTGGTTCATTTCTAAAAAAAAAAAAAAAATTAGCGAAAACTACACTACATTTAATATGCACAAAGTTCTCATACCAAACTGCTTCTGGATATTGAGAACCATCAAGTTTTAGTCAGTTAAGAAAGACACATGACTGACTGGGCAGAAGATTTTTCTGCAATTGACTGGTTGCTAGCCAAGGCTATAGAACCCAATCTGTCCTGTTATTTAACTCATATTAATACCCTTTCCCAAGGGTATTTGCACATAAGTGAGTGCATGGAATTTGAACTTGGCTCTTTGATTTCTTGTTCACAAGCCGATATTTACTGCACCACCCACGAACATCCATCAAGTTTAGTCCTATTTTTTTTTTTTTTTAATTCATCCTACTGGCTTTCAAATTTGATAAAATTTTATTTTAATTGTAATAATTTTTATATTCTTATTCATAATTAACAAGGGAAGTTCTCAGCCTGACCAGGAAGGGATTCCAAATATAATTCTTATGTTTGATCATTTGGCCAAATTTTTGGAAGTGGGTTAAGCTGAAAAATTTTCGGCACACACTCATAAAGTAATTTAATTTTTGACTTTACCATAATATTCACTAATAATGAAACCTTTAAAACTAATCTATGGTCCTGGTGCTCAGACATTTTGGATGTTGGCATGAAAAACTAAAAAGCAAGAGTTGTTTCTAGTTAAAGCGAAACCCTACACTGAAAGAAAAATGAATGGATGTAAGTCAAATTTTGATTTCCTGGTATCGATATCAAATCTTTTTAGTTGTAAACTGAATTTTAAAGGCTAAATAAGTCCTCTGAGTAAATGGTATCATGGCTGAGACTAAGAACTACAATTATACCTACTTAGAGCCGAAACAAAAACTAAAATAAAAGGGCCGAAAAAATACAGACATACATGCAGATAAACAGACACACAAACATCTTGCCTTTTATATATATATTATCAATTTTCTGCACTATTGTAAGAACTGCAACTTTGAATCTTCTGAATATTGTTTCTTATGTCTTTGTCTATGAGTGTATCAAATTTGATTAAAATCAGATCACTCCTTCTTTTACCTGATGTTTTTGATTTTCGATATTTATCTGGGGTTCCTCGACACAAAACCTAGCTAAGAACACTCGCAGACGCTTATAGTACAACTGTGTAAATTTTCAAGAAAATCGGTTCAGCCATTTCGGAGTGTATAGGTAACGGACACACACACACAGACAATTAGATTAGATTTATACAAGAGCCACTAATGGGCTACTGATATTGTTGTAAGGTTGTACAAAGGAGTGAGAAATGCATGATATGAAAATAAGTAGAATAGATAATAGTTGACCTTAGACTTGAAGGGCTTGACTGTAGTGATTTGGGAATAATCTTTTTGAGGGTAGCTGTACAACATAATAGTTTTTGGGAAGAACCTGTCTGAGTGGAACTTTTGCCTTACTAGTGGAATACAAAGAAAATAAAAATGTGTTGTGTATGTAGCATAGTTGATCTTAGCTGTGAAGTTCTGTACAAGTGGAACTAAGGAATGTAGACTGCCTGAATATCAGTGTGTGTGTGTGTGTATATATATATATATATATATATATATATATATATATATTAGAGCTTATATTTTTTAACATATATTTACCAATTTCCCTTTACAGTCACAACACCAACAGGTGTGTTGGTGTTTTAATTATTTGTACTTAAGTGATACATGCTTGGGCGATCGTGTCTCTTTCGATCCATGACTGACTAGGCAGAAGATTTTCCTGCTGTAGGTTGCCATTTCTTTCTCTGGTGGACTGGTTGCCAAGCAAGGCTACAGAACTCAATCTGTCCTGCTATTCAACCCATAGCTGGAGGAAGAAGAAATGTGTGTGTGTGTGATAGGCACTGGTATGTGAAAGGATTAATGTTAAAATGTTTTCTGGAAAGTCTGAAATGGGTTAATCCTAAAATGAAGTATAACCTGGAAGGTAGAAAGAGAGAATTGAAAAATGCCATGTGGAATGTTTTATTCTTCTGAAGAAAGCAATAATGCACTGAAAAGTTTATTTTGTAATTTTCAGGATATGAAACAGATTAAGAAATAACTTTATCTCTTTCTAGAGAAATAATTTTGTCTTGACTGGAGAGTTGGGGGGATGCATGTTGTCAGGGAGAGAAAGATGGACAGGGCTTATATTTTCACCAACCAAAATGAATTGAGAATGAACCCTTCTTAAGAGTTTGTTTGTACAATAAGAAAACAGGTCCTGTTGACAGTGGCTAAAAGAATGGTCTAGTCAATATTCTATTGGACAGATAGGACCAGAAACTAGAAAATAATTTTATTTCTTTTTTTTTTTTTTTTTAGAGAATTAAAATTAATGATGAGAACAAAGCCCCATTCCTTTGCCTACACACCTTAAAAATTAGATTGCTGAGAAGGAAGAGGGAGAATTTATCACCACCCATTTGGTGTAATAGTATGAGGCATAAGTGAAGCAGATAGGAGGGAAAACGAAGAGCAAATCTCTGTGACTACTCTTAAGTAAGTTGAATAATTTGGAAAGTCATTTAAGAGGGCAGAATTAGGGAACACAAAACCCTTGTTAGGATTAATGTGAAAATTAAGGAATCATCAAATCCCCAGAATTGTCAACCCCCATGCCAATTTTGAGTCAGAATGCATATAAGCAGACAGCTTTGGAGACTCAGGACTTGCATGGTGAATTCCCATATCAAGTGTCACTGGTCTTCATGTCAGCCACCACCAAATCTTCTGACTCCAGAGAACTTTGAATCCAGTGTAATATAATATATAATAAACTCTTCAATAGGAAAAGTTATCTCCCATTAACCGTAGTAGTAATTGAGTTAGTGTCTCCAAATATGGCAAATAAATTAGTTAGCTTTTTATGACCTCGTTGTGTATTTATTATGCCCATTTATACTAAAACAAATGTAACATAGTGGCAATGGTAGAACATCCTGTGCACAGAAATGCCAGAAGGAAAACAGTATAATAACAAGAATATAATATCGCACTGAGTACATCACAATCAAAACATGAAAAACTTCTCTTTTTTTTCAACAAGAAGGAAACGCGAAAAAACTGGTGACTTCCAACATCGTACTACCAATGTAAGACTGGAGTTATGAAAATAAGCATGAAGACTATATTACTCAACACCAGTCGATCAAGCTCCAAGGAAATTCCCTGTACATTTAAGAGAGGAATTGAACAAAATGAAAGACATGAGTTTAATAAAAAAAGTCGCTAAATCTACAAATTGGGTTAATGCAATTGCATGTAGCAGGAAGAAGAGTGGTAAATTATGGGTTTGCTTCCATCCAAATCTACTGAATAAAGATATTAAAAGAATGCATCATAAAACCTCTACATTGGAAAAAAAATTCCCATTAGCTAGCTGGTGCAAAACACTTTTCAAAGTTAGATGCAAAGCATGGATACTGGGTAATACACCTTGACAAAGAATCAAACTTGCTCACTTGTTTCAACACTCTTTTTGGTAGATGCAGGTATTTGAAAAGTCCATTTGATCTTAAAATGACACATCTTCCAAAAAAGAAATTGAATCAAAAATTGTTAATGAGCCATTGGAATATCTGATGATATCTGTATAAATGGCAGAACACAACAGAAATCTGATAAAGACAATCGATACAGTCCAAAGGTATAAACTAGTTTTCAATAAAAGAAAATGCTAAGTCAGACAATAACAAATACAATTCTATGATCTTATATGGGATGAAAATGGTTCCCAACCAGACTCAATAAATGTGAAAAAAAAAATATCAAAACTGGCAGGCACCAACCGAGAGGAACTTCAACAATTTCTGGCTATGATCCAATATCTTAGCCCCTTCATATCAGAACTGTTCCAAAACAGCCCCATTAACATTCTTACTCAAGGAGGAGACAGAATATCAATGGAACGAGACAGACGGTAACGCTTTCCAAGAATTGAAAGGCCACATACATGAAAATCTTTGCCTAGTTTACTTCAAACCTAATGCAAAGAGTCATTCAAGTAGATTCAAACATTGCTGTGGCCTTGTTAGGGGCCAGAAATAAAGACACAAAAAAGGAATAGAGTTAAACAAATACATTAATAAAGAACAGTAGTACAAACATATACGAAATGAAAAGGTCACCAGTGTGACTGTACTGTCCAACTATCAGAGCTATCTGCCCAAAGCAGAAACTGCTGCTTGCTTATCATTTGGAAGAGATCATGTGTGCATGGGTAATTTACCATAACACCCCCAGATCTTGTTTGACTTGTTCTTCACATAGACGGTCAATGAAGCCAATTGACTGAACACAATTTAGTGATAAGTTCTCCCTTATACTTGATTTTCTCCTCTGTCACAGACCTGGCCATTTTATTAGTTCTTAGCAAGGTTGGCTTTCCCAACTTTTTCCAAGCATGTAGATTTATGATTGTTGAATCTGAACCAGAATCAAACTGTTGTTTAATATTTTTATTTAGGATTTGTACTTGCACATATTTCTTAAAGTTTAACCTATCTTGTTCATTTGATTTTGTGCATTTTACACAGCTATTAACCTTTTTTTTCCTCGCTCAACAATGTAAGCTCTTGTGCCTGACATGGCCACAATTTAGGCACTTTTTATTCCAGTAAAGGCAGTCCTTATACCAGTGTAATGACGCACAATCGGAACATGGGTTAGGAGGCAAGTTGTCTTGTCTCTTTTTTGATTGGTTTGATTTACAAGGAAAATGAAATTGTTTTTTCTTTTGGCATACTTTTCTTATGTGAGCTATGCCTTGATATTTTTTTAATCTTGGCATACGCTTATGATTCTCTGACAATCTTCTCATATTTGTTGCAGAGTAAGGTTTGGCTCATTTTCCAATTTATTCAGAACTCTACATCTAATTTCAGCATCTTTAGCTGAAACGAGTCCCTGAACAAATAGACACTTGAAATTATTCGCACTCAATTCTGAGAGTTTGAAATTGTTGCAATGTTTGACCAACATGAATGTAATTTAAACTTTACTATCCTTTCTGGTAAAATTAATACACTTCCATCTCATATGAAATAGTGAAGTTTTAGAACTAAAAAGTTATCTAAGAAGTTTAATAGCTTGGTAAATGTCAGTTCACTTGTTTTACAGAATAAAATGTAATTCGCAAATTTGGTGTGCTCTGTGGAAATATGTAAAAATGTCTATTGCACTCCAGATCATGTTTTCTGAGAACACATTTTAGTTTTCACTAATTTGTCCTCTGTTGGATAGTTCAAGCAAGTTTGAGTTTTTGATGTCTGATTCCTGTTTACTTTTTTAAATTCAATCTGTTCTTTTTCTGTATATATTTAGTTGGAGTTACTCTATTCTATTTTGCTGTTTAAGTTAGAACTAAGAAAATCAAGCATGGTGGATTTAAATTTGTCCATGTTTGACTGTGTCTTTTTAAAAAAATTAAACCAAATACAATTAAATTGAAGTGAAAAACTTTAGTAATCTGAAATAAAATTAATTAAAGATAATAAAAATTAACTTCAATTTCTTACTCACTCAGGAAATCACAAGTACTTTTTTTCCTCTAGAAAAACATGAATTCTTGTAGTTTAGCGGCTCGTGTTCAAGTTCAGTGTAAGTAAATTTTTTTTTCGCTGGTTTCCCTTTCTGGATTGCCAACAATAGTACAAACATATACAAAATAAGGTCACCAGCATAACTGTATTTTCTGACTGTCAGAGCTATCTGCTAAAATAGACTTATACCCAAAACAAACTGCTGCTTATTCATAGTTGGAGGAGTTCATGTGTGCATGGGTAAAACTTGAGGCCACACTTTGCTGCAGCCTGCGCTAGTTCCCTTCCAGCATATGTTACAGTTAATGACTATTAGCCTCCTCTACTCACCACCAACAAATATGAACAACCATATGTCAGTAAATAAAACTAAACCAGGCAAAGTAAAATCACCTAAAATGCATCTTTGTTCTTTATAAAATAGTTCAAAATCTTTGACAATAAAAACTGTTATTTTTACTTCATTTTGAAGTTATTGAACAATATAAAAAATTTACCATTTTTTTACATATAATTTATTACTTTAATCCAGTGTTTCTCTGCCTTTTTAAACAACAGCCCACCTACTACAGAGGCCCGACAATATTTTTCGGACACTTTGAAAAAAGTACTTCAAGGTGGTTACTAGTGCCAAAAACTTTTGAGATTGTAAGTACGTAGTTGAGGAGTGAAAATCCACTACTAGTGTAATCATATTTTAGTTTGGCTTTGATAATTTTAGTTTTTTGTGATTTTTACGAAAACTTGCGTGACACTATTTTTCGGACATGACAAAAAATCCTATTTTATTAACAGCTAAGTTCATGTATATGTTGCTGTATGCAAATTTTCTGCTTGTACACTTAGCTGTCATCATTAGAATCAATTATCTGTTCTATTTTACTGGCAAAACAATTAAGTTTAATGAGGTAAAATGCATTCAAAAGAAGTTGTTTGTTTGGCACGGAAGAAGCAGGATGATGGCCTCAGCATCAGAAGGATCGCCATGGATTTGAAGCTGTCGAAATCAACGGTCGAATACATGCTGAAGACAAACTCCAAGTGGAAAAAGAAGAGAGGACGGAAAAGATCAATTGGCAAGAGGACTGAAAGGAGAATGAAGAGGACTGTGACACGGCTTTTGACATCTGGAGAAAAAGTTACAGCAAGAAAAGTGAAGGAGAAATGTGAGTTGGATGTAAACGTCCGAACAGTACAAAGAACGCTGTATAGGATTGGTTTGAAGTATGCAAAGGCTAAGAAAAAAATTACACTAACAAAGAAACACAAAGGAGCAAGACTGGAGTGTGCTAAAAGGTGGTTAACAAAGCATGTTGACTTTAAGAAGGTTATATTTACTGATGAGAAGTGTTTCAAGTTTGATGGGCCCGATGGATGTTGTACTTGGTCGAGAAGGGGTGAGCCTGCTGTACTGAACAAATGACAGATGGGAGGAGGAGGAGTTATGGTTTGGGGTATGATCTTTGCTAATGGAAATATGTGGTTGGAGTGGCTGAAAGGACGACAGAACAGCAAAAGCTACAAACAGTTGCTGGACGAGAAAGCCCTACCAAGGATAAGAAGAGAGATAGGGAATGATTTCGTTCTACAGCAAGACAATTGCAGCATCCATGTGTCAAAACTCATGAAAGAATGGATGGCTAAAGTGAATATGACTACTTTGGAATGGCCTGCAAAAAGCCCAGATCTAAATTTAATAGAAAATGTTTGGGAAATGCTTGCGTAACTTGTCTATGATGGACCTGAAATAACGAAAGAGGCTCAACTATGGGAATGGATACTAGATGCCAAAAAACAACTAATAGAAACACGTAGAGATGTTATTGTGCATATGTTTGATCATTATGAAGAGATTGATAAAAGTTATTGAGAAGAAAGGTGATATTACAGACTATTAACAGTTTTTCAACGATGTCCGAAAAATAATGTCGCGTGTGTTTTGTAAAAAATGATGAAAAATAAATATTTTTCCTTACCTAATCGATTTTCTTCCATTTTTATTACAGGTATTGTCTTTATATGTTTATGCTATTCTATTGAAGGAATTTCGCCACTCTATGGTACCTGGAAAGTCGAATACTAAAGTGTCCGAAAAATATTGTCAGGCCCCTGTAGCAAATGAAAATATCATGGCACACAGTAAAATTTTTAAAGGGTATAGATTTCTGTAAAATACATACACAAATATGAACTTTATTTCAAAGTTTCTATTCAACTGTTTCTGCAGCTTATTTAGCATGAAACCTCTGCCTGGTGTTTTAAATTTTTTGTTGTTTGAGCGAATGTGCAATAAGCAGACTCAATATGAATTCTTTCAAAAAAGTCAATATACTGTAAATAAAAATCTCTCAAGCTTTCTACCAGTTTTATAAATTAAATTTTCAAGAACTTTTTTCATATGTACACCTAACTTTTATGTGCCTCATTCATTCAAGACATTGGTGATCATGGCTCTCCACAATTTCCTTTCTAGCTTTTAATAAATTTAGTCTTTTTGTTATTTCTTCCAAACGCTGCTCTGCCATCCATTCAGTTAAGCTTGCCAGGTAGCTTATGCGTTGTTTTCCTC
This sequence comes from Ascarosepion bandense, assembly GCA_037127315.1. Classification (NCBI taxonomy): domain Eukaryota; kingdom Metazoa; phylum Mollusca; class Cephalopoda; order Sepiida; family Sepiidae; genus Ascarosepion; species Ascarosepion bandense. Next base: position 38,264 of record JBBBDQ010001971.1, read on the forward strand.
TGTCTCTCCTGTGAGTACCAGATTTTTCAATCCCTCTTTCCTCATGGGCCCTAGAAATTTTAGCCGTCTCTTCCTGATATTAAGCATGAGTGTTCTTTTTGTTTTTGTTTACATGTTTAGTCCATAATATTCTCAGCATCCTTTTGTTGGACTACACTTCTGTTGCTTTCAGTTTAGTAAACAATAAGATATTATATCTAAGTAAAAGCAATTAGAGAGGAAAAGAAAGACTAAGAAAAATCTATGATATTTTAGGTATAAATCTCTGGTATGTGTTCATTTATGAGTCAGTAAAGTTAGTATGTGTGTGAAAGATATTTAGTATTTTAATACATATTATTTCATTGAATGATTCTAACAGTTAAAACCTTCTTTTCAAAAATTTATTTATTAATAAAATGTTTGCTTAATACTTTCTATATATTATTTTGTTTTATCATTCACACACATAGTAACTTTACCAACTCATCAACATACACATTCGTACATGATTCTCTCATTTTATTTTAAAAAAGAAACTCGTCTGTCACTTGTATACATTATTTCACTAGAATTTTGAACAGAAATGTATTTTGTTTTGTTATTTACACACTAATGTTATGAACATATAAACACACTTAATTTGTCTTTAGTTTAAATACACTTGACACATACATTATTTTTGCATGCATACATTTTCATTTAAAGTATCCATCCATTGCTTTATTACATGTGACACGTTTCTGACCAATAAAATCAAAACTCAATCAACATACTGTCTCTGTGGATCTATTTTTTAAATCATTCATCTTTGAAAAATCCCTGATGGAGGTTGTTAAAGTGAAATATATTAAAGACTTTTTTCCTACCTGTTCTTTACTTATTCTATTCATTTTGATCCATATATTCAACTCATTATGTATTTGGACAGCAATCCCTCTTAAGAAAGTTTCTTTAAAAGTAATTGATAAGGTGTTGTGATTAAGTTTTTAGAGAATTTTTCATGTGTTCTTACAAACTTTTCTTTTCATGACACAAAGTATATAAAAATTGTCCTAATGTTTTATATGTCTGATGTAATGAATATGGATACAACTTGTTTTCCCCTCACTGGAATGTGATTGACTGGTATCAGTCATAAATACAGATGAAGGCAAGGATGTTAATTGAGTGAGCGAGATCTACCAGTTTTTCCACTAGAGATCACCAAAGGTCAACTGACTACGGTAAATATGACAATTATGACTATGGACTAGATTGTTCTACTGGATTACATTTGCCTTAACCATTTAACAACCTTGTATTGATATATATATCCTATTCCAGGACATATCAATATCCAAGCACTTTCATCTACACTTTTAGCCATTATTAAGTATAAATTTTATTTTACTTTTAACTGAATCATTTTATGTATGTATCTAGAGTTAGACGAATGTTTCAAACACAGTCAGCACATTATGGCAATGTTCATTGTTGATATTGCTGAATATTGACCTTTTCTTTGAACATGCCTGCTATATACTGACTGAACATAATAAAACATTCCTATAACTCTAGATATATACATAGAACAATTCATATATTCACCTAAAAGCACTTGTATATAGAAAACATTCAAACAAATTTTAAATAATTTGTCTAGAAAAAATTAACCACAGCCCCTTATCAATCATTTTTAACAAAATTTGCATATCTATAGATATAAATATTCTCAGATATTTGTAGAAGAGAAAATGAATAGAAAGAGACCATAGGAAAAAATATACTTAGCTGATATGTTTCATCTGTTTAAACACATTTAAATTTTATGTAACAAAATATACTTTTATATATTTCACCAACACTAAAACAAACAACTGAAACAGGTAAATTTAAAATTAATCTTTTTCATAACAAGTGCATATATTGTCTGTCATTTACAAGTGATGAAACTGATATACAAACAATTTCTTTTGTGACAGCATCTTTGTGTGCGAAGCTAGATAGCCTGGCTGATTCTTCATTGATAATGAATTGGGACATTTATGTTTCCAGTAATAAAGACCGTAAAGCTGATATTCAATCAGGTGCCAGAGGATGGATACCTGAAACTGGAGATACAAAAACTTTGTGGCTGATGCTCTAATTTATGTAGTCAACATGTGATTACTAACAAGCAAGTGTGTAGGAAAATATGATGTCCTTCTCAGTGGAAGTCAAGAAGGAAATGTGCAAAGATTCAAGGTAAGTTATAAAGAAATATTATTTACGTTAGCTCTTTTGCTAAATGTAAGTTGATTTTTCAAAGGTATAAAATCGATTTTATGAAATATTGATGTAATTTTATCCCCCAAAAAATATTAAGTGATGAAAATTACTAATAAATATTTCAATCTTTATATGTACAAAATTAGTATATTGCATTAAAAATCATTGTCTATTAAGTGATATTATCTAGAAGTTTGAAATTGTAACAAGACTCATTTATATTTACTGAATTTACACCAGGGGTTCTAATTGTCAAATCCAGGTTACAGTATCTATTATTAAATGTTTTGAATCAGCATGTATTTATTTCAATTGCATTATATACATTATCCAGATTTGATAGGAACTTTATTAAATAAATTAAGCTTTTACCTAGGAATTCATAGTTAGTTTTACTGGTATATTTATGAAGAAATTAAAAATTAATCTATGATCATTTGTTCTCAAAGCACTGTACAGATCAGAATTTATAAATTAGTTTTTTTTTATAATTAGTGCTTTTGTTTTATATACTAATATTTTATGAAGAAATCTATTCACTTTACCTATTCTTTGAAATTTATTTTAAGCCACAACTCCAGCACCTACAAGTTCAACAGAATTGTTTCTGATTTTATAATTAATCATATTTGGTAAAATTGACAAATATTTTTTCATTTATCATTTAAATTTATTATGATTGTAATTAAATGGAATCACATGTTAACTATCATTCTCAAAATGGAAAAGTAAATTTTAGATATTTAATGAAAAATATACTTTTAAGTTTAATGACTTTTAAATTCTGTATTCATAGTTGAAAAAGTACAGGTTATTTATTTCTCACAAAAATTAAGTTTTATTAAATTTTTAATATTTTATTTTACTAAATAAAATTTCGTAATACTTAGACAAATGAAAAGTTGAAAAAAAATTAAAATGAATATTTTCCTTAGCCTTTTCTTTAAGTTAAACTATAATAATAATAATGGTATTTTTTTTTCTTAATTTTAGCAACTCCAACACTCATGCACTCAAAAGAAACAGGTAAGTTGTTAGAATGTTTTTCATTTTATTTTTAAATTTTAATTATAAATTGAATGTATTTTCTTTCAGCATTATTGTATGTGAAGCAAGATAGCCTGGCTGATTCTTCTTTGATGAGGAATTGAAACATTGATGTTTCCAGCAATGAAGAGCATAAGACTAATATCTGACTAGGTGGAAATAGATGGACACTTAAAGCTGGAGATAAGAAAACTACTGTCAGCTTCTTTGTTGCTGATGATCTCATTTATGGGGCCAATATGAGACTGGAAAATATGACATCCTTCTTAGTGGAAATCATGGAAATGTGCAAAGATACAAGGTAAAATATAAAAACATTATTTAGATGAGCTTTTTTGTTACTTTTATAAATCCAGTTAAATTTATCAAAAGTATCATGTTCTAGAGTGTTGATTTATTTACTAATCCAAAAACGAGTTTGGGTATAAAAAATTTAAAGTAAATATGTTAATCTTCTTAAAAAAAAAAGAAGTAAATATGCAACATTAAAAGTCATTAATCATTAAATGAGGTTATCTAGAGTCTTGAAATTGTAGCAAGTTTCATTCAAATTTATTAAATTTATAGTATTATTATTATTCATTTTCCATTTGGTACAATAGCAGATAAGTGAAAATCCATTTTACACCAGAGAGTCCAAATTATAAAATTCAAGTTACAGTATCCATTATTGGATGTTTTAAATCAGCATGTAAGTATCTCCATTGCAATATACACCTTATTCAGATTAGGCAGGAACTTTATTGAAAAATTTAATGTCTCATCTGAAAATTGATGAGTAATCTTTATATTTACAGATAAACCTCACAATTAATTTACCATTTGGTTATAAAGCTCTACAATGATGAGAATTTATAAATTGCTATGTTTTTTTAAGTAATGCATCTATTTTATCTTCTTATACGGCTGTTAATGCTGGACAATATCATCGAAAATGAGGACAAAACTGGAAGCGGCTGAAATGTGGTTCTACAGAAGGATGCTACGGATATCGTGGACTGAGCATACAAGCAACGATGAAGTGTTAGAAAGAATGGCAACAAAAAGGAAATTGATGCTGAGCATCAGGAAGAGACAACTGAAGTTCCTGGGACATGCAATGAGGAAGGAGAGCCTGGAGAACCTGATACTGACTGGACAGATAGAAGGAAGGAGAGATAGAGGAAGGCAGCGGATAACATATTTGCAGGGTCTGATCAGGTGGATGACGGAACGGGGGTTGCCAGGAGCAACAGGAGCAAACATACTAAGAGCCACAAGAGATAGGGAGACGTGGAGATCCATGATCGCCTACGTCCTGAAGGGACAAGGCACATAGAAGAAGAAGAATCATGTATTAAAATACTTATCAACATTGTCTATTCTTTGAAATTTGTTTGTAGTGACAACTCCAACATGTGAATATAACAAATTTGTTTTTATAATTACCCAGATTTGATAAAATTTTCAACAAATCAATTTACTCTTTTTTTACATTTAACTTTATTAAAAGAATTATAATTTAATCAAATCACATCTCAATATTATTTAATTCTCCATTTGGCATTGTGAATTTTAATTATTTTAAAAACAGATATAAAACAATTTTAAAGTTAATGCATAAAATTAATTTTCAAGTTGTGCATTTAAACTTAAATGAGTACAAATTATTATTTTCGATAAAATTGAGTTTATGAAAATTTAATTTCCCTCAACAGAATTTTTCCTTACTTTATATTTTCAATGTATGATGGAATTAACTAATCTCAATTTGAATATAATTTATTGCAGCATCTTTGTGTGCAAAACAAAATGGCCTGACTGATTCTTCATTGATAAGAAACTGGGATATTAAAGTTTCCAGTAATGAAGACCACAAGGCTGATGTTCAATCAGGTGTCAAAATTTATGGCGTTTGTAACATTGAAGAGGATTTGGTAAGTATTGTTCTACTCTTATTATTTCATAGCCTATAAATGTTTTCAGAATTTATGGGAATCGACCAAGTGATATTGTTATAATCCCATTTGGTACAACAGCTGATATTGTCAATATTCATTTTACTTCAGCAAAGCCTAATTGTAAAATGCACATTACTATATCAGTTATTGGATGTTTTCCATCAGCATGTAAGTAATGATAAAATCTTATTCATTTATTAATATTATATTATTTTGAAATAACATTTAACTATGTTTTTACATCATTAATTCATTTTTATTTTATCCAATATACTTCAAAATTTCTCTTATTTTTTTTTATAGCCACAACTCCAATTTATGGGGAATTGAATGTTATGATATAGATGTTGGTTTGTATTTCTGTTCCATTTTTCTTTGTTATAAGTCTTCTGACATCTGTGCCTCATTGAGTATTAAGTTCTAATTTCATTTCTTCTACAGTGCATAAGGAAATTTCGTTGTTCCCTACCACACCCTTTGAAAAACTTAAGGTTTGGTGTGGGTAGGGTTTTATGTTTCTTGTAGTTTTCTTTGTCATAATATTTCTGCATACTTTTTTTTATCTACTTCCACTAGTAGTGATCCATTTCGTAATTTCTTTAGATTTTTTGGTGAAATTAAGTTTGATATTGCTTTCTGAATTTTGAATGGAAACATTTCAGTTAATGGCTTGTTATTTATTGCTTCAAGGACAATAAAATGTGGGAATCTGAATATAAAAAACACTACTGCCAACCTCTTTGTTTTTGATGCTTTTATTCCTGGAGCTAATATGAGGCTAAAAATGGCCAAATGTTTAGGGAAATAGGATGTCATTCTCAATGGAGATGAACTTAAGTTTCAAAGATTTAAGGTAAGTAATAAAGGAATAATTATTTTCATTTCTTGATTAGATAGTTTTCTTCTTAAAGAAAAAATATTGACTATCAGAGCTTTCATAAATGCATTTTTGTATATAAAAATGAAAAATAATATTGAAAAGATATATTAATATAAATGAAATTTCTATGTTGTATTATTTTTTCAGAACAATCGACCAAGTGATATTGTTATAATCCCATTTGGTACAACAGCTGATATTGTCAATATTCATTTTACTTCAGCAAAGCCTAATTGTAAAATGTACATTACTATATCAGTTATTGGATGTTTTCCATCAGCATGTAAGTAATGATAAAATCTTATTCATTTATTAATATTATATTATTTTGAAATAACATTTAACTATGTTTTTACATCATTAATTCATTTTTATTTTATCCAATATACTTCAAAATTTCTCTTATTTTTTTATAGCCACAACTCCAACTTCTACACATATGTATACATTTAGTGAAGATTTCTCCCCTAAAATCATTAAATCCATAGAAAAAAACCATAATTTGTATTTTATTAAGTATTAGATGTTATGAAATATTTAAAAATATTTCATAATATAAACAATTACAATTTAAAATACTGACAAAAAGTAATCAATGCAGGCATCCCCCAATGTTCGCTTCTTGGCCCAACCCCCTCTTGCTTTTCTACATTAATGATAAAATTAGAGCTTAATACTCAATGAGTCACAGATATCAGAAGACTTATAACAAAGAAAAATGGAACAGAAATACAAACCAACATCTATATCCTAACATTCAACTCCCCCTAAATTCCTAATAAAAACTCAAAATGTATGGAATATGATGAGGAGGATAAAAGTGACATTGCGAATACTTTAGCAGACAATTTTTTAAAAATTAGATCAACAGAAGAAAGAAAAAACGTTAACTTCAAATCAAAACACCAAAAGTTACAACAAAACCTTCTCAATATCCGAATTAAAGGCAGCTTTTGCTAAAACCCATGATACATCAGCGGGACCTGATGAAACCCCATATGAACTTCTGAAAAAAACTCCTTGAAATATCACTGAAATACCTACTCAAAATATGGATCAACGGAAATGTATCTAGTTCCTGGAAGGAATCTACCATAATACCAATTCCCAAATTTAATACAGCAGAACTAGACAAGAATCAAACTCAAACAAAAGACCCATCAGATCCAACAAATCTCCCTAACAAGTTCTTTAAATAAAACACTAGAAAGAATGATAAACAATAGACTAAGCTGGTATCTAGAATCAGAACAACTCATAACAAACTTTCAAACTGGATTCAGAAAGGGTAGAAGTACAATAGATCATCTCATTCACCTGGAAAATTGCATCAGAGAAGCGTGCTTTAAAAAAAGAACACCTAACAGCAATTTTCTTTGACATCCAAAAAGCCTATGACACAGTATGGTGTCGCAAAGGACTTAAAAGAACTTGGATTGAAAGGCAGAATACCAATCTTCATTACAAACTTCCTTCAGGGTAGGAGTAGGTACAACCCATTAAGATCTGAAGGAACAAGAAAACGGAGTCTTGCAAGGAAGCATCCTATCAGTAACACTTTTAGCATTAAAATCAACATTATAATAAAAAAATCTTAATCCAGGAATAGTGCTCCTTTTATGTAGATGACTTTTTGATATGCTGTAAATCTAAATGCATTCTAACAATAGAATGCAAATTTCAAATTTGTATAAATAAAATAACAAAATGGATAGAGGAAAACGGTTTCTCCCTATCACACACAAAAACTAAATGTATGCACAGTGACCCCAAACTAATCTAAACTTATTTATAAATGAAACTTTCTGTGTGTATCCGTTACCTATAGACTCCAAAACGGCTGAACTGATTTTCTTGAAAATTTACACAGTTGTACGATAAGCGTCTGCGAGTATTCTTAGCCAGGTTTTGTGTTGAGGCACCCCCAATAAATATAGAAAATCAATAATTGAAAAAATCGAGTTATGGAAGGAGTGGTCTGATTTTAATCAAATTTCATACACTCATAGATAAAGACATACGAAACGATATTCAGAAGTTTCAAGGTTGCAGTTCTTAAAATAGTGCAGAAAACCGATTATATATGTATATAAAAGGCAAGATGTTTGTGTGTGTGTGTCTGTTTATCTGCCTGTATGTATGTATTTTTTCAGGCCTTTTATTTTAGTTTTTGCTTCGGGTTTGGATCTGAGTAGGTATAATTGTAGTTCTTACTCTCAGCCATAATACCATTCACTTTATGACGAAAAAGGCTTATTTGATATCAATACCACGAAAGCAAAATTTGACTTAAATCCATTCATTTTTTGCTTTCAGTTTACGGTTTTGCTTTAACTTGAAACAACTATTGCTTTTTAGTCTTTCGTGCCAACGTCCAAAGAGTCTGAGATCCAGGACCATGGATTAGTTTTAAAGTTTTCATTACACCCGAGCAATGCCGGGCCATATTGCTAGTACTGAATAGAAGCCAAATAGTAAACTTACTTTTTTCCACATATTAAACACTTGAAAAAAAAATGTAACAAAGCTATAAACCTACTGAAAGTAGTAGCCACACTGATTGGGGAGCAGACAGAAGAACCCTATTCAAACTATACCAATCACTTGTGCACTCAAAACTTGACTATGGCTGTTTTATAATTGATCAACCCAAACAGCATATAATAAAAAATGCTTGACCCCATTTACCATACAGGACTAAGATTGGCTTTAGGAGCCTAAAAAACATCTGTTGACAGCCTATACGTAGAAGCCAATGAAGCCTTGCTAAAACTGAGATGAGAAAAGCTAACCTTACAATATTATCTAAAGCTAAAATCATACCTTAACAATCCAGCATACCAATGTACTTTCAACCTTAAACATGAAAGAAAAAAGCATAAAAACATTTGGGATACGGATGAAGAAACTCTCCAATGAAGCTAAAATAGATACAACCTCGATACATAGCAGTATCCTCTCAAAGACCCGACCCTGGCTCATGAATCAACCAAAGGTATTACTCAATTTAATAAAATACCCTAAAAACAAAACAAAACCAACCCAACCACCTTCCAAGAAAAACCCTCATCATCCCAAACAACTGCCCAGAAAATACACACGCATACACAGATGGGTCCAAAATCAGCAACGAGGTGGGCTGTGCAGCTATCACAAATAAAACTGAACACTTCAAACACCTGCCAAATAGAGCATCCATATACACAGCAGAAATTTTTGCAATTGACTTGGCTTTAGATATAATTGAAACAAATAAATTCATTATCTTCACAGATTCTATGTCCTCACTCATATCACTGAGAAATAGTTGTAACTAATATCCTAGTCAACAAGCTCTTAAACAAAAACATCATCTTCTGCTGGGTCCCCAGCCATGTAGGCATACACAGAAACAATAGAGCTGACCAGGCAGCAAAGAACGTGTTACCACTTTACTAACCTGAAATCAACAACCAGCAAATATATAATGAATAAATGGCAAGCCCTATGAAACACGGAATACTCTTACAAGCAATAAACTGTATACAATAAAAGAACAGGTAGGGCGAAAGTCACAACATTGAAATGTCTAGAAAAGAAGTGATAATAACAAGACTCTGAATAGGTCATCCTCACATTACCCACTTTTACCTCCTTAAAAAGGAAGAACCACCATATTGCATACCATGCCACAAGCCATTCACAATAAGACACATCTTAACAAACTGCTTTGACCTACAAAAAAGAAGACAAACCTGAAAGACATTTTCTCCAAACAAACAAAAGCAAAATATTTGAATATCTGAAACAGGCTGGCATATATAACAAAATTTAATACCCCAGTTTAATTATACACTAACCTTAAATGAAAACAACCCTTTTAACCTTCTCTAATCTTACCTGTTACGAGTTCTATCCCTACACATCTAAATAAACCATTTACAATACAAGTTCAATAAAAACGTTTTCCAGCAGTAAATAACCAGAAAGGTTGATCTGCCGTAACATCAATCAATCAAAATACATTTAATGCCCAAAGACCGAACTAAAAAGCCCTTTCATCATTACCAAATAGACCCAGAGCTTCCATAAATTGTGATGAATGAATGTTTCCTAAGGAAGAACCTGTGCCTTGAGCACCTAACGCATCACTTAATAAGTCCCAGGCCTAATATATAGATGGTGCTACTAATAAAAAAATTCATGATATTTATGAAGTACTAACCTTCAAATGGCATGTGACAAAATTTGGGCTCATTCAGATTATTAGTTTACAAATTACAGTTACTTAAGTGAAGCTACAGCTGAAAATTTTTACAACAATGAAAAAATCTGAATATCATGTGTTGAAAAAGCATTGCTTTCTGATGGAAAAAAAAATACTGTTCAAGCAAAGCAATGGCTGGATAAGTGTTATTTGGACTCTGCTCCATTGAAACAGCGCTTAAGAGATGGTATGCTAAATTTAAAGGTGGTTGTAGAGACACAAACGTTGCTCAGATTGCCCAAAATTGGCAGTTGTTCCAGAAAACACCAAAAAAATTCACAAACTCATTTTGGCCAATTGTAAATTGAAGTTGCATGAGATAGCAGAGGAGCTGAACATTTGTCAGTTAGAAAGCTGTGTTCAAAATGGGTGCCATGTTTGCTCACAGTTGATCAAAAAACGTGTTGATGATTCAGAGCATTGTTGCAACAAGAAACAGTTTTTGTGTAAATATGTGAGAATAGATGAAACATCGATCCACCACTTCACTCTGTAGTCAGCTGAGTGGACAGCAGTAGTTGAAAGCTGTCTAAAGTGACCAAAGACACAACTAACATCAGCAGGCAAGGTTTTGGCCTCCGTATTTTGTTCATTGATTACCTTAAGAAAAAAACCATCTATAGCAAATATAGCATTATTGGTGCATTTGAAGGTAAAAATTGTCAAAAACGGCCAGAAATGAAGAAGAAAAATTGATCTTTCACCAAGACAACGCACAGTGTCACAAGTCAATCACAACCCTGGCAAAACTATTTGAATTGCTTCTGCATCCACCTTATTCTTCAGATCGGGCACCCAGTGATTACTGGCTTTTTGCAGGTCTCAAAAAATGCTCTAGGGAAAGATATTTGGCTCCAATGATAAAGCGATATCAGAAACTGAGGTTTATTTTGAGGCTGAAGACAAATTGTTCTACAAAAAAGGCATTGAATTGTTAGAGAAGCATTGGAATCAGTTTATCACCCTAGAAAGAGACTGTGGATAAATAAAGTTGAGTTTTGTATAAAAGTTGTTTCATTAGTTAGGCCCAGGATTTATTGAGTGATGTGTTATTGGGATTTAAATTCAATCAGACATACAATTCATGACTAACAATACTGTAAAAATGGTTGTAGCCTTGTAACTCTGCCAGCCAGTACTTCACTGCTTTTTCTATCCCCCTACCTTTACAAGACCAAGATCAGGCTGAAAATGGACCACTGCTGCCATATATAGGTAGGAGTTGCCCAGTCTTTACTTTACACTCTCAGTAGAGCCCAAAAGCATCTCCACATCCTTGTAGGCAACAAATTCTTTTCCACTCTGCAACTCCTTTCTTACAGACTAGACATTGCAAGTCTCTTGTATTTCTAAGCTTCAACAGTCCTAATTTTCACAGCTAAGACTCACTATGCATGTATGTTGTTGCAAAGCACCATTATTCTCCAGGGAAGATGTAAGTTCCACTCATCTTTTGCCCACAAATGTCTGCTTTGTGGTACTAGCTCGCAAGGGCCTACTTTCTGGATCACTACAATCTTAATCTGTTCAAGTCTAGGGTTAACCACTATCTTCTATACATATCTGCATAAGCTGTACCTCTTACTCTGTAACACTCTACCTTAATTTGTAATGTTTTATATATATGTATATATATTTTTTTAAATTTTTTATTTTTTTTCTAAACATCGTATTTTGGCTTTAATTTCAGTTGAAAATAAAGACAAAAATTCTCCAACATTTAAATAATTTTTTATTAAGTTTGTTCTAAGCTTTCGGCTCACATGAGCCATCTTCAGAGATGATATTAACACAAAAACATCCACCATCAGCGACGATTTTTATCTTGTGGTGACATAAAGCTCCACTAAGCCACAGCAACAGTTACCAAATATTGGAGAATTTTTGGCTTTATTTTCAACTGAAATTAAAGCCAAAATATGATGTTTAGAATGGCTCATGATTAAACATAATTGACATTCATTGTCTCTTATATTTAACAGTATATGTTTAGAAAATTATCTGCTGCCTTGATACTATATATATATATATATATATATATATATATATACACACACACACACACACACACACACACACACAGTGACACGCGTAAATATTGGATACATGTTATTTTCTGTTGTAACTCTAGTTTATGTTTACCATTTTGCCTGATATTTGGTAAGTAATATCTCGTAAAGTTGTTTTAGTTGTATGTAGAAGGAAAATTAAAAACTTATAGTTGAATCCATTTTTTTTATCAAAGTTCAAAATTACCCTATGAAAAAGTATTGGATACATGATACTTTTTTCAAATTTTCGATAGTATTGGAATGTTATTGCTGACCAATCAGAGAAGCAGACAATTGCTTACAAGATAGTGCTATCAATCATCTGACTCTTTGATGTGCATTCTCCAATTCAAGTATTAAAAATGGCAAAAACTAAATAATTATCCAGAGATATGCGAGATAGAATAATTAAACGTCACAAAGGAGGACAAGATTACTGAAAAATTAACAAAGAAATGAATCTGGAAATATCATCAGAAAGTATAAGAAGTATGGCGATGGTACAGAGGACTTCAAAGTGGATCAGCAGAAATGTGCAAAAAAAAAAAACCATTCATTACTCATTCTGGAATTAATGTCAGTAAGGATACAATTAGCAGAGCTCTATATCATACAGGCTTTCATTCAAGATCACCAAGAAAATTGCCTTTACTGAAAACCAAACATGTCAAAGACCGATTAGTTTGTCGGAACTTATGAAAAGAAAGGTATACAGTTTTGGGAAAAGATAATCTGGTTGGATGAAACAAAAGTTGAACTATTTGGAAGGAACACAGCAACAAGTGTTTGGCAAAAAAATGGCACTGCCTTCAACAAGCACAATACCATTCCCACAGTTAAGTTTGGGGGTGGTTCCATTATGATATGGGGATGCTTTATCTCCAAGGCCACTGCTGAGTTACAAGTTATCCATGGTAGCATGTACAGGGAGATTCTAGAGAAGAACCTTCAGAAATCTGCAGCTTCTTTAGTACATAGTCAAAATTTCATGCTTCAACATGACAATGATTCCAAACATACTGCAAAACTTACAAAGGAATGGTATTCGTCCTCTCAATTGGTCAAGTCAGTCTCCTGACTTGAATGCAATTGAGAATTTGTGGAATCCACAAAATATCAAACAATTAGAGGAATTATGCAAAGAAGAATGGGGTAAAGTAATGGTGAATCAGTGTGGAAAACTTGTGGCCAACTATAGAAAGTGACTGGAAGCAGTGAAACAAAACAGAGGCTATGCAACAAAATATTAAATTGATGTATCCAATACTTTTGCATAGGGTAATTTTGAACATTGATAAAAAAAAAGGGATTCAATCATGAGTTTATAATTTTTCTTCCACATACTTTACAAGATATTACTTACCAAATATCAGTCAAAATAGCAAACATAAACTACAGTTATAACATGTATCCAATATTTATGCATGTCACTATATATATATATTTGTTACCAATATATACAATAATTAATATGTAGGAGCCATGATTAAAATATTTTTGGTGATTTTTCATATTTAGTGAATTGAATTTCATGTAAACTTTAAGAAGATATACTGGTGGTGTAATAGATATTAGCTTGGAACGAGAAATTGGGGAACTTGGTTCCAGTCCAGTATTTGTAATTGGAGGCTACAACTTGAATAACATACGGTATGTAGACGATACAGTGCTGATTGCAGACAAGGAAAGGAAACTACAAGACCTCCTACAGAAGATAGCTGAAGAGAGTGACAAAAAAGGACTACAAATAAACTGTGAGAAAACTGAATACATGGTCATCAGCAAAAAGAACAGCCCAAAATGCCGAACAATACCATCAAAGATGAAGGAAAAGATTAAAGCAGCTGAAATGTGGTTCTACAGGTTTTGGAAAGGATGGAAACAAAAAGGAAATTAATATTGAGCATCAGGAAGAGACAAAGTTCCTGGGACATGCAATGAGGAAGGAGAGCTTGGAGAATCTAATACTAGCAGGTCAGATAGAGGGAAAAAGAGACAGACGAAAGCAGCAGATAGCATATTTGAAGGGCTTGAGCAGGTGGATGACAGAACGAGGGTTGCATGGTGTCACAGGAAAAAGTGTGCTCAGAGCCACCACGAATAGGAAGACTTGGAAGGCCATGATTACCTACATCCTGAAGGTACAAGGCACATAGAAGAAGTTCCAGTCCAGTTTGTTATAATTACTTATGCACAAATACTCTTGGGAAAGGTACGAATGAATCTCTTTTTATTCCCCAGCTGTATGTTAAATACTGAAACTTGTATCTGACAAAAGTGTTTTCTCTGAAAAATTGTTAATGCATTATTCATTACTAAAAAGTATGTTTCAGCTTTAAATTACCTACAAATATTTGATCAGCTAATTAAAAAAACAAACAAATGAATCAATCAATTATCATATGTAATATCTGATAACATTACAAAGAGAAGTTTTAAAATGAACTGTAATAAATTAGAAAATTATTTTACCAAATTTATTAACATATATATCTTTGACGAGATGATATCTAAAGATTTTATATTTTTCATTTTTTAGCTACACCACAACCAGAAACAGGTTAGTATTTTTTTTTTTTTTACTTCAATAATTTTCAATTCTAATAAAAAAATTAATTAAATACTTAGAGAAAATATATTTTAATATGATGAATATTAATCCTTTTTGTAGCATCTTTGTGTGTGAAGCAAGATGGCTTGGCTGATTCTTCATTAATAAGGAACTGGGATATTAAAGTATCTAGTAATCTGACATTCAACCAGGTGCAAAAGGATGGATACCTGAAGCTGGAGATAAGAAAACTACTGTCAGCCTTTTTGTTTGTGATGCTCTCATTCATGGGGCCAACATGTGGCTTCAAAAATTTAAACATGTTGGAAAATATAATGTCTTTCTTGGTGGAAAGAAACACATCATATTTAAGAAGGAAACGTGCAAAGATTCAAGGCAAGTTAAGAAGAAATGACTATTTAATGATTCTAAAAACAAAAACCTGTTAAGATATTTTATCTTAAGACCTTCTTATCAATGTTTTTTTTAAAAAGTTTTTAATCTTTTTATTTGTATACATGCAAGAAAATATGTCAGTATGTAATGATTTATACATATATTTGTTTAGATGTTTGAATTTCAGGAAAGAGTCATTTAACTTATTTTTTATGATATTATTTAATTCAGAACAATGGATCAGATGATATTATAATAATCCCATTTGCGACAGCAGCAGACACAGTGAATATCCATTTTACACCAGAGAGGGCAAATTGTAAAATGCAAGTTAAAATATGTATTATTGGATGTTTTGGATCAGCATGTCTCTACTTTTATTTACATTCGTCCATTAATCAAATTATATACATTGGCTTTAAAAAAAAAATGATGAATCATTTAGAATTTTAGTTATTTTCTTTAATAATGACATAGTTTTACTGTAAATTGCATCTTACTGTTTTATTTATTCATATCATTTTTATTTACAATATTGATTTTATTTTATTAATATTCCTTGTTGTATTTACCTCTAAAATTATTTAAAATAAATACCATTTTTATTTTTATAGCCACAACTCCTGCTGCAAGTAAGTATATTAATGAAATTATATAAATCATTTGTGAAGTTGTTTTATTAATCATAATTTATTAAAAAACATTTTCAGTTTTATGTTCAAATTTACAAAGCATATATTTAAATATATCTGCTATGTAACATTCTGCATTTATCTTAATTAAATACTTACTCAATTATAGTTTTATGTCTCCAACACGCTATTATAATTTTCATAGTCTTCAATGATAAACATGTTTAATATAACCAAGAAAACAGTATTTTTTTATACTGAAGCAAAATACATTCAAAAAAATATTTTTTATCTCTTAGCAACTTCAACAGAAATGGTAAGTGCATAAATATAAAAAAGATTATCTCATAAACTTTTCAATTAAATCTTTCAATATCAATAAAGATAATTTAATATGTTTATCTTTTATTTCAGCTTCATTGTGTGTAAAACAGGATGATCTAGCTGATTTTTCATTGATAAGAAATTGGGACATTGACATTTCCAGTAAAGAAGAACACAAAGCTGATCCTACCAGGCTCAAAAGGATGGATACCTGATGCTGGTGATAAAAGAACTACTGTGAGCTTCTCTGTTGGTGGTGCTCTCATTTATGGGCCAATATGAGGTTTCAGAAATCTAAATGTGTTGGAAAATGTTTTACTCAGTGGAAGTCAAGGAGAAAATGGACAAAGATTCAAGGTTGGTTGCCTGAAAATGTATTATATTCTTAATGTATTTTAGTAAATTTTATCAGATAGATGTGTCCTAGAATATTTAAAAATATTTATATACTCGTTATTGTATATAATTTTGACAATATATTCTGCTTAATTTTCAGAGAATTGAATTCATTCTGTCTTTAGTTTTTATTTAAACTTATTATTTTTAGAGCATGACATCATAATAGACACAACAGCAGATACAGTCAAGATCCACTTTACAACGGAGGGACCAAATTGTAAAATACAAATTATTATATCTATGGATATTTTCAAGTAGCATGTGAGTATTGTTAACACCTCTACTAACTGGTTGAAGTAGAATCCTTCTGGAAATAAAGTAAATTTGTATATAAGTATGTATGTATAGATGTTCTGCATTGACCAAATTGTTGTAAAATAATTTGCAATTTTTTTTCTTACACAGAAGTATTTAATATTTAAGAAGTAATGTCTAATTTGTTTAAATTTTCACTGAAAATTTATTTTGTTTTAGCCACAAGTCCTGCACCAACACGTATGTAGACAGTTTTCTTGATAAGTTTTAATTTTTAAAGAACAAATATTTATCTTAATTTTTCTGTTAAAAGAAATATTTTAAATTTCAATTTATCAGCTTATTATTATTGAGGTGGGAGGGGGGGCTCATCAAAGCAGACCATAATATTTCACTTTTGAAAAGAAATCTTTGTCTATATTTGCATAATAATAAAATATATATTTCTAAATTGGTCTTAATTTTTCTATGAACAAAACAGGATCATGAATATTGAATAGTTTATGAAAAACTATTCTAGAGTAAATAATTTACTATTTAATCAATTTCAGCAACACCAACTTCAAAGCTATCAACAGAAACAGGTACGTCTGTGTTTATTTGTGAATCTCTGAGTATTTTGTATTATAATCAAAGAAACAAATATTTTTTATTAAATAAAATAAGTTTCTTATAACTGCAGCAAAAATACCAGTTTTTTTTTTCTTTGGTAGCATCTTTGTGGATAAAACGAGTCCTTGATAAAAAAATGGGATATTGAAGTATCCAGTAATGAAGAATCTAAGGCTAATATCCGACCAGGTGGAAACAGATGGTTACCTGAACCTGGAAATAAGAAAACTACTATCAACCTCTTTGTGGCTGATGCTCTCATTTATGGGGCAAACATGAAGCTTCTAAGAAGCAAATGTGTTGAAAAATATGTTGTTTTTCTCACTGGAGGGGAACAAGGAAATGTTCAAAGATTTATGGTAAGTCATGAAATTTTTGTTAAATGTCATTTGATCTTTCAAATAATGCAAAAAGAATCTAAAATCAACTAGAAGAAGAAACTTATATAAGTGCTTTACCTAAAAGTCTTCTTATCAATAAAATAGCAAAAAGTTGATCAATTTGCAATTACTGAAAGAACATGTATTAATTTTTAGTGATTTCTAAATATATATATTTTATTTGACTCCGTGTCAAGAGACATTCAATTTGTACTTTTACTTTTATGATATATTTTTTTGTTTAGAACAATGGACCAAATGACATTGTAACAATCCCATTTGATACAATAGCAGATACTGTTAAAATCCATTTCACATCGAAGAGGCCAAATTGTAATATCCATTATTGGGTGTTTCCAAACTGCATGTAAGTATGTTTTTGCCATCTTTATTAGCTACCTTTTCTTTCTTTACCGTTCTCCCTCCACTCCTGACTGCTCTCTTCTAGATAGCATTTCTGACAACATAGATAAGGCTATTACCTACCACCCATTCGCTCACATATTTGTATTCAGAGATTTTAACGCCCATCATTCTGAGGGGCTTAAAGACTCTGTTACTGATTCAGTGGGCATCCATGCCGTAGACTTCCCCACATGCTTTTCAAGTACTCCCTCCGGACACTCCTCTCGGCAACTCCGACCATGCTGTTGTCTCTCTCAATATTTCTTTCCACATTTGACTCGTCTGTAGTACCTTCACCCAACTTCCCTATTGGAACTGAGGCTAAACTGTACGATGTATATATTACCCTGACAGTAGTATCTCAAGTAATTTCAAAACTTAAAGTGAGCGGTGGCGATGGAATCCCGGTGATAGTCCTGAAGAAATGTGCTCCTGAACTCTCCCCTGTCCTCTCTAAACTGTATAACTACTGCCTTTCTTCTTCCTTTTCCTGCATGTTGGAAGTTCTCGTCAGTTGTTCCTGTATTTAAGAACAGTGGTGAACCCTCGGACACATCCAATTATCACCCTATCAGCCTTCTACCAATTTTCGGGAAAGTGTTTGAGGCGCCATAATTGATGCTGAAATAGTTCAACATCTTACTGTCCACAGCCGACATGCTAACAACCATTACGGAGTACATGCTTGAGGCTCGTGCTGTTGCTTTGGACGTCTCCAAAACTTTTGACATGGTTTGGCAAACTATGGGGTTACCGGACGCTTGCTTGATCTAATCCAATCTTTTTTAAGTAACCGCAAAATGAGGGGTGTCCCTCAGGGATCTATCCTGGGCCCAACGCTCTTCCTTATTTTCATAAATGACATCAAGAGCCAAGTAGGCATCTATGCAGATGATACCACAATTTACTCCTGCATCAGTAAGAAACCTGTCGTGGCAGACAAACATAAACTTACTGCTGACCTTGAATGGGATCTACACTCTGTGGTGAATTGGGGCAAGAAGTGGCTTGTCAATTTCAATGCGACTAAGACCAAGCTGTTGTCTGTCAATCATAAATTATAATCAGTTAAATATTTTTAATGAATATTCAAAAAAAATCCTAAAATAACTACCAAGTAAAAAATGTTTGAATGTTGTCTGGTTAGATAATAAGAGATTAAGTAGAAGAAAGTGAAGAGGAAGACGAACCAGTTAGAAAGGAGCAAGAGAAGGATGGGAATACAGGTGTGATGACAATTGCAAAGGTGGAGAGAAAGGAAAGGATATACAGGGTGGTAAAAGAACTAGAGTCAAGTGGTTAATAGATGAGTATTGACATTGCATTTAAATTCCTGGAGGTCGTAGCCATCAGGATAGCAAGTTCCACAGGCGGGAAGTGCGAGAGAAGAAGCTGCAGGAGTAGAATTGTCATCTGCGTTTGGTTAATCAAACTGTGAATGGTTGGGACCCAGTTGCCAATCTGGTTGCACGAGTAAACACCTGTTGCAGAGGCACCAGTGACTTAAGTTCATTGGAGCAGAAGCCACATCTCGTTGGTACCTATCACATTACTAATTCTCCTTTGGAGTAATTTTCCTTTTAAATCTTCAAATTTATAGCCACAAGTCCAGCTGTAACAATTAAGTATGATATTAACAAATTTTGTAAGAAAATCCTAGAATGTTTGGCCATTTTTTTTTTTTTTTTGATACAATGTTTACCCTCTACAAGCCCCTAGTGCCATTCAAGATAGAAGATTGCAGATTAAGAGGTACAGTTTGTGAGGCTTGATAATGGTTAACCCCAGACTTAAACAGGTTATGATTGTAGTGATTGAGAAAGCATCCTCTTGGGACTCAGTTGTAGAAAGAAGCTACTCAAATGCCTGATCTGACTCCTACTACTCTCGTCTATATTTACAGGAGTCAGGTATTAATTATATTTTGATATATATCTCAGCTCCAACACCAAAACCTTTTAACAGGTAAATAAATAATTATTCTGCAATGTAAATTGTTTCTTCAATTTTTCAGTTTAACAACTTTTTAGATAATAAGATTAGCATAATTTTTTTTTTTTTTTTTTGCTGCAGCTTCTTTGTGTGAAACAAGACAACCTGCCTGTTTTTTCATTGAAAAGAAACTGGGATATTAAAGTATCCCGTAATAAAGACCACAAGGCTAATATCCAACCAGATGCAAAAGGATGGACACCTGAAGCTGAGAAAACTAGTCAGTCCTTTTGTTGGTTATAGGGCCAACAGTGTAGAAAATGTTTTTGTTAGTGGAGATGAACGAGGTAATGTTTGACCTTTCAAAACAATTCACTGAACTAATTTACAAACTATAACTTTTCAATTTGATCTAAAACTAATTATTTTGCTTAGAGATTTCATGTAAATATATATTTTCATTATAGAAAAAAATAAACAATACTCTATTAACAGATACTGAATTTTTAGTTTGTTCTTGTAGTAAAATAGATTCAATTTTGTCTAATTTATACTGAATTTCATAGTATATTTTCTTTCCAGAACAACAAACCAAATGACATTGTAATCATGCCATTTGAAACAACAGCAGGCTACACATACACACACACACACATTATATAACTGCCTAAATACTTTTTTTTTTTCTTGTACTATAGGTTTCAATTATTAAAAATATAATTTTCTGAAATGCATTCATTTTTTTTTCTTAAAGTTACAGTTTAGTATGAAATTTCAAAATGTAATTGCAGTTTGTCATCTTATTTTTTGTATGTTTTCCTTTTTCAGAGCAAGAAACCAACGTTTGTACCATGAAGTTTTCAGGATATAATCAGCAGATAAAATTTTAGAAACATTTTCCAAACCCTTTGACTTTTATTATAATTTGCGATTTGAGAAATCGGGGAGCCAAGTTCGAATTCCAGCCGAATTCATTGCATTCACTTATGTGCAAATACCCTTGGGAAAGGTATTAATCTGCCTATTCCTTCAAGTTATGGGTTAAATAACAGGACAGATTGGGTTCTATGGCCTTGGTCGGCAACCTACTGCGAAATAATCCTCTGACCAGTCAGTCATGTCTCTGTCGAGACATGATCGCCCAAGCGTGTATCACGTATGGCACTCAACTGACTGACACAGTTTGAAGAGAGACGAATTAGAACCAATTTGATTTTTCTCTTATTTAAATTGCCATTCATTTTCCTCTCATTTCACAAAATTATTTTATTTATGGCATAGATGCAAGAAACAATATCACTTTCATTTACAATATTTTAAGAATTATATAAATATCAAAATGAACCAAACTAATGCTAATTATTCCTCACAGGTTTTGATTGTTTTAAGTCATTATTTGATTAAATATTTTAATTGAAAAATTATTCTATTTCTGTTTTTTTTATATAAAAACTTCCATTATTTTTGTGTTGTTGATGAACCAACTTTTCATTCTGAAACAATTTTCAAATCTCAGTGCTAAATATGTGAATATATACTGAATGTGCTGCAAAGTCATCATTATATTTTTATAATGGTATTGATAACAAAAAATAGAATACAAACATTATTGGCTTAGGAGAATCTTCATCTTTCTGATGAAAAGTGATACTATCAGCTACATCATATTTTGATGCAATTTATTAAAAAAATAATAGTAAAACAAAACACAAAAGAATAGATTAGAGACTTCTTTCATACAATTAAAGTTGATATTTTGCTAAAACAAAACGATCAATATATCTTTAGTAAACAGACTTAACTTTAGCATCAGTTTTCAAATATATATTTATTATCTTTGCAAATTCTTAAACAGGCTATCATATGACAATGTTATTAGTCCTGATTTGGCATCTCAGCTTCTTTATGCCTTTTCTATAAAAACATAATTGTCAATATTGAAGCTACAGAGTGGAACTAAGGAAACTTACGCATAAGAGAGTCCTTAATAATAACTAAACTACACACACACGTGTGTGTGTGTGTGTGTGTGTATATGTATATATATACCTACAAACACTCCAACATACTATACACTAAACACATACACACATTTAGGTATCTCCAGTATTTCAGCATATAGATTTGATGCCTACATTGAAAATTAAATTTTTAAAATGGAAAAGCATTCTTCAATATTTCATTTTAGATTTAATTAAAAGCTTAATGATTAAATTTATTATTTCCAGTAAGCAAAAGAGAGGAAAAAAAAATAGTTAAAAAACACTGACCTTTCATCTTGATGAATGACATCAGCATTTTGTCAATGAAGCTTTGCTTTCTTGAGTTTGAGGTGTTTTTCATTATGCTATGCTGTTTTTCCCCCGCAAAGTAGTGAAGGCTCCTATAATACACAATAAAGTATGAGAAATATACCCACATGACACAGTCACAGACACACCACGACATAAAACAAATCCTTTTCAACTTAGGCAAAAGTCAAACTATCGGTCAGGTCACACATACTTAGATAAACCTCTTATTAAAGCAGACAGATACTCCTTGGCCATTCTGAAGATGAGATTTGATCTCAAAATATTAATGTATACTAAATAAGTAATACCCAAAAACTTTACCTTCCTTTATTTTACTAAAGGCATTGTGACATGCTTCAAGCAAATTACAAAACTTTACTTTTTCTATGAATATTTTTACGGTAATTGTTCTGATGAACTTCATGAATTTAAGTGCAGTATGGGATAATAAGAAGTTGTGATTTCACTTAAACGATTTACAGCCTGCATTGAAAGGATCTTTCAGAAAAGAAAAAATGATTTACTTATATCTGAATCATTGGATTACAAGAAGTTCAAGAATGTACGTATTTAGTTTAGGTGATATAATGGTAAGCACCTTGCCAATATGCTTAAAATGTAAAGTGCATAACAAATGTACAGGATGTGATTAGTAAATTCTCACCAATTTGTATTTTGTTGTTTTTGTCAACTGCACAATATAGTAGAGTCAGTTGTGCACTGCCTGTGGGAAGCGCAGCATGACAATACATTCCAGAAATTTGGAAACGGCTTGCTATACTGCTTGGCATTCTCACTGGAAGATCCAATACAAACGTTTCAGACTGTTTGGATTTCATTCTGAGGACAAAGCCAAGGATTCAGAAAGAGTTAGATGAGTCTGAAGGTACAGAAACTAAAATTGAGGCTTACATGAGGTGCCTTGAGAAGGTAGTATTGCCCGGAGTCAACATGGTGACTGCTGAAAGACACTATGTCTAGCAGTAGGACTCTGCACTTTTCCACACAAGCAAGTAGAGCTAGTCAGACAATTTCTGTGACCACATCTGGTCACCTAATTTCTCAGACTATTGTCTGGGGTGCAGTTCAGCAACAAAACTCCTTGTAAAACTAAAAATGAACTGAAAGCAAGGATTATGTCAATATTCACTAACTTAATAAGGAGACTGCTCAGAAGAGTTGCAAGAGATTCCAGTCATCTGGAGGATGTGGTTGAAGCCAATGGCGATTTTATTGAATAAAATTACTTTTTATTATTTCATGATACATTTACCAAACTTATACAAAAATATCTGTTAAAATTAGATGTCATTGTTATTTTCATTTTTGCATAATTTACACAGCAATTTATTCGTTGCACTCTGTATGATGTAGAGGCGTGAAACAGAAATCAACAAAATTACTTGTGCCCAGGATAAAGATGAGAGAAGATTTCTGGTAAAGCATAGAATTTTTTAAAAAATCTGATGAAATGCAAAAAACTAACATTGATTTTTTTACAAAGGATTACCTTGTCTGTTTTCCCATTTACTTTACAAACACATAGGTTTTACAGAAATTATAATAACTTATCAGCACAGACTCTCTTTTCAAAAGAGACTTCATGTTGATTTTTACATTTCTTTGGATTTCCAGTCATATTCAAAAATAATTAAACTTAATTCTGGCAGATGTGTGATACGATTCATTACTTAATAATGTTTCCTTTATGACTGAATACACATCAGGCATTTTGAATAATGCAACATTTAAAGAAAACGTTTTTACTAGGTACATTCACAGAAATCAGAAACAATGATACCTTGAGGTTTAGAACTAATTTTTTAAAAATAAAAATCTTTCCAGACGTTATTACTTTCGTTATAACTTCAAGCTAAAAGGTTAAATTTAATATATCCAATTAACAAAATACTTGGCTGATTAGTGAGTTCCCTTTGATAACTCATAACATTTTCTAAACCACATTAGGCTGTGGTTTGAGGGCCTTGCAGGTCAGGCTACGTACCTCCACGTCCCAACACACCATTTCGGCTGGTCAGGTCAAGCCCTAATGTCTACTACAGGAAATAAACAACACTAATCTTCACCAACTGAACTAACCAGAACAAAAACTACAGAAGAATACCTAGAACCTGTAGACATTAGAAGCTGCTGGCTGCGGGCTCTGAACTGGTGGGTGGGGAGCACAGGCGATGAACTTATACCAAAGTGAATATTATGGCTTTCCCTAACCCCTCCAAGAGACCCCAAATGGAATCAGACAGTGACTCTGAGCTGTGCCAACCTGGCTTCACGAAATTCATTGTCCTTGAGTCCACTGAAGATACTCACTTATCAAAGTTATCTCCCTTTGAGATAGAAAAAGTGATAACCCTCAAGATGGTAAAAAAATGGAACACTGCTAGTAGAAGTCAACCAAAAGAAACAAGCAGATTCTCTGCTCAAAATGACTTCCTTTCACAACCTAAAAAGCGTACCCCCATCAAACGTTAAACACATCTAAAGGTGTCATAGATTACAAAAGAAGGAAACACTATTAACACAAACACATATATCTTGACCTTTAACCCCCACAAGCCCCCAAAAGAGATTAAGGTTGTATACAATTTAATTAAAGTTGAGACCTACATCCCAAACCCACTCAGGTGTTTCAAATGTGCAATTTGTGAAGGTAACCATCCGGCATACTCGAGAAACTGTTGTATATGAAAAGAAATAGTCGAGGTAAACTATAATAGAAATATACCCTTTTTGGGAAGCAAGGAAAATCGTGGAAGTATACTCAAATAAGGTTTCATACTCCAACATTGCCCAAAATTCATCAACGAATTAAAAATTACCCCTCATTTCAACAAACCAAAAAAGAACCAGCAAACAAGACATACCAGCTTGAGCCCAAAATGAAACAGATTCGAAAATTTAGAAGCAATGGATATCGAGGAACAAAACCCTATCAAAACTGAAACCCACATATGACGAATAAAATTATTCAGTGGAATATTCGAGATGTAAAAGCAAATTTCAATGAACTAATAATTCTCAAAAACTTTTCCCCAGCAGTTGTTTGTTTGCAGGAAACATTCCTTAAAGAAAACCAGATACCTAATGTAAAACATTATACCTCATATAACCATATAAACAAAAATCCTAACAAAGCCTCTGGAGGTGCATCCATAATCATAAACAATAAGATACCACAAAATCAAATCAAATTAAAAACCGATTTACAAGCAGTGGCGGTGTCAGCAACCCTACACAAAACAATCGCTATATGCTCCATATATATTCCCCCCTGTTACAATATCACAGAACCAGAACTAGACAACATAATACAACAACTCCCAAGACCATTTATTCTAATGGGAGATTTCAACTGTCACAATGAAGTTTGGGGAATCTCTAAAACCAACCCCAAAGGCCAAATCATTGAAAATGTAATCAATCAAAACAGCCTATGCCTATATAATAACAAATCAAACACATATCTTCACCCAGCATCAAGCTCACACTTTGCTATTGACCTAACTATAAGCGACCCCACTGTCTTCCTGGACTACAACTGGGGGATACCTGTGGAAGTGATCACTTCCCTATCATTCTGGGAAAAATTCCAGAATCCAATACCAGCAACAAAGATCACCTTCTCTACTTTACCAAAACTCTTTAACTATAGCTAAAGAATGCATACCTAAATCTTTCATTTCAATGAAATTCAACAATCCATGGTTTAATGACCGAGGCAATAAGAGCGCGACGTGCAGCCTTAAGAAAATTCAACTCCTCCCCTACCAAAGAAAACCTATACTTTTTCAAAAATTGTAGAGTCAAAGCCATGCAAATTGTGAACATGAAAGGGCGACTAGCGGCGGCTCTGGAAAAAGAGTTCGTTTGTGTCTGGCGTGCAAAGCAGTAATCTGCTCCAAAGAAAGAAAATAATAATAATACTCACCGCTGTCTTAATAATCCACCTTCAGCTCAGTCTAAAGGAAAAAAGAGAGGAGGCCCTCGAGTGGAATTTTTATAGACTGAGGAAATGGATTATGGGTAGAGAAATGGATTATAAAACTGACCGACCAAGTTCACTGGGGAGGCAGTGGCGTCAATTTTTTGAGTGGCGTCGAGTCTTTTTTCAGTCCAGTCTTTGACGGAATACTGACAAAAGTTACCTTCTCCTTCTGATTTACCCGCTTTCCTGCTAAAGACACTTTTTGTATAGCTAAGTTTTTAATTTTATTTAATTTTTCGTTTCCTTGTTTTGTTCTATTCATTTTATTTTCTAGCTTTTTGTTACTTTATTTTCGTATTTTTTTCTGGCCGCCATTTTTGTTTTTGTTTAGGTCGGACCGTGTGACTTAATTTTTGTTTTCATTTTTCAGTTTTTAGTTTTGCCTTACGTGCTACATTTAATTTTTGTTTAAACTTTATTTTTATTTTGTAATTTTCTCGCGACTTGTAAACTGAATATTATCTGATTTCCTCCACACTTTAACGTTTTCTTTTCCAGCCCCTCCCCATATTAGTTTTACGGAAGTAGCCTTTTAGGCAACTCTCCGCTCTTTTTGTTTGAAACTTTATTTTTTGAAACCTATTAACGTTTATTGACCACCTTCCCATTATTTTCTTTTAGTAGCCTTTTTAGGCGACTCCTTCGTTTTTTATTGTTAACGTGTAAAGTTTATCTTGTAAATTTTGTAAAGCTACTTATCGTTTATCGCCTTTAGGTAATTTTTTTTTTTTTTTTTTTTTTTTAAAAACCTCTCAAGAGGTTAGTTTTTGCTTTTGTTTAAATTGTTAATTTACCGCTAAAGGCAATTTTTTGTGAATTGTAAGCTGTTTTGTTATTTTTGTTTGGCATATTAGGCTAATTTTATTTGCCATTACTGTGGTTATTCCTTTAACCTTGCGAGGTTTATTTGTTTCCCCCTATTTCTCCCGCTTTTCCCTCCCCTCCCTATTCTCATTGGATTTACGGAGGAAAATATATTGGCGTCGTTGTGTTGCTTAAATTTTAAAAAATGGCCGACTCAAGTCGGTCAGTGAAAAAGAAACTTTTGTTTGACCCTCCTTGGAAGGGTCCACCGGAAAAGGATGATGAGTCTTTTCCCCCTCTAATTGTTGAAAATAAGGAGCAACAACAAGAGAAAGTCGAGAGCAAGATTATGGTGGCCGAAAATGGCCAAAAGAATGAGGAATCTTTTCCCCCTCTTCCTACTTCAAGTAAGACGGATGAAAAGACAGAGACCCAAAATGTGGTGGCCGATAATGGCCAAAAGGATAACGAGACCAAAATTGATGAAGACCAAACGAAAGATACCGAGGCCGGGGAATCGCCCTTGGGCTGGAAGTCCCCACCAAAGGTAAAAATCAATTTGACGGAGTTTCTGGAGAGAGCCAAGAGTTACGCTCATCTTGTGACAGAAGATGGACTCTTGGAGGATCCCCAGGAATTAAGAAAAATTGAAAAAAGAATTGTGTCAGTCCTTGTGGTCGACAAGCGTTCGCGCAAGATTTGTCGCCCCACAAAAGACACAGTGTTGAAGACACTGCAGTCCACGGGGGTCAAGCCCTTACGAATCGTAAAAGGCACGGGCTTTTTCACGTGGGACGTGCTGCTGCCCACGCCGGAAGATTGCCTAAAGATGGTATCAAAAGATCTTATAACGAAAGATTTTATTATTAGAACAGAATACCTAGGCATGCGTAGGACCAAGGTGGCAGTGTACGAGGTCCCTCCTCAGGTCATCGGGGAGCATCTCGCGGCGTACTTTTCTCAATTCGGTGAGATTGTAGATGCCTCCTGCGAGGACCTGACCGGGGGATGGTCTTTCGTGATTATGATGAGTGGTAAAGCCTTCGATACCATCCCCAACTGTCTTGACGTTGGGGGCCTGAGACTACCGGTGATAGTGACCGGTCGCAAACCGACATGCTGGAGGTGCGGAAAGATTGGTCACCTCTCCTCCTCCTGCCCAGAGAAGAAGGCCTCTGGAAGCCAGGCCCCTGAAGACCAAAATACCCCTCTGGCCGCTTCTGTGACAAAATCCGTCCCGCCTGTAGTGGGCATGCCAGCAACCAGGACCGGTGTGGTAGTACCCCCGGTTGGGTCAAAACATCGGCCCTCATTCCCCGAAAAGCCTTCGCCTGCTACAAGTGTAGTATCGGAGAAGGAAAAGGGGGAATGGCAGGTTGTTGGCAGGACCAGAGGGAAGCGTCAAGCTGCGGGACCTCAGTCCCCTGATGCTCCCAGGACTAAAGGCACGTACAGCCCCTCTCCCTCTACCAGCAAGAAGGGCGACGCCTCGGCCTGGTCTGCACCATCAATAGAGGAGATGCGCAAAGCATACGACCCAGGCTACGAGGGCATGAAGAAAGCACAAAAACTAAAGGAGGAACTCGCAAAGAAACAAACACGTCCCTCTGTCTCTGCCCCGTCCTCTCCTGAAAAAAAGAAAAGCCCCAAAAAGTCCCACTCCTCACAGCCCACTCCAAGGAAATCTGCTCCTCTTAGTAGAGACCCCAGCCCATTCCGAATACCATCACAACCAACCCCCAGCCCCTCTCCCAAAAAGCTGTTACCACCACCTTCAAAGAGGCAAAGGAGCCCCACAGCAGAGGATAGGGAGGCTCGGAAAAAGGCGACAAGAGCACCCTACTTAATGGGAGGGGGAGAATATTTGCAGAGTTTCTCCAGCCCAGGAAGATAGGGCCAGGAACTTTGGCAATAGGATCAGCAAATTAAAGGTCCTATTGGCAATGAAAAAATGCAAGGAGAAAGACATTGAGAAACCAAAAAATTTTCCTCATGCAAAAAGGATGCTGACGGTTGTAAGAACTGGAACAGGTACTGGAAAGGTGTGGGACATGCTCCTGGAAGCAGGGAAAGCCTTTAAAATGTCCCCACCTATAGTAACAATGGAGGAGGATTCCTTACAAAAGTTGAAAGAATGTTGTGTAGGACGGGTCCCAATTTTAGTTCACCCCTCCCTTTACAGGGCAATGAAACTAACATTTCCTTGGGATGTTGGTGGCCTCTCTCATGATGGCACCATTGACAAAGAAATGGGCAAGGGATCTATGGGAGAGGCTGTCGGCATCCTTTCCCCGTCCATGTTCTGTCCAGAAACTCAACCCTAATTAAGGATCACAATGGCTCTTTGGTTAGCAAGTATAAATGCCCGGGGGCTGAGGTCCGAGTCTCGGAGGGTGAGACTCACTCATGATCTCCAGCGCCTCGGGGTTGATGTTTGTTGTCTACAGGAAACCCGGTTTTTAGCTGGCGACTATGAGGGCATTCTGTCTAGGGATTACGATCTCTATTCAGCATGTTTTGATGGTCGTTCTAGAGGAGTTTCTTGGCTAGTGAGCAAGTCATTGGGTGCGGCGTGTACGCTTGTCTTCGCGGATCCAGCGGGCAGGATTTGTGTGCTGGATATTACCATAAAGGAGAAGTCTTTTCGGCTCATTGGGGTTTATGCGCCCAATGTCCATAGGGAGCGTCCTGCTTTGTTTCGGCAGCTCGAGTCGTTCTTTGGAACATCGAGGCGGGTAATTTTAGCGGGGGATTGGAATGCCGTCCTTGACCCTGAGAAAGATCGGATAGGAGAAAGATCGGGTACTAACAACCCGGATGTGAAACCGTTTCGGGAATTTATCGACAGGAATGATCTTGTCGATAAATACCGAAATGAACACCCCCGGGAGGTAGTGTGGACTTGGACTAATAGGGGCAGCTCGGATTCGAAGGTACGCGCAAGCTACCTCGACCGAGTCCTAGTTAGGAGAGTCGACGTAGGGC
Source organism: Ascarosepion bandense (assembly GCA_037127315.1). Taxonomy (NCBI): domain Eukaryota; kingdom Metazoa; phylum Mollusca; class Cephalopoda; order Sepiida; family Sepiidae; genus Ascarosepion; species Ascarosepion bandense. The sequence continues at coordinate 68,632 of JBBBDQ010001971.1, forward strand.
TCTTAGGTTGTCCAAGTTTCCATTCCATAGTTTACACGGATCATAGGCTCGTCCGGGTTCGTGTAAACTTAGATAAGCCTAAGGTTAAGTTGGCTGGCTACTGGAAATTGAACGCGTCATTATTTGATAGCCAAGATTTCCAGCACCAGCTTTTACTAACACTAAAGCGGGAACTGACGGGGGCTGTGGTTGGGAATAAGTGGTGGGACACACTTAAATCCAAAATTAGGTCGTTTGCTGCCGACTATAGTCGTCGGCTCAACTTAGCTAATTTAGCGGCGCAAACGACGTTAGAGAAAAAAGTTGATCGGGCAGTTAAATCCCGTAATAGTGGGGACGTAGCCTTAGCTAGGGCCGAGCTGGCCTCCTTGCTTATCAAGAAGGATCAAGCTCTGGTAGTTAGGGCTAGGTTAAAAAGAATGTCTTCTGAGGCAACGAATATGGCCGCAGAACTGCGTGCAGAGGAAGCTAGGCAAGCAGCCAATCGGCATATCAAGGACATCACATTGCCGGATGGTCGTACCGTGACTACAGACGTGGGTATATGTGGAGCTTTTCGGGATTACTTCCAGGATCTTTTCACCAGGGAGCCCGGTCTGAGCTCTGCTCAGTTCGACACCTATTTGGCTGACTTTCCCCGCCTCTCGGCGGCTGAAGCGGCTAGGTGCGAGGGGCCTATAACAGAGTCGGAAGTCTGGGATGCGCTGAAATTGGTTGGCCGGGACAAAACTCCAGGTTTGGATGGTCTTCCCTACGAACTGTACTTGAGGCAGTCGTCCGTTCTTGTTCCTCTGCTGGCTCTTGTTTATAACAACTGGATGAAGCAGGGGTCTATACCTCGTCGCTTCACCAGGGGTGTAATCAAGTTGCTTCGCAAGAGCAAGAGCGGTGGGGGTGGCATAGATAATTATCGGCCTTTAACGATGTTAAATACTGACTTAAAGATTTTTGCCAAGATCTTGGCCGGCCGTTTGCAGGCTGTCCTCTCTAGTCTGATTGGCCCCGAGCAGACTTGTGCTGTGAAGGGCAGGACTATTCAGGACAACCTTCATTTGGTACGCCTGATCATCGAGAAAACCGACACCGAAGCCGCGCTGATCAATTTGGATCAGTCCAAGGCATTCGATAGGGTTGACCATCGTTTCTTGGAGTCTGTCCTTTCCGCCGCCGGTTTCGGGCCGTACTTTCGCTCCTGGATCCGACTGCTGTATGAGTCCCCCGGTGCGCTGGTGGAAGTGAATGGGGTAAGATCGAAGCCCTTCACTTTATCTCGCTCCATTCGTCAAGGTTGTCCACTTTCGCCTTTGCTGTACGTTCTTGCGTTGGAGCCATTCCTTCGCAAGTTAAAGGCGAATCCGGTCCTTCGCGGAATTTCCGTACCTGGTGCTACCACCTCGGCCAGGTACTCCGCCTATGCTGACGACGTTTCGGTTTTTGTGTCGAGCAAAGCCGAGATTGACGAAGTCAGCAAAGAAATCAGATGTTATGAGACGGTGACAGGGGCCAAGATCAATCGCGATAAGTCTGTTGGCTTGCGATTGGGTGCGTGGAAGGGAGTTTCTCTTCCCGGACCTTTCCTCTGGACGGACGGGCCGATCAAGATTCTCGGCGTCTTTTTCGGTCCAGATCTCCAGTTGGAAATGAATTGGTCGGAGGTTCGAGAGAAGGCCGAGGGCGCAGTTCGTCTGTGGACTCGGAGGAAGCTCTCCTTAAAGGGGAGGGCGGAAGTATGTGCCTCGCACATCTACCCGATTCTCCTTTACCGACTCTCGGTACTTCCTCTCCCGTGTGCCATTCGTTTGGGTTTAATTCAGTTCTTGTTCTCCTTCCTTTGGGGAGAAGGCAAGTCTCCCAAGGTACGTCGCGAGATCTGTTGCCTGCATCCATCTGAGGGCGGTCTGGGCATGCCTAGCGTTGAGATTCGTCAACACACGCTTCGCATTAGATTCCTGGATCGAATGTGTATGCTGGAGGATGAGAACGGCGCCCTCGTTCAAGAGGACGTCCATAAAAACTTTCCATCCCTGAGAAGTGTGCATTTGTCGGAGGAGGAGGCCGGCCGTACTCCTCGTGGCGAGTGCTCCTTCTATAAAGAATGTCGTTTGGCTCTCCAGTTTCTCTTGCGGGCTACGGATGGCCTCTCCAACGCCCAATCGTTGTCTCTTAGGGCATTATATCGGGTTTTAGTTAGGGGGGCCGTTCAAGATGAACTGATTGGCGAGCTCGGGCTTACGAAGCAGGAGGCTCGCTCCATATGGCCTTGGGCGCCTGGGTTGAAATGTCTCACTAACGATGAGGCATCACTCACCTGGCTGATGATTCGAAAGGCTCTCTGGGTAGGCAAGAGGCTTCATGCAGCGGGCCTAACACCAAAATCAACCTGCGTGCGTTGTGGGCTGACGACGGAAACCGTCGATCATGCCTTCTTCCACTGCAGTGTTGTTGCTCCGTTGTGTAAGTTTCTTGAAGACCTCATGGTTCGTATGCTGCGTGGAAAGTTCTTTGTCCTTGAGGCGTCGTACCTCCGTTATCTAGGGCTGAGCACTATGTGCTCTTTTGCTTACTAGGTGTTATGCGAATCGTGATTTGGACGACGCGACAGAAGGAATTCTATGGTGATGAGAAGTTTACCTCTTCCCAACTGATCTTGTTCTTTAAGCATCAGCTTAAAGTCAAGATCAGGACGGAAAGGAAACGACTCACTCCATCTGAATTTGGCAAAAGGTGGGTGAGTCTTGCGCGATTCTGTCGAGTGAAAGGTGCTGACCTGGAGTGGTTGTTTGATGCTGGTTAGGCATCAGGATATTGGGTGTGCTGGGCAGAACATGTGCACCCCGTCCCTGTTAGGTTAGAGTAGGTAAAGTTTGATTTTCTGTTTTTTGGCTTCAATGTTAACTTAGCTAGGTTATGATTGCTCATTGGCCCCCTTTTCTTTTTTCTCCCCTATTTTTCTTTAGTTTAACCCCCCTTCCCTTCCCTCCTTAGGTGTTCAACAATGTTAGTTCCCCGGTGGATGCGTGGCGACTTTCGTTATTTTTCAAGTGTGCTTTTCGTTTTTGTTATGATGTTTAAATGTGTGAGTGATTGTGTGAGTAATTGCTGATCGGATATATGGTATTATACTTCTAAAGCCACGCATTATATTTCGTCCGGGGAAGTGATTTTGCTGTCACATTATTAGAGTAGTGGGGGGCTTTTATTACTAATATGATTTTGTTTAGTTTCTTGTACATATCTTATTTTCATTGTATAAAATCATTGGGGATTTTAAATGTTGTTATTTCTGCCCATGCCCTCCACTGAACATTGTACATATGGGAGTTAAGTAGGACTACATAGAGAACCTGAGGTATTATGGTGGACGTGGTAAGAATGGTAAGTAAAAATGTGGTTTTATGGTGAAAGGTTATTGTAAGCGTGTCAGGGTCAACGAAAGTGAATAGCTAAGTTAAATATAGGACAGTTGATGACCAGCCGTTCCCCATCCCCGTATTAGGCTTTGTGCCGCATTTGTACTTCTGTACAATAAATAATGCAGTGGCGTCAATTTTTTGAGTGGCGTCGAGTCTTTTTTCAGTCCAGTCTTTGACGGAATACTGACAAAAGTTACCTTCTCCTTCTGATTTACCCGCTTTCCTGCTAAAGACACTTTTTGTATAGCTAAGTTTTTAATTTTATTTAATTTTTCGTTTCCTTGTTTTGTTCTATTCATTTTATTTTCTAGCTTTTTGTTACTTTATTTTCGTATTTTTTTTTCTGGCCGCCATTTTTGTTTTTGTTTAGGTCGGACCGTGTGACTTAATTTTTGTTTTCATTTTACAGTTTTAGTTTTGCCTTACGTGCTACATTTATTTTTTGTTTAAACTTTATTTTTATTTTGTAATTTTCTCGCGACTTGTAAACTGAATATTATCTGATTTCCTCCACACTTTAACGTTTTCTTTTTCCAGCCCCTCCCCATATTACTTTTACGGAAGTAGCCTTTTAGGCAACTCTCCGCTCTTTTTGTTTGAAACTTTATTTTTTGAAACCTATTAACGTTTATTGACCACCTTCCCATTATTTTCTTTTAGTAGCCTTTTTAGGCGACTCCTTCGTTTTTTATTGTTAACGTGTAAAGTTTATTTTGTGAATTTTGTAAAGCTACTTATCGTTTATCGCCTTTAGGTAATTTTTTTTTTTTTTTTTTTTTTTTTTTTTTTAGAAACCTCAAGAGGTTAGTTTTTGCTGTTATTTAAACTATTAATTTACCGCTAAAGGCAATTTTTTTGTGAATTGTAAGCTGTTTTGTTATTTTTGTTTGCTATATTAGGCTAATTTTTATTTGCCATTACTGTGGCTATTCCTTTAACCTTGCGAGGTTTATTTGTTTCCCCCTATTTCTCCCGCTTTTCCCTCCCCTCCCTATTCTCATTGGATTTACGGAGGAAAATATATTGGCGACGTTGTGTTGCTTAATTTAAAAAAATGGCCGACTCAAGTCGGTCAGTGAAAAAGAAACTTTTGTTTGACCCTCCTTGGAAGGGTCCACCGGAAAAGGATGATGAGTCTTTTCCCCCTCTAATTGTTGATATATAAGGAGCAACAACAAGAGAAGACCAAAAAAGATGTGAAGAAGAATATGGTGGCCGAAAATGGCCAAAAGAATGAGGAATCTTTTCCCTCTCTTCCTACTTCAAGTAAGACGGATGAAAAGACAGAGACCCAAAATGTGGTGGCCGATAATGGCCAAAAGGATAACGAGACCAAAATTGATGAAGACCAAACGAAAGATACCGAGGCCGGGGAATCGCCCTTGGGCTGGAAGTCCCCACCAAAGGTAAAAATCAATTTGACGGAGTTTCTGGAGAGAGCCAAGAGTTACGCTCATCTTGTGACAGAAGATGGACTCTTGGAGGATCCCCAGGAATTAAGAAAAATTGAAAAAAGAATTGTCAGTCCTTGTGGTCGACAAGCGTTCGCGCAAGATTTGTCGCCCCACAAAAGACACAGTGTTGAAGACACTGCAGTCCACGGGGGTCAAGCCCTTACGGATCGTAAAAGGCACGGGCTTTTTCACGTGGGACGTGCTGCTGCCCACGCCGGAAGATTGCCTAAAGATGGTATCAAAAGATCTTATAACGAAAGATTTTATTATTAGAACAGAATACCTAGGCATGCGTAGGACCAAGGTGGCAGTGTACGAGGTCCCTCCTCAGGTCATCGGGGAGCATCTCGCGGCGTACTTTTCTCAATTCGGTGAGATTGTAGATGCCTCCTGCGAGGACCTGACCGGGGGATGGTCTTTCGTGATTATGATGAGTGGTAAAGCCTTCGATACCATCCCCAACTGTCTTGACGTTGGGGGCCTGAGACTACCGGTGATAGTGACCGGTCGCAAACCGACATGCTGGAGGTGCGGAAAGATTGGTCACCTCTCCTCCTCCTGCCCAGAGAAGAAGGCCTCTGGAAGCCAGGCCCCTGAAGACCAAAATACCCCTCTGGCCGCTTCTGTGACAAAATCCGTCCCGCCTGTAGTGGGCATGCCAGCAACCAGGACCGGTGTGGTAGTACCCCCGGTTGGGTCAAAACATCGGCCCTCATTCCCCGAAAAGCCTTCGCCTGCTACAAGTGTAGTATCGGAGAAGGAAAAGGGGGAATGGCAGGTTGTTGGCAGGACCAGAGGGAAGCGTCAAGCTGCGGGACCTCAGTCCCCTGATGCTCCCAGGACCAAAGGCACGTACAGCCCCTCTCCCTCTACCAGCAAGAAGGGCGACGCCTCGGCCTGGTCTGCACCAACAATAGAGGAGATGCGCAAAGCATACGACCCAGGCTACGAGGGCATGAAGAAAGCACAAAAACTAAAGGAGGAACTCGCAAAGAAACAAACACGTCCCTCTGTCTCTGCCCCGTCCTCTCCTGAAAAAAAGAAAAGCCCCAAAAGTCCCACTCCTCACAGCCCACTCCAAGGAAATCTGCTCCTCTTAGTAGAGACCCCAGCCCATTCCGAATACCATCACAACCAACCCCCAGCCCCTCTCCCAAAAAGCTGTTACCACCACCTTCAAAGAGGCAAAGGAGCCCCACAGCAGAGGATAGGGAGGCTCGGAAAAAGGCGACAAGAGCACCCTACTTAATGGGGGAGAATATTTGCAGAGTTTCTCCAGCCCAGGAAGATAGGGCCAGGAACTTTGGCAATAGGATCAGCAAATTAAAGGTCCTATTGGCAATGAAAAAATGCAAGGAGAAAGACATTGAGAAACCAAAAAATTTTCCTCATGCAAAAAGGATGCTGACGGTTGTAAGAACTGGAACAGGTACTGGAAAGGTGTGGGACATGCTCCTGGAAGCAGGGAAAGCCTTTAAAATGTCCCCACCTATAGTAACAATGGAGGAGGATTCCTTACAAAAGTTGAAAGAATGTTGTGTAGGACGGGTCCCAATTTTAGTTCACCCCTCCCTTTACAGGGCAATGAAACTAACATTTCCTTGGGATGTTGGTGGCCTCTCTCATGATGGCACCATTGACAAAGAAATGGGCAAGGGATCTATGGGAGAGGCTGTCGGCATCCTTTCCCCGTCCATGTTCTGTCCAGAAACTCAACCCTAATTAAGGATCACAATGGCTCTTTGGTTAGCAAGTATAAATGCCCGGGGGCTGAGGTCCGAGTCTCGGAGGGTGAGACTCACTCATGATCTCCAGCGCCTCGGGGTTGATGTTTGTTGTCTACAGGAAACCCGGTTTTTAGCTGGCGACTATGAGGGCATTCTGTCTAGGGATTACGATCTCTATTCAGCATGTTTTGATGGTCGTTCTAGAGGAGTTTCTTGGCTAGTGAGCAAGTCATTGGGTTCGGCGTGTACGCTTGTCTTCGCGGATCCAGCGGGCAGGATTTGTGTGCTGGATATTACCATAAAGGAGAAGTCTTTTCGGCTCATTGGGGTTTATGCGCCCAATGTCCATAGGGAGCGTCCTGCTTTGTTTCGGCAGCTCGAGTCGTTCTTTGGAACATCGAGGCGGGTAATTTTAGCGGGGGATTGGAATGCCGTCCTTGACCCTGAGAAAGATCGGATAGGAGAAAGATCGGGTACTAACAACCCGGATGTGAAACCGTTTCGGGAATTTATCGACAGGAATGATCTTGTCGATAAATACCGAAATGAACACCCCCGGGAGGTAGTGTGGACTTGGACTAATAGGGGCAGCTCGGATTCGAAGGTACGCGCAAGCTACCTCGACCGAGTCCTAGTTAGGAGAGTCGACGTAGGGCTCTTAGGTTGTCCAAGTTTCCATTCCATAGTTTACACGGATCATAGGCTCGTCCGGGTTCGTGTAAACTTAGATAAGCCTAAGGTTAAGTTGGCTGGCTACTGGAAATTGAACGCGTCATTATTTGATAGCCAAGATTTCCAGCACCAGCTTTTACTAACACTAAAGCGGGAACTGACGGGGGCTGTGGTTGGGAATAAGTGGTGGGACACACTTAAATCCAAAATTAGGTCGTTTGCTGCCGACTATAGTCGTCGGCTCAACTTAGCTAATTTAGCGGCGCAAACGACGTTAGAGAAAAAAGTTGATCGGGCAGTTAAATCCCGTAATAGTGGGGACGTAGCCTTAGCTAGGGCCGAGCTGGCCTCCTTGCTTATCAAGAAGGATCAAGCTCTGGTAGTTAGGGCTAGGTTAAAAAGAATGTCTTCTGAGGCAACGAATATGGCCGCAGAACTGCGTGCAGAGGAAGCTAGGCAAGCAGCCAATCGGCATATCAAGGACATCACATTGCCGGATGGTCGTACCGTGACTACAGACGTGGGTATATGTGGAGCTTTTCGGGATTACTTCCAGGATCTTTTCACCAGGGAGCCCGGTCTGAGCTCTGCTCAGTTCGACACCTATTTGGCTGACTTTCCCCGCCTCTCGGCGGCTGAAGCGGCTAGGTGCGAGGGGCCCATAACAGAGTCGGAAGTCTGGGATGCGCTGAAATTGGTTGGCCGGGACAAAACTCCAGGTTTGGATGGTCTTCCCTACGAACTGTACTTGAGGCAGTCGTCCGTTCTTGTTCCTCTGCTGGCTCTTGTTTATAACAACTGGATGAAGCAGGGGTCTATACCTCGTCGCTTCACCAGGGGTGTAATCAAGTTGCTTCGCAAGAGCAAGAGCGGTGGGGGTGGCATAGATAATTATCGGCCTTTAACGATGTTAAATACTGACTTAAAGATTTTTGCCAAGATCTTGGCCGGCCGTTTGCAGGCTGTCCTCTCTAGTCTGATTGGCCCCGAGCAGACTTGTGCTGTGAAGGGCAGGACTATTCAGGACAACCTTCATTTGGTACGCCTGATCATCGAGAAAACCGACACCGAAGCCGCGCTGATCAATTTGGATCAGTCCAAGGCATTCGATAGGGTTGACCATCGTTTCTTGGAGTCTGTCCTTTCCGCCGCCGGTTTCGGGCCGTACTTTCGCTCCTGGATCCGACTGCTGTATGAGTCCCCCGGTGCGCTGGTGGAAGTGAATGGGGTAAGATCGAAGCCCTTCACTTTATCTCGCTCCATTCGTCAAGGTTGTCCACTTTCGCCTTTGCTGTACGTTCTTGCGTTGGAGCCATTCCTTCGCAAGTTAAAGGCGAATCCGGTCCTTCGCGGAATTTCCGTACCTGGTGCTACCACCTCGGCCAGGTACTCCGCCTATGCTGACGACGTTTCGGTTTTTGTGTCGAGCAAAGCCGAGATTGACGAAGTCAGCAAAGAAATCAGATGTTATGAGACGGTGACAGGGGCCAAGATCAATCGCGATAAGTCTGTTGGCTTGCGATTGGGTGCGTGGAAGGGAGTTTCTCTTCCCGGACCTTTCCTCTGGACGGACGGGCCGATCAAGATTCTCGGCGTCTTTTTCGGTCCAGATCTCCAGTTGGAAATGAATTGGTCGGAGGTTCGAGAGAAGGCCGAGGGCGCAGTTCGTCTGTGGACTCGGAGGAAGCTCTCCTTAAAGGGGAGGGCGGAAGTATGTGCCTCGCACATCTACCCGATTCTCCTTTACCGACTCTCGGTACTTCCTCTCCCGTGTGCCATTCGTTTGGGTTTAATTCAGTTCTTGTTCTCCTTCCTTTGGGGAGAAGGCAAGTCTCCCAAGGTACGTCGCGAGATCTGTTGCCTGCATCCATCTGAGGGCGGTCTGGGCATGCCTAGCGTTGAGATTCGTCAACACACGCTTCGCATTAGATTCCTGGATCGAATGTGTATGCTGGAGGATGAGAACGGCGCCCTCGTTCAAGAGGACGTCCATAAAAACTTTCCATCCCTGAGAAGTGTGCATTTGTCGGAGGAGGAGGCCGGCCGTACTCCTCGTGGCGAGTGCTCCTTCTATAAAGAATGTCGTTTGGCTCTCCAGTTTCTCTTGCGGGCTACGGATGGCCTCTCCAACGCCCAATCGTTGTCTCTTAGGGCATTATATCGGGTTTTAGTTAGGGGGGCCGTTCAAGATGAACTGATTGGCGAGCTCGGGCTTACGAAGCAGGAGGCTCGCTCCATATGGCCTTGGGCGCCTGGGTTGAAATGTCTCACTAACGATGAGGCATCACTCACCTGGCTGATGATTCGAAAGGCTCTCTGGGTAGGCAAGAGGCTTCATGCAGCGGGCCTAACACCAAAATCAACCTGCGTGCGTTGTGGGCTGACGACGGAAACCGTCGATCATGCCTTCTTCCACTGCAGTGTTGTTGCTCCGTTGTGTAAGTTTCTTGAAGACCTCATGGTTCGTATGCTGCGTGGAAAGTTCTTTGTCCTTGAGGCGTCGTACCTCCGTTATCTAGGGCTGAGCACTATGTGCTCTTTTGCTTACTAGGTGTTATGCGAATCGTGATTTGGACGACGCGACAGAAGGAATTCTATGGTGATGAGAAGTTTACCTCTTCCCAACTGATCTTGTTCTTTAAGCATCAGCTTAAAGTCAAGATCAGGACGGAAAGGAAACGACTCACTCCATCTGAATTTGGCAAAAGGTGGGTGAGTCTTGCGCGATTCTGTCGAGTGAAAGGTGCTGACCTGGAGTGGTTGTTTGATGCTGGTTAGGCATCAGGATATTGGGTGTGCTGGGCAGAACATGTGCACCCCGTCCCTGTTAGGTTAGAGTAGGTAAAGTTTGATTTTCTGTTTTTTGGCTTCAATGTTAACTTAGCTAGGTTATGATTGCTCATTGGCCCCCTTTTCTTTTTTCTCCCCTATTTTTCTTTAGTTTAACCCCCCTTCCCTTCCCTCCTTAGGTGTTCAACAATGTTAGTTCCCCGGTGGATGCGTGGCGACTTTCGTTATTTTTCAAGTGTGCTTTTCGTTTTTGTTATGATGTTTAAATGTGTGAGTGATTGTGTGAGTAATTGCTGATCGGATATATGGTATTATACTTCTAAAGCCACGCATTATATTTCGTCCGGGGAAGTGATTTTGCTGTCACATTATTAGAGTAGTGGGGGGCTTTTATTACTAATATGATTTTGTTTAGTTTCTTGTACATATCTTATTTTCATTGTATAAAATCATTGGGGATTTTAAATGTTGTTATTTCTGCCCATGTCCTCCACTGAACATTGTACATATGGGAGTTAAGTAGGACTACATAGAGAACCTGAGGTATTATGGTGGACGTGGTAAGAATGGTAAGTAAAAATGTGGTTTTATGGTGAAAGGTTATTGTAAGCGTGTCAGGGTCAACGAAAGTGAATAGCTAAGTTAAATATAGGACAGTTGATGACCAGCCGTTCCCCATCCCCGTATTAGGCTTTGTGCCGCATTTGTACTTCTGTACAATAAATAATGCAGTGGCGTCAATTTTTTGAGTGGCGTCGAGTCTTTTTTCAGTCCAGTCTTTGACGGAATACTGACAAAAGTTACCTTCTCCTTCTGATTTACCCGCTTTCCTGCTAAAGACACTTTTTGTATAGCTAAGTTTTTAATTTTATTTAATTTTTCGTTTCCTTGTTTTGTTCTATTCATTTTATTTTCTAGCTTTTTGTTACTTTATTTTCGTATTTTTTTTTCTGGCCGCCATTTTTGTTTTTGTTTAGGTCGGACCGTGTGACTTAATTTTTGTTTTCATTTTACAGTTTTAGTTTTGCCTTACGTGCTACATTTATTTTTTGTTTAAACTTTATTTTTATTTTGTAATTTTCTCGCGACTTGTAAACTGAATATTATCTGATTTCCTCCACACTTTAACGTTTTCTTTTTCCAGCCCCTCCCCATATTACTTTTACGGAAGTAGCCTTTTAGGCAACTCTCCGCTCTTTTTGTTTGAAACTTTATTTTTTGAAACCTATTAACGTTTATTGACCACCTTCCCATTATTTTCTTTTAGTAGCCTTTTTAGGCGACTCCTTCGTTTTTTATTGTTAACGTGTAAAGTTTATTTTGTGAATTTTGTAAAGCTACTTATCGTTTATCGCCTTTAGGTAAATTTTTTTTTTTTTTTTTTTTTTTTTTTTTTTTAGAAACCTCAAGAGGTTAGTTTTTGCTGTTATTTAAACTATTAATTTACCGCTAAAGGCAATTTTTTTGTGAATTGTAAGCTGTTTTGTTATTTTTGTTTGCTATATTAGGCTAATTTTTATTTGCCATTACTGTGGCTATTCCTTTAACCTTGCGAGGTTTATTTGTTTCCCCCTATTTCTCCCGCTTTTCCCTCCCCTCCCTATTCTCATTGGATTTACGGAGGAAAATATATTGGCGACGTTGTGTTGCTTAATTTAAAAAAATGGCCGACTCAAGTCGGTCAGTGAAAAAGAAACTTTTGTTTGACCCTCCTTGGAAGGGTCCACCGGAAAAGGATGATGAGTCTTTTCCCCCTCTAATTGTTGATATATAAGGAGCAACAACAAGAGAAGACCAAAAAAGATGTGAAGAAGAATATGGTGGCCGAAAATGGCCAAAAGAATGAGGAATCTTTTCCCTCTCTTCCTACTTCAAGTAAGACGGATGAAAAGACAGAGACCCAAAATGTGGTGGCCGATAATGGCCAAAAGGATAACGAGACCAAAATTGATGAAGACCAAACGAAAGATACCGAGGCCGGGGAATCGCCCTTGGGCTGGAAGTCCCCACCAAAGGTAAAAATCAATTTGACGGAGTTTCTGGAGAGAGCCAAGAGTTACGCTCATCTTGTGACAGAAGATGGACTCTTGGAGGATCCCCAGGAATTAAGAAAAATTGAAAAAAGAATTGTCAGTCCTTGTGGTCGACAAGCGTTCGCGCAAGATTTGTCGCCCCACAAAAGACACAGTGTTGAAGACACTGCAGTCCACGGGGGTCAAGCCCTTACGGATCGTAAAAGGCACGGGCTTTTTCACGTGGGACGTGCTGCTGCCCACGCCGGAAGATTGCCTAAAGATGGTATCAAAAGATCTTATAACGAAAGATTTTATTATTAGAACAGAATACCTAGGCATGCGTAGGACCAAGGTGGCAGTGTACGAGGTCCCTCCTCAGGTCATCGGGGAGCATCTCGCGGCGTACTTTTCTCAATTCGGTGAGATTGTAGATGCCTCCTGCGAGGACCTGACCGGGGGATGGTCTTTCGTGATTATGATGAGTGGTAAAGCCTTCGATACCATCCCCAACTGTCTTGACGTTGGGGGCCTGAGACTACCGGTGATAGTGACCGGTCGCAAACCGACATGCTGGAGGTGCGGAAAGATTGGTCACCTCTCCTCCTCCTGCCCAGAGAAGAAGGCCTCTGGAAGCCAGGCCCCTGAAGACCAAAATACCCCTCTGGCCGCTTCTGTGACAAAATCCGTCCCGCCTGTAGTGGGCATGCCAGCAACCAGGACCGGTGTGGTAGTACCCCCGGTTGGGTCAAAACATCGGCCCTCATTCCCCGAAAAGCCTTCGCCTGCTACAAGTGTAGTATCGGAGAAGGAAAAGGGGGAATGGCAGGTTGTTGGCAGGACCAGAGGGAAGCGTCAAGCTGCGGGACCTCAGTCCCCTGATGCTCCCAGGACCAAAGGCACGTACAGCCCCTCTCCCTCTACCAGCAAGAAGGGCGACGCCTCGGCCTGGTCTGCACCAACAATAGAGGAGATGCGCAAAGCATACGACCCAGGCTACGAGGGCATGAAGAAAGCACAAAAACTAAAGGAGGAACTCGCAAAGAAACAAACACGTCCCTCTGTCTCTGCCCCGTCCTCTCCTGAAAAAAAGAAAAGCCCCAAAAAGTCCCACTCCTCACAGCCCACTCCAAGGAAATCTGCTCCTCTTAGTAGAGACCCCAGCCCATTCCGAATACCATCACAACCAACCCCCAGCCCCTCTCCCAAAAAGCTGTTACCACCACCTTCAAAGAGGCAAAGGAGCCCCACAGCAGAGGATAGGGAGGCTCGGAAAAAGGCGACAAGAGCACCCTACTTAATGGGGGAGAATATTTGCAGAGTTTCTCCAGCCCAGGAAGATAGGGCCAGGAACTTTGGCAATAGGATCAGCAAATTAAAGGTCCTATTGGCAATGAAAAAATGCAAGGAGAAAGACATTGAGAAACCAAAAAATTTTCCTCATGCAAAAAGGATGCTGACGGTTGTAAGAACTGGAACAGGTACTGGAAAGGTGTGGGACATGCTCCTGGAAGCAGGGAAAGCCTTTAAAATGTCCCCACCTATAGTAACAATGGAGGAGGATTCCTTACAAAAGTTGAAAGAATGTTGTGTAGGACGGGTCCCAATTTTAGTTCACCCCTCCCTTTACAGGGCAATGAAACTAACATTTCCTTGGGATGTTGGTGGCCTCTCTCATGATGGCACCATTGACAAAGAAATGGGCAAGGGATCTATGGGAGAGGCTGTCGGCATCCTTTCCCCGTCCATGTTCTGTCCAGAAACTCAACCCTAATTAAGGATCACAATGGCTCTTTGGTTAGCAAGTATAAATGCCCGGGGGCTGAGGTCCGAGTCTCGGAGGGTGAGACTCACTCATGATCTCCAGCGCCTCGGGGTTGATGTTTGTTGTCTACAGGAAACCCGGTTTTTAGCTGGCGACTATGAGGGCATTCTGTCTAGGGATTACGATCTCTATTCAGCATGTTTTGATGGTCGTTCTAGAGGAGTTTCTTGGCTAGTGAGCAAGTCATTGGGTTCGGCGTGTACGCTTGTCTTCGCGGATCCAGCGGGCAGGATTTGTGTGCTGGATATTACCATAAAGGAGAAGTCTTTTCGGCTCATTGGGGTTTATGCGCCCAATGTCCATAGGGAGCGTCCTGCTTTGTTTCGGCAGCTCGAGTCGTTCTTTGGAACATCGAGGCGGGTAATTTTAGCGGGGGATTGGAATGCCGTCCTTGACCCTGAGAAAGATCGGATAGGAGAAAGATCGGGTACTAACAACCCGGATGTGAAACCGTTTCGGGAATTTATCGACAGGAATGATCTTGTCGATAAATACCGAAATGAACACCCCCGGGAGGTAGTGTGGACTTGGACTAATAGGGGCAGCTCGGATTCGAAGGTACGCGCAAGCTACCTCGACCGAGTCCTAGTTAGGAGAGTCGACGTAGGGCTCTTAGGTTGTCCAAGTTTCCATTCCATAGTTTACACGGATCATAGGCTCGTCCGGGTTCGTGTAAACTTAGATAAGCCTAAGGTTAAGTTGGCTGGCTACTGGAAATTGAACGCGTCATTATTTGATAGCCAAGATTTCCAGCACCAGCTTTTACTAACACTAAAGCGGGAACTGACGGGGGCTGTGGTTGGGAATAAGTGGTGGGACACACTTAAATCCAAAATTAGGTCGTTTGCTGCCGACTATAGTCGTCGGCTCAACTTAGCTAATTTAGCGGCGCAAACGACGTTAGAGAAAAAAGTTGATCGGGCAGTTAAATCCCGTAATAGTGGGGACGTAGCCTTAGCTAGGGCCGAGCTGGCCTCCTTGCTTATCAAGAAGGATCAAGCTCTGGTAGTTAGGGCTAGGTTAAAAAGAATGTCTTCTGAGGCAACGAATATGGCCGCAGAACTGCGTGCAGAGGAAGCTAGGCAAGCAGCCAATCGGCATATCAAGGACATCACATTGCCGGATGGTCGTACCGTGACTACAGACGTGGGTATATGTGGAGCTTTTCGGGATTACTTCCAGGATCTTTTCACCAGGGAGCCCGGTCTGAGCTCTGCTCAGTTCGACACCTATTTGGCTGACTTTCCCCGCCTCTCGGCGGCTGAAGCGGCTAGGTGCGAGGGGCCCATAACAGAGTCGGAAGTCTGGGATGCGCTGAAATTGGTTGGCCGGGACAAAACTCCAGGTTTGGATGGTCTTCCCTACGAACTGTACTTGAGGCAGTCGTCCGTTCTTGTTCCTCTGCTGGCTCTTGTTTATAACAACTGGATGAAGCAGGGGTCTATACCTCGTCGCTTCACCAGGGGTGTAATCAAGTTGCTTCGCAAGAGCAAGAGCGGTGGGGGTGGCATAGATAATTATCGGCCTTTAACGATGTTAAATACTGACTTAAAGATTTTTGCCAAGATCTTGGCCGGCCGTTTGCAGGCTGTCCTCTCTAGTCTGATTGGCCCCGAGCAGACTTGTGCTGTGAAGGGCAGGACTATTCAGGACAACCTTCATTTGGTACGCCTGATCATCGAGAAAACCGACACCGAAGCCGCGCTGATCAATTTGGATCAGTCCAAGGCATTCGATAGGGTTGACCATCGTTTCTTGGAGTCTGTCCTTTCCGCCGCCGGTTTCGGGCCGTACTTTCGCTCCTGGATCCGACTGCTGTATGAGTCCCCCGGTGCGCTGGTGGAAGTGAATGGGGTAAGATCGAAGCCCTTCACTTTATCTCGCTCCATTCGTCAAGGTTGTCCACTTTCGCCTTTGCTGTACGTTCTTGCGTTGGAGCCATTCCTTCGCAAGTTAAAGGCGAATCCGGTCCTTCGCGGAATTTCCGTACCTGGTGCTACCACCTCGGCCAGGTACTCCGCCTATGCTGACGACGTTTCGGTTTTTGTGTCGAGCAAAGCCGAGATTGACGAAGTCAGCAAAGAAATCAGATGTTATGAGACGGTGACAGGGGCCAAGATCAATCGCGATAAGTCTGTTGGCTTGCGATTGGGTGCGTGGAAGGGAGTTTCTCTTCCCGGACCTTTCCTCTGGACGGACGGGCCGATCAAGATTCTCGGCGTCTTTTTCGGTCCAGATCTCCAGTTGGAAATGAATTGGTCGGAGGTTCGAGAGAAGGCCGAGGGCGCAGTTCGTCTGTGGACTCGGAGGAAGCTCTCCTTAAAGGGGAGGGCGGAAGTATGTGCCTCGCACATCTACCCGATTCTCCTTTACCGACTCTCGGTACTTCCTCTCCCGTGTGCCATTCGTTTGGGTTTAATTCAGTTCTTGTTCTCCTTCCTTTGGGGAGAAGGCAAGTCTCCCAAGGTACGTCGCGAGATCTGTTGCCTACATCCATCTGAGGGCGGTCTGGGCATGCCTAGCGTTGAGATTCGTCAACACACGCTTCGCATTAGATTCCTGGATCGAATGTGTATGCTGGAGGATGAGAACGGCGCCCTCGTTCAAGAGGACGTCCATAAAAACTTTCCATCCCTGAGAAGTGTGCATTTGTCGGAGGAGGAGGCCGGCCGTACTCCTCGTGGCGAGTGCTCCTTCTATAAAGAATGTCGTTTGGCTCTCCAGTTTCTCTTGCGGGCTACGGATGGCCTCTCCAACGCCCAATCGTTGTCTCTTAGGGCATTATATCGGGTTTTAGTTAGGGGGGCCGTTCAAGATGAACTGATTGGCGAGCTCGGGCTTACGAAGCAGGAGGCTCGCTCCATATGGCCTTGGGCGCCTGGGTTGAAATGTCTCACTAACGATGAGGCATCACTCACCTGGCTGATGATTCGAAAGGCTCTCTGGGTAGGCAAGAGGCTTCATGCAGCGGGCCTAACACCAAAATCAACCTGCGTGCGTTGTGGGCTGACGACGGAAACCGTCGATCATGCCTTCTTCCACTGCAGTGTTGTTGCTCCGTTGTGTAAGTTTCTTGAAGACCTCATGGTTCGTATGCTGCGTGGAAAGTTCTTTGTCCTTGAGGCGTCGTACCTCCGTTATCTAGGGCTGAGCACTATGTGCTCTTTTGCTTACTAGGTGTTATGCGAATCGTGATTTGGACGACGCGACAGAAGGAATTCTATGGTGATGAGAAGTTTACCTCTTCCCAACTGATCTTGTTCTTTAAGCATCAGCTTAAAGTCAAGATCAGGACGGAAAGGAAACGACTCACTCCATCTGAATTTGGCAAAAGGTGGGTGAGTCTTGCGCGATTCTGTCGAGTGAAAGGTGCTGACCTGGAGTGGTTGTTTGATGCTGGTTAGGCATCAGGATATTGGGTGTGCTGGGCAGAACATGTGCACCCCGTCCCTGTTAGGTTAGAGTAGGTAAAGTTTGATTTTCTGTTTTTTGGCTTCAATGTTAACTTAGCTAGGTTATGATTGCTCATTGGCCCCCTTTTCTTTTTTTCTCCCCTATTTTTCTTTAGTTTAACCCCCCTTCCCTTCCCTCCTTAGGTGTTCAACAATGTTAGTTCCCCGGTGGATGCGTGGCGACTTTCGTTATTTTTCAAGTGTGCTTTTCGTTTTTGTTATGATGTTTAAATGTGTGAGTGATTGTGTGAGTAATTGCTGATCGGATATATGGTATTATACTTCTAAAGCCACGCATTATATTTCGTCCGGGGAAGTGATTTTGCTGTCACATTATTAGAGTAGTGGGGGGCTTTTATTACTAATATGATTTTGTTTAGTTTCTTGTACATATCTTATTTTCATTGTATAAAATCATTGGGGATTTTAAATGTTGTTATTTCTGCCCATGCCCTCCACTGAACATTGTACATATGGGAGTTAAGTAGGACTACATAGAGAACCTGAGGTATTATGGTGGACGTGGTAAGAATGGTAAGTAAAAATGTGGTTTTATGGTGAAAGGTTATTGTAAGCGTGTCAGGGTCAACGAAAGTGAATAGCTAAGTTAAATATAGGACAGTTGATGACCAGCCGTTCCCCATCCCCGTATTAGGCTTTGTGCCGCATTTGTACTTCTGTACAATAAATAATGCAGTGGCGTCAATTTTTTGAGTGGCGTCGAGTCTTTTTTCAGTCCAGTCTTTGACGGAATACTGACAAAAGTTACCTTCTCCTTCTGATTTACCCGCTTTCCTGCTAAAGACACTTTTTGTATAGCTAAGTTTTTAATTTTATTTAATTTTTCGTTTCCTTGTTTTGTTCTATTCATTTTATTTTCTAGCTTTTTGTTACTTTATTTTCGTATTTTTTTTTCTGGCCGCCATTTTTGTTTTTGTTTAGGTCGGACCGTGTGACTTAATTTTTGTTTTCATTTTACAGTTTTAGTTTTGCCTTACGTGCTACATTTATTTTTTGTTTAAACTTTATTTTTATTTTGTAATTTTCTCGCGACTTGTAAACTGAATATTATCTGATTTCCTCCACACTTTAACGTTTTCTTTTTCCAGCCCCTCCCCATATTAGTTTTACGGAAGTAGCCTTTTAGGCAACTCTCCGCTCTTTTTGTTTGAAACTTTATTTTTTGAAACCTATTAACGTTTATTGACCACCTTCCCATTATTTTCTTTTAGTAGCCTTTTTAGGCGACTCCTTCGTTTTTTATTGTTAACGTGTAAAGTTTATTTTGTGAATTTTGTAAAGCTACTTATCGTTTATCGCCTTTAGGTAATTTTTTTTTTTTTTTTTTTTTTTTTTTTTAGAAACCTCAAGAGGTTAGTTTTTGCTGTTATTTAAACTATTAATTTACCGCTAAAGGCAATTTTTTTGTGAATTGTAAGCTGTTTTGTTATTTTTGTTTGCTATATTAGGCTAATTTTTATTTGCCATTACTGTGGCTATTCCTTTAACCTTGCGAGGTTTATTTGTTTCCCCCTATTTCTCCCGCTTTTCCCTCCCCTCCCTATTCTCATTGGATTTACGGAGGAAAATATATTGGCGACGTTGTGTTGCTTAATTTAAAAAAATGGCCGACTCAAGTCGGTCAGTGAAAAAGAAACTTTTGTTTGACCCTCCTTGGAAGGGTCCACCGGAAAAGGATGATGAGTCTTTTCCCCCTCTAATTGTTGATATATAAGGAGCAACAACAAGAGAAGACCAAAAAAGATGTGAAGAAGAATATGGTGGCCGAAAATGGCCAAAAGAATGAGGAATCTTTTCCCTCTCTTCCTACTTCAAGTAAGACGGATGAAAAGACAGAGACCCAAAATGTGGTGGCCGATAATGGCCAAAAGGATAACGAGACCAAAATTGATGAAGACCAAACGAAAGATACCGAGGCCGGGGAATCGCCCTTGGGCTGGAAGTCCCCACCAAAGGTAAAAATCAATTTGACGGAGTTTCTGGAGAGAGCCAAGAGTTACGCTCATCTTGTGACAGAAGATGGACTCTTGGAGGATCCCCAGGAATTAAGAAAAATTGAAAAAAGAATTGTCAGTCCTTGTGGTCGACAAGCGTTCGCGCAAGATTTGTCGCCCCACAAAAGACACAGTGTTGAAGACACTGCAGTCCACGGGGGTCAAGCCCTTACGGATCGTAAAAGGCACGGGCTTTTTCACGTGGGACGTGCTGCTGCCCACGCCGGAAGATTGCCTAAAGATGGTATCAAAAGATCTTATAACGAAAGATTTTATTATTAGAACAGAATACCTAGGCATGCGTAGGACCAAGGTGGCAGTGTACGAGGTCCCTCCTCAGGTCATCGGGGAGCATCTCGCGGCGTACTTTTCTCAATTCGGTGAGATTGTAGATGCCTCCTGCGAGGACCTGACCGGGGGATGGTCTTTCGTGATTATGATGAGTGGTAAAGCCTTCGATACCATCCCCAACTGTCTTGACGTTGGGGGCCTGAGACTACCGGTGATAGTGACCGGTCGCAAACCGACATGCTGGAGGTGCGGAAAGATTGGTCACCTCTCCTCCTCCTGCCCAGAGAAGAAGGCCTCTGGAAGCCAGGCCCCTGAAGACCAAAATACCCCTCTGGCCGCTTCTGTGACAAAATCCGTCCCGCCTGTAGTGGGCATGCCAGCAACCAGGACCGGTGTGGTAGTACCCCCGGTTGGGTCAAAACATCGGCCCTCATTCCCCGAAAAGCCTTCGCCTGCTACAAGTGTAGTATCGGAGAAGGAAAAGGGGGAATGGCAGGTTGTTGGCAGGACCAGAGGGAAGCGTCAAGCTGCGGGACCTCAGTCCCCTGATGCTCCCAGGACCAAAGGCACGTACAGCCCCTCTCCCTCTACCAGCAAGAAGGGCGACGCCTCGGCCTGGTCTGCACCAACAATAGAGGAGATGCGCAAAGCATACGACCCAGGCTACGAGGGCATGAAGAAAGCACAAAAACTAAAGGAGGAACTCGCAAAGAAACAAACACGTCCCTCTGTCTCTGCCCCGTCCTCTCCTGAAAAAAAGAAAAGCCCCAAAAAGTCCCACTCCTCACAGCCCACTCCAAGGAAATCTGCTCCTCTTAGTAGAGACCCCAGCCCATTCCGAATACCATCACAACCAACCCCCAGCCCCTCTCCCAAAAAGCTGTTACCACCACCTTCAAAGAGGCAAAGGAGCCCCACAGCAGAGGATAGGGAGGCTCGGAAAAAGGCGACAAGAGCACCCTACTTAATGGGGGAGAATATTTGCAGAGTTTCTCCAGCCCAGGAAGATAGGGCCAGGAACTTTGGCAATAGGATCAGCAAATTAAAGGTCCTATTGGCAATGAAAAAATGCAAGGAGAAAGACATTGAGAAACCAAAAAATTTTCCTCATGCAAAAAGGATGCTGACGGTTGTAAGAACTGGAACAGGTACTGGAAAGGTGTGGGACATGCTCCTGGAAGCAGGGAAAGCCTTTAAAATGTCCCCACCTATAGTAACAATGGAGGAGGATTCCTTACAAAAGTTGAAAGAATGTTGTGTAGGACGGGTCCCAATTTTAGTTCACCCCTCCCTTTACAGGGCAATGAAACTAACATTTCCTTGGGATGTTGGTGGCCTCTCTCATGATGGCACCATTGACAAAGAAATGGGCAAGGGATCTATGGGAGAGGCTGTCGGCATCCTTTCCCCGTCCATGTTCTGTCCAGAAACTCAACCCTAATTAAGGATCACAATGGCTCTTTGGTTAGCAAGTATAAATGCCCGGGGGCTGAGGTCCGAGTCTCGGAGGGTGAGACTCACTCATGATCTCCAGCGCCTCGGGGTTGATGTTTGTTGTCTACAGGAAACCCGGTTTTTAGCTGGCGACTATGAGGGCATTCTGTCTAGGGATTACGATCTCTATTCAGCATGTTTTGATGGTCGTTCTAGAGGAGTTTCTTGGCTAGTGAGCAAGTCATTGGGTTCGGCGTGTACGCTTGTCTTCGCGGATCCAGCGGGCAGGATTTGTGTGCTGGATATTACCATAAAGGAGAAGTCTTTTCGGCTCATTGGGGTTTATGCGCCCAATGTCCATAGGGAGCGTCCTGCTTTGTTTCGGCAGCTCGAGTCGTTCTTTGGAACATCGAGGCGGGTAATTTTAGCGGGGGATTGGAATGCCGTCCTTGACCCTGAGAAAGATCGGATAGGAGAAAGATCGGGTACTAACAACCCGGATGTGAAACCGTTTCGGGAATTTATCGACAGGAATGATCTTGTCGATAAATACCGAAATGAACACCCCCGGGAGGTAGTGTGGACTTGGACTAATAGGGGCAGCTCGGATTCGAAGGTACGCGCAAGCTACCTCGACCGAGTCCTAGTTAGGAGAGTCGACGTAGGGCTCTTAGGTTGTCCAAGTTTCCATTCCATAGTTTACACGGATCATAGGCTCGTCCGGGTTCGTGTAAACTTAGATAAGCCTAAGGTTAAGTTGGCTGGCTACTGGAAATTGAACGCGTCATTATTTGATAGCCAAGATTTCCAGCACCAGCTTTTACTAACACTAAAGCGGGAACTGACGGGGGCTGTGGTTGGGAATAGGTGGTGGGACACACTTAAATCCAAAATTAGGTCGTTTGCTGCCGACTATAGTCGTCGGCTCAACTTAGCTAATTTAGCGGCGCAAACGACGTTAGAGAAAAAAGTTGATCGGGCAGTTAAATCCCGTAATAGTGGGGACGTAGCCTTAGCTAGGGCCGAGCTGGCCTCCTTGCTTATCAAGAAGGATCAAGCTCTGGTAGTTAGGGCTAGGTTAAAAAGAATGTCTTCTGAGGCAACGAATATGGCCGCAGAACTGCGTGCAGAGGAAGCTAGGCAAGCAGCCAATCGGCATATCAAGGACATCACATTGCCGGATGGTCGTACCGTGACTACAGACGTGGGTATATGTGGAGCTTTTCGGGATTACTTCCAGGATCTTTTCACCAGGGAGCCCGGTCTGAGCTCTGCTCAGTTCGACACCTATTTGGCTGACTTTCCCCGCCTCTCGGCGGCTGAAGCGGCTAGGTGCGAGGGGCCCATAACAGAGTCGGAAGTCTGGGATGCGCTGAAATTGGTTGGCCGGGACAAAACTCCAGGTTTGGATGGTCTTCCCTACGAACTGTACTTGAGGCAGTCGTCCGTTCTTGTTCCTCTGCTGGCTCTTGTTTATAACAACTGGATGAAGCAGGGGTCTATACCTCGTCGCTTCACCAGGGGTGTAATCAAGTTGCTTCGCAAGAGCAAGAGCGGTGGGGGTGGCATAGATAATTATCGGCCTTTAACGATGTTAAATACTGACTTAAAGATTTTTGCCAAGATCTTGGCCGACCGTTTGCAGGCTGTCCTCTCTAGTCTGATTGGCCCCGAGCAGACTTGTGCTGTGAAGGGCAGGACTATTCAGGACAACCTTCATTTGGTACGCCTGATCATCGAGAAAACCGACACCGAAGCCGCGCTGATCAATTTGGATCAGTCCAAGGCATTCGATAGGGTTGACCATCGTTTCTTGGAGTCTGTCCTTTCCGCCGCCGGTTTCGGGCCGTACTTTCGCTCCTGGATCCGACTGCTGTATGAGTCCCCCGGTGCGCTGGTGGAAGTGAATGGGGTAAGATCGAGGCCCTTCACTTTATCTCGCTCCATTCGTCAAGGTTGTCCACTTTCGCCTTTGCTGTACGTTCTTGCGTTGGAGCCATTCCTTCGCAAGTTAAAGGCGAATCCGGTCCTTCGCGGAATTTCCGTACCTGGTGCTACCACCTCGGCCAGGTACTCCGCCTATGCTGACGACGTTTCGGTTTTTGTGTCGAGCAAAGCCGAGATTGACGAAGTCAGCAAAGAAATCAGATGTTATGAGACGGTGACAGG
Organism: Ascarosepion bandense; assembly: GCA_037127315.1. Classification (NCBI taxonomy): domain Eukaryota; kingdom Metazoa; phylum Mollusca; class Cephalopoda; order Sepiida; family Sepiidae; genus Ascarosepion; species Ascarosepion bandense. The sequence goes on from JBBBDQ010001971.1 coordinate 91,886, forward strand.
GGCCAAGATCAATCGCGATAAGTCTGTTGGCTTGCGATTGGGTGCGTGGAAGGGAGTTTCTCTTCCCGGACCTTTCCTCTGGACGGACGGGCCGATCAAGATTCTCGGCGTCTTTTTCGGTCCAGATCTCCAGTTGGAAATGAATTGGTCGGAGGTTCGAGAGAAGGCCGAGGGCGCAGTTCGTCTGTGGACTCGGAGGAAGCTCTCCTTAAAGGGGAGGGCGGAAGTATGTGCCTCGCACATCTACCCGATTCTCCTTTACCGACTCTCGGTACTTCCTCTCCCGTGTGCCATTCGTTTGGGTTTAATTCAGTTCTTGTTCTCCTTCCTTTGGGGAGAAGGCAAGTCTCCCAAGGTACGTCGCGAGATCTGTTGCCTACATCCATCTGAGGGCGGTCTGGGCATGCCTAGCGTTGAGATTCGTCAACACACGCTTCGCATTAGATTCCTGGATCGAATGTGTATGCTGGAGGATGAGAACGGCGCCCTCGTTCAAGAGGACGTCCATAAAAACTTTCCATCCCTGAGAAGTGTGCATTTGTCGGAGGAGGAGGCCGGCCGTACTCCTCGTGGCGAGTGCTCCTTCTATAAAGAATGTCGTTTGGCTCTCCAGTTTCTCTTGCGGGCTACGGATGGCCTCTCCAACGCCCAATCGTTGTCTCTTAGGGCATTATATCGGGTTTTAGTTAGGGGGGCCGTTCAAGATGAACTGATTGGCGAGCTCGGGCTTACGAAGCAGGAGGCTCGCTCCATATGGCCTTGGGCGCCTGGGTTGAAATGTCTCACTAACGATGAGGCATCACTCACCTGGCTGATGATTCGAAAGGCTCTCTGGGTAGGCAAGAGGCTTCATGCAGCGGGCCTAACACCAAAATCAACCTGCGTGCGTTGTGGGCTGACGACGGAAACCGTCGATCATGCCTTCTTCCACTGCAGTGTTGTTGCTCCGTTGTGTAAGTTTCTTGAAGACCTCATGGTTCGTATGCTGCGTGGAAAGTTCTTTGTCCTTGAGGCTAGTTCTGTTTGTAGCAATGTCGTACCTCCGTTATCTAGGGCTGAGCACTATGTGCTCTTTTGCTTACTAGGTGTTATGCGAATCGTGATTTGGACGACGCGACAGAAGGAATTCTATGGTGATGAGAAGTTTACCTCTTCCCAACTGATCCTGTTCTTTAAGCATCAGCTTAAAGTCAAGATCAGGACGGAAAGGAAACGACTCACTCCATCTGAATTTGGCAAAAGGTGGGTGAGTCTTGCGCGATTCTGTCGAGTGAAAGGTGCTGACCTGGAGTGGTTGTTCGATGCTGGTTAGGCATCAGGATATTGGGTGTGCTGGGCAGAACATGTGCACCCCGTCCCTGTTAGGTTAGAGTAGGTAAAGTTTGATTTTCTGTTTTTTGGCTTCAATGTTAACTTAGCTAGGTTATGATTGCTCATTGGCCCCCTTTTCTTTTTTCTCCCCTATTTTTCTTTAGTTTAACCCCCCTTCCCTTCCCTCCTTAGGTGTTCAACAATGTTAGTTCCCCGGTGGATGCGTGGCGACTTTCGTTATTTTTCAAGTGTGCTTTTCGTTTTTGTTATGATGTTTAAATGTGTGAGTGATTGCTGATCGGATATATGGTATTATACTTCTAAAGCCACGCATTATATTTCGTCCGGGGAAGTGATTTTGCTGTCACATTATTAGAGTAGTGGGGGGCTTTTATTACTAATATGATTTTGTTTAGTTTCTTGTACATATCTTATTTTCATTGTATAAAATCATTGGGGATTTTAAATGTTGTTATTTCTGCCCATGCCCTCCACTGAACATTGTACATATGGGAGTTAAGTAGGACTACATAGAGAACCTGAGGTATTATGGTGGACGTGGTAAGAATGGTAAGTAAAAATGTGGTTTTATGGTGAAAGGTTATTGTAAGCGTGTCAGGGTCAACGAAAGTGAATAGCTAAGTTAAATATAGGACAGTTGATGACCAGCCTTTCCCATCCCCGTATTAGGCCTTGTGCCGCATTTGTACTTCTGTACAATAAATAATGCAGTGGCGTCAATTTCTTGGCGAGAAGCTGACGCAGAGAGACGCAGTGAAAAGGTGGAAGGAGGAAAGTGGAGTAGGAAGAGGAAGAGGCGTAGCAAGAAGCCAGCTGGGAGAGCGTTGAATTGAAATCCAACGGTCTGCGGTTCGATCCCTGGTTCTGCACTCACTAGAAGAAAGTGTGCAACAAGCTATTTCGGCGTAATGGGGGACAGGTTCGACCTGAAATTGATTCCAGAGTTCAGTGGCTCGACCCCAGTACTTGACTGGGTGGAAAAAGTGGAACTGCATTGTCTCTTGTCTGGTGTCAAAAATATTGAACATGTGATTCCTCTGCGTTTGTCCGGTGGGGCTTTCGCTGTGTATCAACAGCTCAGTGCTGAGGAAAAACAGAATTATGAGAGGATCAAGGCAGCCCTATACAAAGCGTTTGCTATCGACCCCGCCACTGCCTGGGAGCAATTTGAGGCAAGACAATTACATCCTGGCGAAACTGTGGACGTATATTTGGCCGAGCTGACGAAGTTGACGGTGTTGTTCGGTGGGCTGCCCGAGCGGGCCTTGGCATATAAATTTCTGGCGGGGCTCCCAACCGGAGCAAAACAGCTCCTGCGGGCGAGCTCAAACATAACCTCGTTGCCCCTTAATGACCTGGTGGACCGAGCCAGAACCGTGATGAAGGATAATTCCGAGCTGAGAGATCCGATAATCGCCGCTGCACAATCCACACCGAGTGATGATAAACCGTCTCAGGGCCTTAGCCCGCGTGGTGGGGTCGTGTGTTATAGGTGCGATGGCCAGGGCCACATTGCAAGGAACTGCAGACGGCGACCGACAGCTGTTCGCTGCTACCGGTGTAATGAAACCGGACATATGGCCCGGGATTGTGCGGGAAACGGGGCCGGGGACAAGGTGCCGGCGTCGACCTTTCCCCAAAGCAGAAATTAGAGGCGCTTCCGATCATTCAGGTCTATGTCAACGAGACATTGTGCTCAGCACTCCTCGACTCCGGGTGCTCCCGCACCATAGTGTTCGTAGACCTCTGCCACACTTGGAAGGAGAAGGGTGTCAGGGTAACCACCATCAGTGGAGAATCGCGGACATGTTGTGGGGTGGGTGCGATAAACATCCGTACAAGAACAGGAAACTCGGCCAACGTCGAGGCGCTAGTAGCGCTCAAAAAACCACTGAACTTTGACCTGCTTCTAGGCTATGATGCCATCAGAGCCCTAGGTGGTGTTCACATAACGCAGACGGGGGAAGTGCAGTTTCAAGAGAGGACCCCAGTGTGCGCAGCGCTGAGGATCGACCAGCCAGACTTTAGTGTCGAATTTGACCAGCACCAGAAGGCTTGGACCGCCTCATGGAAGTGGTCGGGAAATCAGGAGCCAGCAAAATTGCGGAACGAAGTAGCCGAGTACCATGTGCCCGACCAAATAAGGCCTGCATACGAAGAGGAGCTTCGTGAATGGATCAAGGATGGCTGGTTAATTCCTTACCCCTATGAGAAACTTGGACCTCCCAAAGGTTTGATCCCGCTGATGGCGGTTACTCAGCACAACAAAGCAAAAGTGAGGCCAGTGATGGACTACCGCGAACTAAATGCGCATGTTGATGCATTTACGGCAGACGCTGATGTTTGCGCCAGCAAGCTACGAGAATGGCGCCAGCAGGGTTCCAATGTGTCCCTGCTGGATCTAAGAAAAGCGTATCTGCAGGTCCGGGTCAGCGAAACGATGTGGCCGTTTCAGACGGTGGTGTTTGCCGGCAGAAGGTACTGCCTTACCAGACTGGGCTTCGGGCTGAACGTGGCACCCCAAATAATGAAGACCATAGTCAACGCTGTGTTGTCACAGCAAGAAACAATGAAAGAGGGGACATCGACGTACCTTGATGACATATACGTGAACGAAGACGTTGTATCATCATCACGCGTAAGGACCAAACTGACCGAGTTTGGCCTGATTTGCAAGGACCCGGAACATTTGGAGGATGGCGCCCGTGTCTTGGGCCTGAAAGTTCGAAAGGAGCGGGGGACCTTGAAGTGGGGGCGCGGAACTGCAATTCCTGAAGTACCCGAAGTCTTCACAAGACGAGTGGTCTTCTCCCTGTGTGGAAAACTTGTGGGGCACCTACCAGTGTGTGGATGGACTCGTGTAGCAACAGGCACCATAAAAAGGAGGGCAAGCGCAGTCACCAAAGACTGGGATGATGAAACGACGGACGATCTGTTGGTTCGCATGGTGAAGGAGACCATCGCAAGGGTAAAGCAGGATGACCCCGGAAAGGGAGACTGGTGTGTGCAGGGAGATGAATTGAGCGTGTGGGTGGATGCGAGCTCTGTGGCGATTGGTGTGCTGCTTGAGGAGAACGGAGCTGCGATTGAGGACGCCTGCTGGCTGCGACCGACGAATGACGCTGCTCACATCAACCTGGCAGAGCTCGATGCGGTGACGAAAGGCATTAACCTGGCACTCCAGTGGAAAGTCAAGAAATTACACATACACACAGATTCGCTGTGCGTGTACCACTGGATATCAAACACACTGACAGGTAAGGCCAGGGTGCGCACCAAGGCGGCCAGCGAGATGCTGATCAGACGGAGGTTGGAGACCATAAGAAAGCTAGTAACAGAGTACAATCTGTCTGTGGATGTGGTACTTGTCACCTCAAACTGCAACCTCGCTGATAGGCTCACTCGGGTGCCTCAGAGATGGATTGATGCCGTGAAGAAAGAAGCTGGGCCAGTACCGTTACTATGTGCTGCCTCTGTGGAGGCGGCAGACAAAATCAGGGAAATACACCACATCAGTGGGCACCCCGGAGTGAGACGGACATGCTATTTTGTACAATTGACCAATCCGTCAGTGTCAAAAAGTGCAGTGAGAGCGGTGGTCAAGGAATGCCAAACATGCCAGTCAATCGACCCCGCCCCAGCGAGATGGCGGAGGGGTCGGCTGGGAACAGACATGACTTGGAGCCGACTGGGTATGGACATAACCCATTATGGCAGCCAGCACTTCCTCACACTGATAGATTGCGGACCGACGAGGTTTGCGATCTGGCGCCCATTGGCACGCCAGGACTCCTCCAGTGTCATCCGTGAATTGGAATCCATATTTTACGAAAGGGGGCCGCCTGAAGAGATCCTCACGGACAACGATACTGCCTTCTGCAGCGTGGAATTTAGGCGTTTTGTAGACGAGTGGGGGATCAGGCTCAGACACCGATGTGCATATGTGCCGAGTGGCAACGGCATAGCAGAGCGGTGCCACCGAAGCGTGAAGAGGATCGCGGCCAGGAAGGCGTGCACTATTGCAGAAGCGGTCTATAGATATAATGCAACACCGAGGGATGCTGTGACTGCTGTGAGCGCACCCGCCAATGCGATCCATCGCTACCGAGTGCGCATCAAGGGCATTGACGCGCGTCTGCCTGATCGGCGGGGAACAAGAGGGCCGTATGAATTAGGGGACACCGTCTGGGTGAAGCCTCCCAATAACCGGTGCACCACCAGTTTTCGAAGGGGACGAATCACCGGCATCGTCAGTGAGCAGGCCGTGCTGGTTGATGGTACTCCACGCCATGTGAGGGACATTCGGCCCGCCCTGAATACGAATTCGTTGACAAGTAGCGGCAGTGGTGAATCATCCAATGACGAACTGTGGATTCGACCTACGCCCCGCGAGTCTGATGGTCCGACTGCGAACCCCGACGCTGTTGCCGATAATTCCGATGCCACTTCTGAGAGCTCAGATGAAGAAATCCAGACAATCCCCCTTCGTAGGAGTGCCCGCAACAAGCGGCCACGTCTGCCTTGCCACATGTGTGGTCTTGAGACCAGGGGGAGTGTGAACATGAAAGGGCGACTAGCGGCGGCTCTGGAAAAAGAGTTCGTTTGTGTCTGGCGTGCAAAGCAGTAATCTGTTCCAAAGAAAGAAAATAATAATAATACTCACCGCTGTCTTAATAATCCACCTTCAGCTCAGTCTAAAGGAAAAAAGAGAGGAGGCCCTCGAGTGGAATTTTTATAGACTGAGGAAATGGATTATGGGTAGAAAAATGGATTATAAAACTGACCGACCAAGTTCACTGGGGAGGCAGTGGCGTCAATTTCTTGGCGAGAAGCTGACGCAGAGAGACGCAGTGAAAAGGTGGAAGGAGGAAAGTGGAGTAGGAAGAGGAAGAGGCGTAGCAAGAAGCCAGCTGGGAGAGCGTTGAATTGAAATCCAACGGTCTGCGGTTCGATCCCTGGTTCTGCACTCACTAGAAGAAAGTGTGCAACACAAATTATCAAAGAAACAAAACTGAACACCAAAACAATACGGGACATGATCAGAAGGATATCAGGAAAATGTGATAGTACCCCAATAAAACACCTCACCTTGAACAACTTAAAGCATACAAACAAAAAAGACATCACAAACCATATAGCAGAAACTTTTTCACAAAATCTCAATAGAACATTCCAAAACATTAAACAATGCGAAGAAAAAAAACATCAACTTTCAATCAGAAAATACCAAAAGTTATAACCTACCTTTCTCAATTTCAGAACTCCAAACTGCACTAGCCAGAGCCCATAACACAACTCCTGGTCCAGACGAAATTCATTATGAATTTCTAAAGCAGATACCTAAAAACTCTCTTATTTATTTACTAAATATATACAACTACCTATGGACCACTGGAAACAGGTCCCCATTATTCCCATGAAAAACATATCAAATACCACAACAGACTGACATGGTATTTGGAAACTAACAACTTAATAACCAACCTCCAAACAGGTTTTAGGAAGGGAAGAGGGACAATCGACCACCTTGTCCAACGTGAAGCCTTCATCCAAAAAGAACACCTCACAACAGTCTTCTTTGACCTTGAAAAGGCCTATGACACCACGTGGAGATACGGAATAATGAGAGATTTGAAAGCACTTGGCCTAAAAGGAAGAATGCCTTTATATATAGACAACTTTCTAAAAGACAGAAATTTTAAAGTACTTTTGGATGATACCTTATCAGACTCAAAAGAACAAAAAATGGGGGTTCCACAAGGATGCGTACTCTCCGTTACCCTATTCAACAACATTGTAAAATGTCTAAACCCTGGTATAGACGGTTCACTATACGTGGACGATTTTCTGATCTGTTACAGATCTAAACACATTTGCACAATAGAGCGCCAACTACAACTATGCCTAAATAAAATAAGCAAGTGGACCATGGAAAATGGCTTCAAATTATCCAAAGAGAAAACTAAATGCATAACGACCCTGTCTTAAAACTCAATGATACTGAAATCCCAGCCGTCAAACAACATAAATTTCTTGGCGTTATTTTTTACCATAAACTATCTTTTATCCCACATATCAAATACTTGAGAGCCAAATGCAATAAAACCATTCAACTTCTAAGAGTAGTAGCTGACACTGAATGGGGTGCAGATAAAAAACATTTGCTAAATTATGCCAAACCTTAATCCGTTCTAAACTTGATTACGCATGCTTCATATATGGATCAGCCAGAAAATCATACCTTAAAGAACTGGAGACCATCCATCATCAAGGTCTGAGACTTGTGTCAGGTGCTTTCACCACTTCCCCGGTGGAAAGCCTATATACTGAGGCAAAAGAACCTCCACTAAAACTAAGAAGACAAAAACTCGGAATGCAACACTACATGAAACTAGCCTCAAATCCTGCCCACAAAATAGTTTTTCAACCACAACTTAAACCCCTCTTCCATCAAAAAGAAAAAAGTCATTAAACCATTCAGCCTCTGCATGGAGGAACTTATTACTGAAACCTAAATAGACATAAATCACATACACAAGGTCATCATTCCAGATACTCTAAAGCAAAGACAAATCCAGCCACCTTTCAAGAAGAAACTATTATAGATAACTTCCCTGATTACGTCCGCATATATACCAATGGATCTAAAAAGGAAGACAAATTAGGATTCATTGCCATCAACTCAAGAAGTTTATCATCTTCACAGATTCTAAATCTACTCTTACTTCTCTGAGAAACAAAGAATCAACCAATCCACTTATCATCAAACTTCTATATAGATTTAACCAGCTCTCCAAAAACAAAATCATTCAGCTCTGCTGGATACCAAGTTATATTGGCATCCATGGCAATGAGAGGGCTGATTCAGCAGCAAAAAAACATCATTACATCAAAATGTATCTGATGTCAAGATCCCCTACTCCGACTTCAAACCAACAATCCACAAATTTATCAGAACTAAATGGCAAGAAACATGGAATAATAGCCCAAACAATAAGCTCCAAAATATCCAACCTACCGTCGGCGAATGGTATCCAGGCTACCGTAAGATAAGAAAGGAGGAAGTTACACTAACTAGACTAAGAATAGGACATACCCAGATTACCCATTCATACCTACTGAAAAACAAAGAACCCCCAATATACACTACATGCCAGGAACCCTTCACAGTGAAACACTTTTTGATTAGCTGCTATGACTTCAACTCCATTCGATCAAAATATTACAGATCAAACTATTTAAAAGATCTATTTAACAACGTTGACCCAAGCAAAATATTCCAATTTCTAAAAGAAATTAGACTATATACGAAAATCTAAATCCCTTCCATACAAAAAAAAATTTTTTTTTCCTTAAAAGAAAGGTCGAAAACAACCAACTCTGAAAGCAAAAACACCTTTTGGCCTTAAATGACCCTTTGGAGGTTGATAGGCCGTTAAACACAATCAATGTAAACCACAACAAATAGCATATTTTGATTGACTAAATTTTGAAAAAAACCATTAACCACCAAAATTTTAATTCTTGCTTTTACTGTTTGAAAGTTCACCAAACTTGACACTCGTCTTCTCTTGTTTTGTCATTGTCATAGTAGAATTTACCATTCAATTTGCAGTCTGGGGGATATTTCTTTTATTCACAGGCTTCTGATTCATGTTACTTGAAAGGACTGAAGAACAACCATGCAAATTTCTATGGAGAAAAAATATAACATAAGATTTGATTTTAAACCTATTAAAATATTTTTTATAAATTTAGAAAAAGTTTATTTATACAAGAATTAACTCTAATAAAACTTTTAACAGACGTTTTAAGTTATGATCCTTCAAGTTAATGTTCAACCATCAGCAATTTTATATGTATGTGTGTGTACACACACATGCACGAGAGGGTTCTAAAATTTTTGCAATTAATTTCAAAATAATTAACCAAAAATCAACATTTTCAGGATAGCTTTTTAGTACTTTCGTGTGTATAGTAGAATTTTAAACATGCAGAAGTCTCATTCTTTTTAAAAATAGTAAAACCAAACTTACACACCCATCATGGAGCATGTAGCTATTAACAAAGAACAAATCTTTCTCCATAAATATAGTAAATTTTAAACAGTATATTTATAACAAACACAAATTTTTCAGGTAAATGGACATGGAACTTATTTTAAAAGCTTATGTGCATATGTCAATGTTTCTCAAAATCACAAGGTGGTGGTATTTTGAGCTGCATTAAATAAAACAGTTTGGTGATGAAAAAGCATGAAAAATATTGAATTTTACTTACATCATCTGACACTCTTCGATGGTTACTCATTTAGTACTGACCAAACAAGTCATTGCTTAACTCTGATGATAAAATCTGAACAGCTTTAGGCCATACAACTGTTATAGCATGGACATTTTACTTGACTTTTCAGATTATTGTAAGAAAATCAGATGAGAAAAATAGCAATGATATAAAGAGGCTGATGAATGTCAATAAAGGTGGTGTCAGTTGTTGTGCAATGAATTTTTTTTTTTTACTTGAGAAATTCAACCTACATGAATTTTGCAAGTGACAACAATTTGTTCAAGCAGGGCATTTTTTTCTACTATAAATTATAATTTCATTGTTCTATTACAGATGATATACATGACATGGGAGAAGGAAAATAATGATCATTAGGATCTTTCTCAAGATGTTGATACTTATTTTAAATATTACAACCATTTCCAGGTTTTGTGAATTTCTGCTAAGCTGATGATTTGAATTACTTTTTATACAAGTCGAAGTTTTGTCAGATTACAGATACACAATCATGATTATAAAATGGGCATTTTTCAATAGGCACCCACTGAGTCATTAACTCAACTTGATTTCTTGGACAAAGATATACTGGAATACACACATCATTTCAACGGATATCTATACAACTAATAGGGCTTCTGTTAGAACATTCCGTCTACGCATGGACATTGGGGCAGACTCCAACTGCAAAAGTATTCTTAGTATTAAAATTATAAGATCAGTAAATTATTGTTTTATGATAGCTTATTTCAAACAGTATTGTAATTTATTTACATTTGGATTAAGTACAATGCTCTGTTACCTGTGTCCCAGAATATGTTGTCTTGTTTTTAATAAATAAATATAGATAACTGATGATACTGAGATCCAAATTTTTAAGTGGCAAAGATGCTCAAGTATAGCAGCATCAGGCAGTAAGAACATAAGTTCTAGACTCAGGATTGTACTACAGGGCAATAGCCTAGTGGTTTCAAACAGACTAAGTTTATTTTAAACTATAAAATCTCATTCAAGGGTAAATAAGTAATAAGCTACAAAGAATATTAAAATAAAATCTTATAGACCTTGAGGCTGTCATTGAGATATACAGGGTCTTGCTTCTAGTGCTTGTTCTGCACATTCTTCCATGGTTTCCACTTCACCAGGTCTACTGCTGATATGCTAACGACCATCACTGAGTATATCATACCAGGCTCTCGAAAAGAATGGCAAAGCTTGAAACGTTGCCTTGGATATTTCACAAAGTCTGGCCTTCCACGCAAACTGCGGAGCTATGGTATAACTGGACATTTGTTTGACCTAATCCAATCATTTCTCTCTAATCATGCTATGCACCAGTAAGTAGAGAAGCTCTGAATTTTGTCTATAGACTAAAATCATGTCAGATGTTTATATTGAGATGCCCAGATTTGCTAGTGACCATATCTTAAGAAATGTATACTAATGCAGCATTAAACGTCTCCCTGGAAAACCTAGAACTGCACCTGACGGTGCCTCCTGATACCCAGTATAGATCTCATCAGAAGACTTTCAAGACCTGTCAAACTGATTTAGATATTAACTGGCAAGTATGGGTTTGCATATATACATTCATATATACACAATTTACATAATTTCAGGAATGCAAGGGCTATCGATGTTTACCAGGTTTTCTTTCATAACTATTTTTTCACTGTATGTGTTAAGTCTTTCAAAGGGAAAACCTACCAACTTTATGAAATGAACTCACAATTATTATTTTTATTTTAAATTTGTACAAGAAGGTGCTGAATATATATATTTATATATGTGAAGGGGTACTTAAGCAAAAATCTGATAGTCAATTTGGTCTGATTTCGAGAAATGAGTCGCCTCTATCACTTTTCAATACCTATTCATAAATCCAGAGGTACTTAATAAAATTTAATCACAAATTCTTACTTTAATTAACTGTGGTATAACTTACATTAAAGGTGAGATGTGTTTTAATACTAAATTTAACACAATACAAAGCTCAAGAAACTCTCAAAATACGAATAACGAATGGAAGAGAATGTGGTAGAAAATCAAAATTATGAGGATAATGATAAACTCTTAATTTTAAGTATTTAACTGAAGTTTTCAGGGAAACATATGTCAGAATTTTCATATTTTTTATCTACACATGTAAATATTGTCAGAATAAACAACTTATAATATGATTGTCTGCAAATATAATGGATAAAATCCAAATATCAAATTAATAGTACAATTGTGATATAAAAATATGCAAGTAATCAAGTTGTGAAACTAATGCAAATATTTAGCAAATTTCAGTTAAAATCTTCAGTTTCAAACAGGACTAATTACATGGGCTGTTTCCATTGCCAATATTACAGATTTTACTGCATTCTGAATACATACAGTCTAGTAAATAAATCATACAATACAAATATTATTTATATATATGATTAAAAACAAATGAAGCAAAAATTGAGTTTATAGAATTTACGTTTTAAAAGTGCTCAATATGAAGTAGAACAATATATTATAATATTTTTGTTATAATAAAAATACTCATATATATATATATATATATATATATATATGGCATTTAGTAAAAGTAAATTACTTATAAATTATCATTTTTAGCTTCTGAAAATGTTTAGTTATAAAAAATTTTTTTATCACTTTAAATGTTATTTTAAGGTTGCATTAATGCATAATAATAACAATGTCTAAAAAGTTGTAGTAAGGGATTCTACTGAATCCAACTTGAACATTCTAGAAATATGCAAATTAGCTGTTAGCCCTTATAAAAATAGGTTTTGTGAAGTAGTTAGTTGAGACCTAGTAGCTTCAGTAAATTCATGCAGAGGGGACACCAGGGAGCTGTGAAAGTAATTGTAGAAGAGACAGAAGGAAGACACATTTCATCTGTGAGAAAGTGATTGGAGTTAAGCTACCAGGTCAGGATCCATCATATTGCGGATTTTGTCAAGAACAAGATGAATAAATAGGGATGCACAGGTGGATTGTACATTTATCTGCAGGATGAATTCAGACAGGAAAAACATTCTAGCCCTACAACGTGAACGTACCTTCTTAGCAGCAGATTTAGCTATGTAGTCATTCCAATTGAAATTAGCCTGATCCATGCAGATGTGGGGATAGGAGTGATTGTCTATGGTACTTAAAACTGCTTCGTTTTTAGAAGCATTAAAATTCATGAGATATGAGTAGTATCCCAGTAATAGTCCTTAAGAGGTGTGCTCCTGCATTCTCCACTGTTCTCTTCAGTAGTTCCTGTATTTAAGAACTTTGGTGAACCCTCAGACCCATCCAACTATCGCCCTATCAGTCTTCTGCCAATTTTCAGGAAAGTGTTAGAGGCCATAATTAATGCTAAAATAGTTCAACATCTTATTGCCCACAAACTCTACTCTGACAGGCATTATGGCTTCCACTTTGCCAGGTCCACAGCCGACATTCTTCAGGCAAGGCTCGTGTTGTCACTCTGGACATCTCCAACGCTTTTGACGGGGTTTGGCACTCTGGCCTTCTATGCAAGCTACGGGGTTACAGTATTACCGGACACTTGCTTGATCTAATCCAATCTTTTTTAAATGAAGGTCATTTTGAATGGGCATGGCTCTTCATCCTATAGCACAAATGCTGGTGTCTCTCAGGGCTCTATCCTGGGCTTGACGCTCTTCCTTATTTTCATAAATGATCTCCCAGATGAGATCAAGAGCCAAGTAGGCATCTATGCAGATGATACCACAATTTACTCCTGCATCAGTAAGAAACCCATTGTGGCGGACAAACATAATCTCGATGCTGACCTTGAACGGGATCTACACTCTGTGGTGAATTGGGGCAAGAAGTGGCTTGTTAATTTCAATGTGTCTAAGACCGAGCTGTTGTCTGTCAATCATCACAGGCAACCTCTCCTGCCTCCCATAAGGATGGAACCACTACATCGAGTTCATAGCTAAATCCACTGCTAAGAAGGTTGTGTCATGGTGTCAGGCCAGGATGTTTTTCCATCATGCATATATACACATCAACCATTCATCCGTGCATGGAATACTGCTACCATATATCGTCAGGCGCCCCTGCTATTCATCTCAGTGTTCTGGACAGGCTCCAAAGGAGAATCAGTAATGTGATAGGTACCGACTTGGCGGCTTGACTACAGCCACTTCCCCACCGACGAGATGTGGTCTTCCTTTGTCTGTTCTATAAATACTTTCATGGCCTCTGTTCCAACGAACTAAAGTCACTGGGTCCCACCCATTCACAGATGACAATTCCACTCCTGCAGCTTCTTCTTTCGCACTTCCCGCCTGTGGAACTCGCTTCCATATTCTTGCTTTCCTGACTGTTACAACCTCCAGGAACTTAAATGCAATGCCAATACTCATCTATTAACCACTTGACTCTAGTTTTTTCACCACTCGTATATCCTTTCCTTTCTCTCCACCTTTGCAACTGTCATCACACCTGTATTCCCATCCTTCTCTTGCTCCTTTCTAACTGGTTCGTCTTCCTCTTCACTCTCTTCTACTTAATCTTTTTACTCTTATGTAGCCCCCTGCACATCAATGGCATTGCCGCCTTGCTCGGGGTGATACGATTAAAAAATAAACATTGTGACAAAGAAATTAGCAATCTTTTCTAAATGTACAGGGGCCCGACAATATTTTTCGGACACTTTAGTATTCGACTTTCCGAGTACCATAGAGTGGCAAAATTCCTTCAATAGAATAGCATAAACACATAAAGATAATACCTGTAATAAAAATGGAAGAAAATCAATTAGATAAGGAAAAATATTTATTTTTCATCATTTTTTACAAAACACACGCAACATTATTTTTCGGACATCGTTGAAAAACTGTTAATAGTTTGTAATATCACCTTTCTTCTCAATAACTTTTATCAATCTCTCTTCATAATGATCAAACATATGCACAGTAATATCTCTACGTGTTTCTATTAGTTGTTTTTTGGCATCAAGTATCCGTTCCCATAGTTGAGCCTCTTTCGTTATTTTAGGTCCATCATAGACAAGTTGCGCAAGCATTTCCCAAAAATTTTCTATTAAATTTAGATCCGGGCTTTTTGCAGGCCATTCCAAAGTAGTCATATTCACTTTAGCCATCCATTCTTTCATGAGTTTTGACACATAGATGCTGCAATTGTCTTGCTGTAGAACGAAATCATTCCCTATCTCTCTTCTTATCCTTGGTAGGGCTTTCTCGTCCAGCAACTGTTTGTAGCTTTTGCTGTTCTGTCGTCCTTTCAGCCACTCCAACCATATATTTCCATTAGCAAAGATCATACCCCAAACCATAACTCCTCCTCCTCCCATCTGTCATTTGTTCAGTACAGCAGGCTCACCCCTTCTCGACCAAGTACACCATCCATCGGGCCCATCAAACTTGAAACGCTTCTCATCAGTAAATATAACCTTCTTAAAGTCAACATGCTTTGTTAACCACCTTTTAGCACACTCCAGTCTTGCTCCTTTGTGTTTCTTTGTTAGTGTAATTTTTTTCTTAGCCTTTGCATACTTCAAACCAATCCTATGCAGCGTTCTTTGTACTGTTCGGACGTTTACATCCAACTCACATTTCTCCTTCACTTTTCTTGCTGTAACTTTTTCTCCAGATGTCAAAAGCCGTGTCACAGTCCTCTTCATTCTCCTTTCAGTCCTCTTGCCAATTGATCTTTTCCGTCCTCTCTTCTTTTTCCGCTCGGAGTTTGTCTTCAGCATGTATTCGACCGTTGATTTCGACAGCTTCAAATCCATGGCGATCCTTCTGATGCTGAGGCCATCATCCTGCTTCTTCCATGCCAAACAAACGACTTCTTTTGAATGCGTTTTACCTCATTAAACTTAATTGTTTTGCCAGTAAAATAGAACAGATAATTGATTCTAATGATGACAGCTAAGTGTACAAGCAGAAAATTTGCATACAGCAACATATACATGAACTTAGCTCTTAATAAAATAGGATTTTTTGTCATGTCCAAAAAATAGTGTCGTGCAAGTTTTCACAAAAATCACAAAAAACTAAAATTATGAAAGCCAAACTAAAAAAACTGATTAAACTAGTAGTGGATTTTCACTCCTCAACTATGTACTTAGAATCTCAAAAGTTTTTGGCACTAGTAACCAGCTTGAAGTACTTTTTTCAAAGTGTCCGAAAAATATTGTCGGGCCCCTGTATGAGAACACAGATATTCAAATATATTGAAAAAGTCACACATATGTTGAGCGGCTACTATATTTGCCTCTTTTTACTGCCCTGTTCTCGAAGTATTAACTGAACTTAGAAACGACAACTTGATAATGAACATTAATCATACTACCAAGCTTTTTACCTTTCAGCGTTATATCTTCCTTGAACATTCTTTTAGCTTCTGCAGCTCATTATTATCTGCCATAACTTCGTTGGACCTTTATTCCAAGTATTGTTTTAATTGTAAAACATAAATGCTATATATATATGTATAAATGTTATTTTACACTCAAAATTGCCTTTTTTGAATTTATAATCATTTATGAATTATAGTGGGCTATCTTCCCACAAGGCCAAATTCCGTTAACATGCTACGGAATCTTAGTACCCCTCACTACAAATGAAATAAGAGATACCCGCTATAACCTTTTAATAATAAATATCAAGGAAGGCCACACGTACAAATAAAATATAATTAATCAGCATTCACACAATTAAAATGTTTTAGTTATTTAAAAAATCTATTGGCTAAATTATTTGTATTAAACTTTTCAATTTTCTAGTAGTAAATATTGTCATCATGCATAAATTTAACAACCCAGTGTTAATGATGAAGGAGGAAATTTTAAAAGATTTTTGAAACTTTATTAATGATTATAATAAAAATGAAAACAATTCTTGTAAAAATTCATTATTCATTGAAAATTTTTTCTTTTCAGACTATGATATGCTTAATAAATATTATTTTTAAAAACCAATTAAAATTTTAACTAAATAAAAAAATGGGAAAGTTTTATTGCATTTTTGTTTTCACAATTCAGAGTAGATTTTCTAAAAATGGGATAATTTAGAAAAAAAAGACAGATGCATTCCCCAATGACTCCTAAATTTTTTTTTTAATCATATCACCCCGAGCAAGGCGGTAACGCCACTGATGTGCAGGGGGCTACATAAAAGTGAAAAGATTGGAAAAAAGAAAGCCGAAGACCACATCCTAAACAGGGAACAAGGGATGAGCCTAATAATTTTTACTAATAAAATTTTGAAATAATTGTTTTTATTTTTTTATTATAATAATTCATAAAAGTGTTAAAACTATTTTAAAAACCTTTTATAAAAACGTTGTTGAATTTCTTTTTTACTTAAGAATTGATTATTATATTGCCTATTGAAAAGTTTAATAAAATCATTCACCTATTTTATTTTTAAAATAATTAAAAAAATAAATTTTGGAAATTTTTATTAAGTACGGTGTTCCATAGGGGTCATAACAAGTGTTTGGATGAATTCCCCTTACATCGAAAACGACACAAACCACACTTTGATTCTAATTTCATTCTTTTTATATTAAATTAAAATTATTCTAAAAGAAATTTAAATTTTTTATTTTTCAGAAGGCATATTAATAAATAATTTAAGATAAATATGTAATATCTAAACATAAAAATATTTAATATTTCACAAAAATATTAATAAATAACATAATATAACTTAGTTCGGTTATTTTAATTTAATTCTTTCTTACTAAATTATTTTAAAAGAAATTTAAATTCTATTTATTCAGAAAGCATAGTTTGGTTATAAATCTAAACTAAAATTCTATAAAATATTATATACTTGCTGAAAATATTATTTAAAACTTTTAATTTTACTATTTAGTTAAAAAACAAAAAAAAATTAAATTTCCAAATGTTACGTTTTAAGCTACATGAATGTTTTGTCACTTTCGGTGGCCATCCAAACGTCATTCACACCTACTACTTGTCAATAAATCATTTGTCGCCTTAAATAACGCTGACATGAAGGCTACCGTCGTTAAAGAGAGATTTATTTCGTAAATTGTCCAGGCAGTAATCACTTAATACTTGTTTGAAATCAGATAAAGGTAAGTTTCAATTGTAAAAATCGACTTAAATAACGTGTCAAGGAGGTATATTTTTTTGCAAGATTTTTAAAACAGAAATTTGGCTACTGTTTACATAATGTGCCGATCAGTCAATAATGGCGGTAAATTTAAAAAAAAAATTCAGCAGTTAAATTTTTGATTCCGATCAATATAATTTCGGTTTGAACTAAACCAGGGTATTTTGCTTACTGTAATAAGTAAATTTAATCTCTTGCCTTTCAATTAAAGCTTCAGGAAAACATTTTTATTTTTAAAAATTAAATTTAAATTGAGGTATCGAAAATGAGCAGTGATTTATTGGAGGTAACAACTCGGAGTTTCATGCATTATGCAATCATCAGGTGCATATTTGAAACTGATGGTTTAATAGATTTGAATGTAAGTTCACTTGATGTTCATGGAAATTAAATCTTATAAACTTATGTTGCTGCTTTTTTAATAACAAGATTAAAAATTTAAATATTTTACGGTTAAATGTGGATAAAAGTTATGTAACACTGGACTTTACTGAGACGATAGATTGATAATCCTCCACAAAAAAATGGATAAACTTAGAAAGGATTTCATAACATTTTTCAAAGACCATGATCTTAAGATTACCACCTTAACTAACGCTAAAGTCGTAATTTTTTAGATGTTACCTTCGACCTGAGCAATTACCTGTGCAAACCATACACTAAGGACACACACAACATCAACAGGGAACCAAATCATCACCAACAACCTACACAAATCTATCCAATTTACAGTACTGTAAGTACTCCGTTAAAAACGCGGTAAGCAGAAATCACGTAAGTTTAACACAATTCGATTTAACCCACCCTTCAGTCGTAACATCCAAATTAAAATTGGTAAACTATTCCTTAACTTAATTCATAAACATTCTACCATTCACCTACACTAAATAAAATCTTCAACAAAAACAATGTCAAAGTGAGTTATAGTAGCATTAAAAACAGATATATTTCACAACATAATGCTATGATATCAAATATATATTTGGCCCACATAAACAACATCCTTCTTCCAACTAATAGCAAAAATGATTCTTTCAAAAAATAATTGCAACTACCAAAAAAAAAAAAAAAAAAAAAAAAAATAAAACCTGCCCATTGAATGGCCAGTGTATGTCTGAAAGTATTGCTTATAGAGCTCGAATTCATTCGGATGATAATGTTAAATTTTACTGTGGAAGATAAGATTTAATAACCACATGTCTTTAAACAACAGTACTCAAATAGATGCTATTGTGATGGGATCTTCTTTAGGTCCCTTCTTTTTTAATTATTATATGGTACATTTAGAAAATAAAATGACAATAACAAAACCCTCTATATATGTAAGATACATAGATGACATTTTCATTTTAGCTAAGAATATTGATCAAATTATACAACTTAAAAACAAATTTAAATGACACTCCATCATTAAATTTATATTAGAACTTAATATTAATAATAAATAATTCCAGTCCTTGATGCTAGCATACATATATTTATTACTTCTCTATATATGAAACCAACTAGCATAAACTCGTGTCTTCTTAATTATAATAGGGAATGCTCCCAACGATATAAGTTAGCTGTTATAAAAAACTTAATTCAATACACACAAATGATATCTTCTTCCACATCCATATTCTATAAAGAATTAGACAAAATCAAACAAACACTTGTAAACAATGGATTTCCTAACTCCGTCAATGATCAACAAACTTAATACCTCTAATAATATTAATAATAATAGCGTATGTCAAAATAAACATAACTCTATAAACATATACTATTGCAACCAAATGCATAATAATTACAAACAAGAGGAAACAATATTCAAAAATATAATACATAGAAATGTTAAACCAATAAATAATAATAATCAAATAAAGCTCATATATTATAAAAAATTTAAAACAATTGACCTCATAGTCTCTAATAACTGTACAACCACACAACTAAATCCTCTACAGAAAACCAATGTAGTGAATCAATTTTTGTGCCGGTTCAGAGATTGTATCTCTCATACTAATAATAAACCAACTACATATATTGGTTTTACTACAACCACGCTCTCCTGTATACTTAACTGCCACCTTTCTGATGTTTGATTAAACAACATTTCTTAGAAAAACATAGCCATGTAGGTAATATTAGATAGATTTTAGTCAATAACACAATAATACTTACTTGTACACACAGTGAAAAGAACCTTCAGATATTAGAGGCCGGGGTTATTTGCGATGTTTACATAATACTCTATTCGTCTCTACGGTTTAATAGTTCACTACAGTTAGGGTACTTTAGAATGTGTAGCTTTTCACTTAAACATAAAGGGCAAATGTCGTTAAATGAGTTGCAAGTTTTATATTTTTCTAGGATTTTCCATTTTACTTTGGGTTTCTGTTTTGAGTTCTTTAGTTTCCAAAAAATACTGAAAGGGATGTTTGGTTTCGGAATAAGTTTTTTTTGAATGAAGATAAGTGCATGTACCAGCGCTGCTTAAAAGTGTTCTTAGTAGATTTGATACGGGATTTTCAATTTATGTTATGTTGCATTGAAGGATGATTGAGTTTATTTTACATTTATTCTATAGTGGGCAGTTGTTGGGAGAGCAGGTAACTCAGGTATATTTAAAGCCCATTTCAAATTACTCCTTCTTGTTATGGAACAAGATACATGTCCCAGAACATAAGATCACAAATTTCCCACATTAAATAAGTGACGTCTTATATCAAGTATTTCTAATATGTGAGGATGGGCAGAGCTAATTAATACTCTTCCCTGTGATTGTACAAATATGTTAAAAACGAAGTAAATTGCATCATGGAAAAAATATACAAAGAAAAATGACATAAAATTAAAGTGGAAAAAGCCTGATCCAACATTTTCATAAAACAGTTATTTAGAGGTGGGAAACGACCAAAACTTTCTTTTTAAATAATGCTTCTAAAAGAACATTTTTTGACTTGAAAACTGAAAATTATTCATTGCTAGAGTCTTGATGTTAAAAATGATAGCAATTGTTCGAAAGTTTAAAAAAAATGTATTGAGATTTAAAGCAAAGATCTAGAATTCACAACTAAAATATACGTTAATGAATCATTTAAATAATCCATTCTCTTTGTATATTTAAAGAGTCAACGGTGTCTAACAGTCACTGATTGTTCTTAGTATTAGATAAATCATTTTTGATTATTATCATTTCATGTTAAATTTTTTGTATTTAATATGATGGTGACTTGAAATAGAAACAAATTTAAAGAAAAAGATTACTAACATAACAATAAAGATGATCTCAAAACTAAATTGAAACCAAATGACTAATTAAACAACAAAGGCGTGAACAAATAAGACTGCAATTTAATAAACAATGTATTAAGAGAACAAGTTAAACAGTTCATTACACATGTGATATGATTCTGCAAATCAATTTACATAAGAATCAGCCTTAAACTTGATATGCATAAAAACAAACTAATTGCGCAATTTTCAGGCCTACAGTAGACTCATTTATAGTGCTCAAATTAAATTTTAAATGAGACCATATGATTCTACATATCAATTTACATGAGGATCAGCATTAAACTTGAGATGCATGATAATACACTAAATGCGCAATTTTCGGGTTTCAATAGACTCATTTATAGTGATCACATTCAATTTGAAATGAGACCGTATGATTCTACACATCAATCTATATAATAATTAGCGTTAAACTTGATATGCATGAAAATACATTAAATGCGCAATTTTCGGACTTTCAGTACACTCACTGATATTGCTCAAAATCAATGTCAAATGAGACCATGTGATTCTACACATCAATTTACATAAGAATCAGCAGTAAACTTGATATTCATGAAAATACACTAGATACGCAATTTTTGGACTTTCAGTACACTCATTTATATTACTCAAAAGCAATTTGAAATGAGACCATAAGATTCTACATATCAATTTACATAAGAATCAGCAGTGAACATGATATGCATGAAAATACACTAAATGCGCAATTTTCGGACTTTCAGTACACTCATTTATATTTCTCAAAATCAATTTTAAATGTGACCATATGATTCTAGACATCAATTTACATAAGAATCAGCAATGAACTAGATATGCATGAAAACACACTAACTGCGCAATATTCGGACGTTCAGTACACTCATTCACATTGCTCGAAATCAATTGTAAATGAGATCATATGATCCTACACATCAATTTACATAAGAATCAGCATTAAATTTGATATGCATGAAAATACATTAAAACGATATTTTCTGGCTAACAGTACACTCATTTATATTGCTCAAAATCAATACTAAATGAGACCATATGATACTACACAACAATTTACATAAGAATCAGCAGTGAACATGATATGCATGAAAATACACTAAATGCGCAATTTTCGGACTTTCAGTACACTCATTTATATTGCCCAAAATCAATTTTAAATGAGACCATGTGATTCTACATATCAATTTACATCAGAATCAACATTAAACTTGATATGCATGAAAATAGATTAAAACGCAATTTCCGAAATTTCAGTACACACATTTATATTGCTCAAAATCAATTTTAAATGAGACCATATGATACTACACATCAACTTACATAAGAATCAGCATTAAACTTGATATGCATGAAAATAAACTAAATGCGCAATTTTCGGACTTTCAGTAGACTCATTTATATTGCAAAAAATCAATTTCAAATGAGACCATATGATTCTACACATCAATTTAGATAAGAATCAGCATTAAACTTGATATGCCTAAAAATAAAATAAAAACGCAATTTTCGGATTTTCAGTACACTCATTTATATTGCTCAAAGTCAATTTTGAATGAGACCATATGATTCTACACATCAATTTACATAAGAATCAGCATTAAACTTGATATGAATGAAAATACACTAAATGCGCAATTTTCGTACTTTCAGTAAACTCATTTATGTTGCTCAAAATAAATTTTAAATGAGACCATATGATTCTACACATCAATTTACATAAGAATCAGCAGTAAACTTGATATGCATGAAAATACACTAAATGCGCAATTTTCGGACTTTTCAGTACACTCATTTATATTGCTCAAAAGCAATTTTAAATGAGGCCATAAGATTCTACACATCAATTTACATAAGAATCAGCATTAAATTTGATATGCATTAAAATACACTAAATGCGCAATTTTCGGAATTTCAGTACACTCATTTATATTGCTCAAAATCAATTTTAAATGAGACCATATTATTCTACACATCAATTTACATAAGAATCCGCATTGAACTTGATATGCATGAAAATCCAGTAAATGCGCTATTTTCTGACTTTCAGTACACTCAATTATATTGCCCAAAACCAATTTTAAATGAGACCATATGATTCCAGATAACAATTTACATAAGAATCAACATTAAAGTTGATATGCATGAAAATACATTAATGCGCCATTTTCGGACATTCAGTACACTCATTTATATTGCTCAAAAACAAATTTAAATGAGACCATATGATTTCACACTAATACACTAAATACGCAATTTTCGGGTTTTCAGTACACTCATTTATGTTGCTCAGAATCAATTTTAAATGAGACCATATGATTCTACACATCAATTTACATAAGAATCTGCATTAATCTTGATATGCATGAAAATACATTAAAACGCAATTTTCGAACTTTCAGTACACACATTTATATTGCTCAAAATCAAATTTTAAATGAGACCATATGATACTACACATCAACTTACATAAGAATCAGCATTAAACTTGATATGCATGAAAATAAACTAAATGCGCAAATTTCGGACTTTCTGTAGACTCATTTATATTGGAAAACATCAATTTCAAATGAGACCATATTATTCTACACATCAATTTAGATAAGAATCAGCATTAAACTTGATATGCCTAAAAATAAAATAAATACGCAATTTTCGGATTTTCAGTACACTTATTTATATTGTACAGAATCAATTTTGAATGAGACCATATGATTCTACACATCAATTTACATAAGAATCAGCATTAAACTTGATATGAATGAAAATACACTAAATGCGCAATTTTCGTACTTTCAGTAAACTCATTTATGTTGCTCAAAATAAATTTTAAATGAGACCATATGATTCTACACATCAATTTACATAAGAATCAGCAGTAAACTTGATATGCATGAAAATACACTAAATGCGCAATTTTCGGACTTTCAGTACACTCATTTATATTGCTCAAAAGCCATTTTAAATGAGGCCATAAGATTCTACACATCAATTTACATAAGAATCACCAGTAAACTTGATATGCATGGAAATACACTAAATGCGCAATTTTCGGAGTTTCAGTACACTCAATTTATATTGCGCAAAATCGATTTTAAATGAGAACATATGATCCTCCACATCAATATACATAAGAATCAGCATTAAATTTGATATGCATGAAAATCCAGTAAATGCGCTATTTTCTGACTTTCAGTACACTCAATTATATTGCCCAAAACCAATATTAAATGAGACCATATGATTCCAGATAACAATTTACATAAGAATCAACATTAAATTTGATATGCATGAAAATACATTAATGCGCCATATTTTCGGACATTCAGTACACTCATTTATATTGTTCAAAGACAATTTCAAATGAGACCATATGATTTCACACATCAATTTACATAAGAATCAGTAGTAAACTTGATATGCATGAAAACACACAAAATGCACACATTTCGGAATTTCAGTACACCCATTTATATTGTTCTAAATCAAATTTAAATGAGACCATAAGATTCTACACATCAATTTACAAACGAATCAGCATTAATCTTGATATGCATGAAAATACACTAAATGCGGAATTGCCGGGCTTTCAGTACACTCATTTATATTGCTCAGAATCAATTTTAAATGAGACCATATGATTCTACACATCAATTTACATAAGAATCAGCATTAATGTTGATATGCATGAAAATACACTAAATGCGCAAGTTTCGGGCTTTCAGTACACTCATTTATATAGCTCAAAATCATTTTCAAATGAGACCATATTATTGTACACATCAATTTACCTAAGAATCAACCATTAATCTTGATATGCATGAAAATACACTAAATGCGAAATTTTCGGGCATTCAGTACACTCATTTATATTGCTAAGAATCAAATTTTAAATGAGACCATATGATTCTACACATCAATTTACATAAGAATTCTGCATTAATCAATTTACATAAGAATCAGCATTAATCTTGATATGCTGAAAATACACTAAATACGCAATTTTCGGGCTTTCAGTACACTCATTTATATTGCTCAAAATCAATTTCAAACAGGACCATATGATTCTACACATCAATTTACATAAGAATCAGCATTAATCTTGATATGCATGAAAATACACTAAATACGCAATTTTCGGGCTTTCAGTACATGTATTTATATTGCACAGAATCAATTTTAAAAGAGACCATATGGTTTTACACATCAATTTACAGAAGAATCACCATTAATCTTGATATGCATGAAAATGCACTAAATGCGCAATTTTCGGACTTTCAGTACACTCATTTATATTATTCAAAACCATTTTTAAATGAGACCATATGATTCTGCATATCAATTTACATAAGAATCAGCATTAATCTTGATATGCTGAAAATACACTAAATACGCAATTTTCGGGCTTTCAGTACACTCATTTATATTGCTCAAAATCAATTTCAAACAGGACCATATGATTCTACACATAAATTTACATCAGAATCTCCATTAATCTTGATATGCATGAAAATACACTAAATTCGCAATATTCGGGCTTTCAGTACACTCATTTATATTGTTCAAAATCATTTTAACGGAGACAATATGATTCTACACATCGATTTAAATAAAAATCAATATTAATCTTGATATGCATGAAAATACACTAAATGCACAATTATTGGTGTTTCCGGTACTCTCATTTATATTGCACAGAATCAATTTTAAAAGAGACCATATTATTCTACAGATCATTTGACATAAGAAGCAGCATTAATCTTGATATGCATGAAAATACACTGAAGGCGCAATTTGCGTACATTCAGTGCTCTCATTTGTATTGCTCAGAATCAATTTTAAATGAGACCATATGAATCTACACATCAATTTACATAAGAATCAGCATTAATCTTGATATGCATGAAAATACACTAAATGCGCAATTTTCGGGCTTTCATTACACTCATTTATATTGCTCAAAATCATTTTTAAATGAGACCATATGATTCTACACATCAATTAACATGAGAAGCAGCATTAATCTTGATATGCATGAAAATACACGAAATGCGAAATTTTCGGGCTTTCAGTACACTCATTAATATTGCTCAATATCAATTTCAATTGGGACCATATGATTCTACACATGAATTTACATAAGAATCAGCATTAATCTTGATATGCACGAAAATACACTAAATCCGCAATTTTCTGGCGTTCAGTACACTCATTTATATTGCAATGAATCAATTTTAAAAGGGACCATATTATTCTAAAACTCAATTTACATAAGAATCAGCATTAATCTTGATATGCATTAAAATACACTAAATGCGCAATATTCGGACTTTCAGTAAACTCATTTATATTGCTCAAAATAATTTTTAAATGAGACCATATGATTTTACACATCAATGTACCTAAGAATCAGCATTAATCTTGATATGCCTAAAAATACACTTAAATGCGCCAATTTACGGGCTTTCAGTACACTCATTTATATTGCTCAAAACAATTTTTAAATGAGACTATATGATTCTGCACATCAATTTACATAAGAATCAGCATTAATCTTGATATGCATGAAAATACAGTAAATGCGCAATCTTCGGGCTTTCAGTACACTCATTTACATTGCACAGAATAATTTTTAAAAGAGACCATATTATTCTACGCATCAATTTATATAAGAATCAGCATTAATCTTGATATGCATGAAAATACACTAAATGCGCAATTTTCGGGCTTTCAGTACATTCATTTATATTGTTCAAAATCATTTTTAAATGAGAACATATGATTCTACACATCAATTTACATAAGAAGCAGCACTAATCTTGATATGCATGAAAATACACTAAATGCGCAATGTTCGGGCTTTCAGTACACTCATTTATATTGCTCAGAATCAGTTTTAAAAGGGACCATATTATTCAACACATCAATTTACATAAGATTCAGAATTAATGATATGAATGAAAATACACTCAATGCGCAATTTTCGGGCTTTCAGTACACTCATTTATATTGCTCGAAATGATTTTTAAATGAAACCATATGATTCCACTTCTCAATTTACCTAAGAATCAGCATTAATTTTGATATGCCTAAAAATACACTAAATGCGCAAAGTTCGGCCTTTCAGTACATTCATTTATATTTCTCAGAATCAAATTTAAATTAAGGCATATCATTCTACACATCAATTTACATAAGAATCAGCATTAATCTTGATATGCATGAAAATACACTAAATGTGCAATTTTCGGGATTTCAGTACACTCATTTATATTGCTCAGAATCAATTTTAAATGAAACCGTATGATTCTACACATCAATTTACATAAGAATCAGCATTGATCTTGATATGCATGAAAATACACTAAATGCGACATTTTCGGGATTTCAGTACACTCATTTATATTGCTCAGAATCAATTTCAAATGAGACCATTTGATTCTACATATCGATTTACATAAGTATCACCATTAATCTTGATATGCATGGAAATACACTAAATGCGCAATGTTCGGGCTTTCAGTACACTCATTTATATTGCTCTAAATCATTTTCAAATGAGACCACATGATTCTGCACATCAATTTACATAAGAATCAGCATTAATCTTGATATGCATGAAAATACACTAAATGCGCAATTGCGAGCTTTCAGTACACACATTTATATTGCACAGAATCAATTTTTAAAAGAAACCTCATTATTCTACTCATCAATTTATATGAGAATCAGCATTAATCTTGATATGCATGAAAATACACTAAATGCGCAATTTTCGGGGTTTCAGTTCACTCATTTATATTGCTCAAAATCATTTTTAAATGAGACCATATGATCCTGCACATCAATTTACATAGGAATCAGCATTAATCTTAATATGCATGAAAATACACTAAATGCGCAACATTCGGACTTTCAGTACACTTATTTATATTGATCGAAATGGTTTTAAATGAGACCATATGATTCTACACATCAATTTACATAAGAATCAGCATTAATCTTGATATGCATGAAAATACACTAAATGCGCAATTGCGAGCTTTCAGTACACACATTTATATTGCTCAGAATCAATTTTAAATAAGACCATATGATTCTACACATCAATTTATATAATAATCAGCGTTAATCTTGATATGCATGAAAATACACTAAATGCGCAATTTTCGGGCTTGCAGTACACTCATTTATATTGCTCAAAATCAATTTTAAATGAGACCATATGATTCTACACATCGATTTACATAAGTATCAGCATTAATCTTGATACGCAGGAAAATACACTAAATGCGCAATTGTCGGGATTACAGTACAATCATTTATATTGCTCAAAATCATGTTTAAATGAGACCATATGTTTCTACAAATGAATTTACATAAGAATTGACATTGATCTTGATATGCATGAAAATACACCAAATGCGCAATTTCCCTGTCTTAAGTACACTTATTTATATTGATCAAAATATTTTGACATGAGACCATATGATTCTACACATCAATTTACTTAAGAATCTGCATGTATCTTGATATGCATGAAAATACACTAAATGCGCAAGTTTCGGACTTTCAGTACACTCATTGGTATTGCTCAAAATCAATTTTAAATGAAACCATATGATTCTACACATCAATTTACATGAGAATCAGCATTACTCTTGATATGCATGAAAATACACGAAATGCGCAATTTTCGTGTTTCAGCACAATCATTTACATTGCTCAAAATAATTTTTAAATGAGACCATATGATTCTAGACATCAATTTACAAAAGAATCCGTATTAATATTGATATGCATGAAAATACACTAAATGCGAATTTTTCGGGCTTTCAGTACACTCATTTATATTGCTCAAAATCATTTTCAAATGAGACCATATTATTCTACACATCAATTTACATAAGAATCAGAATTAATCTTGATATGCATGAAAATACACTAAATGCGAAATATTCGGGATTTCAGTACACTCATTTATATTGCTCAAAATAATTTTTAAATGAGACCATATGATTCTACACTTCAATTTACATAATAATCAGCATTAATCTTGATATGCATGAAAATACACTAAATGCGCAATATTCTAGATTTCAGTACAGTCATTTACATTGAACAGAATCAATTTGAAATGAGACCATATTGTTCTACACATGAATTTACATAAGAATCAGCATTAATCTTGATATGCATCAAAATACACTAAATGCGCAATTTTCGGGTTTTCAGTACACTCATTTATATTGCTCAGAATCATTTTCAAATGAGACCATATGATTTTACACATTAATTTACATAAGAATCAGCATTAAACTTGATATGCATGAAAATACACGAAATGCGAAATTTTCGGGCTTTCAGTACACTCATTTATATTGAACAGAATCAATTTTAAATGAGACCATATTGTTGTACACTCCAATTTATATAAGAAGCATCATTAATCTTGATATGCATCAAAATAAACTAAATGCGCAATTTTCGGGCTTTCAGTACACTCATTTATATTGCTCAAAATCATTTTTAAATGAGACCATGTGATTCTACACATCAATTTACCGAAGAATCAGCATTAATCTTGATATGCATGAAAATACACTAAGTACGCAATATTTGGTTATTCAGTACAAATATTTATATTGTACGGAATAAATTTTAAATAAGACCATATGGTTCTACACATCAATTTACTAAGAAGCAGCATTAATCTTGATATGCATGAAAATACACTAAATGCGCAATGCTCGCGCTTCAGTACACACAGTTATATTGTCAAAATCATTTTTAAAAGAGACCATATGATTCTACACATCAAATAACATAAGAATCAGTATTAATCTTGATATGCATGAAAATACACTAAATGCGCAATTTTCTGGCTTTCAGTAAACTCATTTATATTGTACAGAATCAAGTTGAAATGAGACCATATTGTTCTAGACATCAATTTACCTAAGAAGCAGCATTAATATTGATATGCCTGAAAATACACTAAATGCGCAATTTTCGGGCTTAGGGTACACTCATTTATATCGCTCAAAATCATTTTTAAAGGAGACCATATGATTCTACACATCAATTTACCAAAGAATCAGCATTAATCTTGATATGCATGAAAATACACTAAATGCGCAAATTTTGGACTTTCAGTACACATATTTGAATTGTACAGAATCAATTTTAAATGAGACCATATGATTCTACACATCAATTTACATAAGAATCAGCATTAATCTTGATATGCATGAAAATACACTAAATGCGCAATTTTCGGGCTTTCAGTACACTCATTTATATTGCTCAGAAGCAATTTAAAATGAGACCGTATGATTCTACACATCAATTTACATAAGAATCAGAAGTTATCTGGATATGCATGAAAATACAATAAATGCCCAATTTTCGGGCTTTCAGTACACTCATTTATATTGCTCAAAATCATTTTGAAATGAGACCATATGGTTCTACACATCAAGTTACATAAGAATCAGCATTCATCTTGATATGTATGAAAATACACTAAATGCGCAATATTCGGGCTTTCAGTACACTCATTTATAATGCTCAAAATCATTTTTAAATGAGACCATATGAACCTACACACCAATTTACATACGAATCAGCATTAATATTGATATGCATGAAAATACAGTAAATGTGCAATTTTCGGGCTTTCAGTACACTCATTTATATTGAACAGAATCAATTTTAAATGAGACCATATTGTTCTACACATCAATTTATATAAGAAGCATCATTAATCTTGATATGCATGAAAATACACTAAATGCGCAATATTTGGGCTTTCAGTAAACTCATTTATATTGCTGAAAATCATTTTCAAATGAGACCATATGATTCTACACATCAATTTACATAAGAATCAGCATTAATCTTGATATTCATGAAAATACACTAAATGCGCAATGTTCGGGCTTTCAGTACACTCATTTATATTGCTCAAAATCATTTTTAAATGAGACCGTGTGATTCTACATATCAATTTATATCAGAATCAACATTAGTCTAGACAGGCATGAAAATACACTAAATGCGCAATTTCCGGGAATTCAGTACACTCATGTATATTGCTCAGAATCAATTTAAAATGATACCATGTGATTCTACACATCAATTTACATAAGAATCAGCATTAATCTTGATATGCATGAAAATATATTAAATGCGCAATTTTCGGGCTTTCAGTACACTCATATTTATTGTTCAAAATCATTTTTAAATGAGACCACATGATTCTACACATCAATTTACATAAGAATCAGCTTTTATGTAGATATGCATAAAAATACACTAAATGCGCAATTTTCGGGGTTTCAGTTCACTCATTTATATTGCTCCAAATCATTTTTAAATGAGACCATACGATTCAACATATCAATTTACATAAGAATCAGAATTAATCTTGATATGCATGAAAATACACTAAATGCGCAATTTTCGGGCTTTCAGTATACACATTTATATTGCTCAATCTCAAATTCAAATGAGACCATATGATTCTACAGACAAATTTTCCTAAGAATCAGCATTAATCGTGATATGCA
Organism: Ascarosepion bandense; assembly: GCA_037127315.1. Lineage (NCBI taxonomy): Eukaryota > Metazoa > Mollusca > Cephalopoda > Sepiida > Sepiidae > Ascarosepion > Ascarosepion bandense. The sequence continues at coordinate 123,480 of JBBBDQ010001971.1, forward strand.
TGAAAATACACTAAATGCGCAATTTTCGGTCTTTCAGTACACTCATTTATATTGCTCATAACCAATTTGAAATGAGACCACATGATTGTACTCATCAATTTACATAAGAATCAGCATTAATGTTGATATGCATGAGAATACACTAAATGCGCAATTTTCGGGCTTTCAGTACACTCATTTATATTGCTTAGAATCAATTTCAAAGAGAGCATATGATTCTAAACATCAATGTATCTCAGAATCAACATTAATCTAGAGCGGCATGAAAATACCCTAAATGCTCAATTTTCTGGCTTTCAGTACACTCATTTATATTGCTGAAAATCATTTTCAAATGAGACCATATGATTCTACACATCAATTTACATAAGAATCAGCAGTTATGTGGATATGCATGAAAATACACTAAATGCCCAATATTCGGGCTTTCAGTACACTCATTTATATTGCTCAAAATCATTTTGAAATGAGACCATATGATTCTACACATCAATTTACATAAGAATCAGAATTAATCTTGATAAGCATGAAAATACACTAAATGCGCAATATTTGTTCATTCAGTACAAACATTTATATTGTACAGAATAAATTTTAAATGAGACCATATGATTCTACACATCAATTTAATAAGAAGCAGAATTAATCTTGATATGCATGAAAATACAGTAAATGCGCAATTCTCGGGCTTCAGTACACTCTGTTATATTGCTCAAAATAATTTTTAAAAGAGGCCATATGATTCTACACATCAAATAACATAAGAATCAGCATTAATCTGGATATGCATGAAAATACACTAAATGCGAAATTTTCGTTCTTTCAGTACACACATTTATATTGTACAGAATCAATTTTAAATGAGACCATATGATTCTACACATCAATTAAAATAAACGTCAGCATTAATCTTGATATGCATGAAAATACACTAAATGCGAAATTTTTGTTCTTTCAGTACACACATTTATATTGTACAGAATCCATTTTAAATGAGACCATGCGGTTCTACACATCAATGTACTTAAGAAGCAGCATTAATCTTGATATGCATGAAAATACACTAAATGCGCAATTTTCGGGCTTTCAGTACACTCATTTATATTGCTGAAAATAATTTTCAAATGAGACCATAAGATTCTACACATCAATTTACATAAGAATCAGCAGTTATGTGGATATGCATGAAAATACACTAAATGCCCAATTTTCGGGCTTTCAGTACACTCATTTATATTGCTCAAAATCATTTTGAAATGAGACCATATGATTCTACACATCAATTTAACTAAGAATCAGCATTCATCTTGATATGCATGAAAATACACTAAATGCGCAAATTTAGGGCTTTAGTACACTCAGTTATATTACTCAAAATCATTGTTAAATGAGTCCATATGATTCTACACTTCAATTAACATAAGAATCAGCATTAATCTTGATATGCATGAAAATAAACTAAATGCGCAATTTTCGGGCTTTCAGTACACTCATTTATATTGCTCAAAATCATTTTAAATGAGACCATATGATTCTACACATCAATTTACATAACAATCAGCATTTATCTTGATATGCATGAAAATACACTAAATGCGCTATTTTCGGGCTTTCAGTACACTCATTTATATTGCTCAAAATAATTTTTAAATGAGTCCATATGATTCTACACATCAATGTACCTAAGAATCAGCATTAATCTTGATATGCATGAAAGAACACTAAATGCGCAAAGATTGGTCTTTCAGTACACATATTTATATTGTACAGAACCAATTTTAAATGAGACCATATGGTTCTACACATCAATTTACCTAAGAATCAGCATTAATCTTGATATGCATGAAAATACACTAAATGCGCAATTTTCGGGCTTCAGTACACTCATGTATATTGCTCAAAATCATTTTTAAATGAGTCCATATGATTCTACACATCAACTAACATAAGAATCAGCATTAATCTTGATATGTATGAAAATACACTAAATGCGCAATTTTCGGGCTTTTAGTACACTCATATATATTGCTGAAAATCATTTTCAACATAGACCATATGATTCTACACATCAATTTACCTAAGAATCAGCATTAATCTTGATATGCATGAAAATACAATAAATGCGCAATTTTCTGGCTTTCAGTACACGCATTTATATTCATCAGAGTAAATTTTAAATGAGGCCATATGATTCTACACATCAATTTACATAAGAATCAGAATTAATCTTGATATGCATGAAAATACACTAAATTCGCAATATTCGGGCTTCCAGTACACTAATTTATATTGCTCGAAATCATTTCTAAATGAGACCATATGATTCTATACGTCAACTTACCTAAGAATCAACATTAATCTTGATATGCGTGAAAATACACTAAATGCGAAATTTTCGGGTTTTCAGTACACGCATTTATATTGATCAGAAACAATTTTAAATGAGACCATATGATTCTACACATGAATTTACATAAGAATCACCTTTAATCTTGATATGCATGAAAATACAATAAATGCGCAATTTTGCACTTTCAGTACACTCATTTTTATTGCTCAAAATCATTTTTAAATGAGACCCTATGATTCTACACATCAATTTACAGAAGAATCAGCATTAATCTTGATATAAATGAAAATACACTAAATGCGCAATTTTCGGGCTTTCCGTACACTCATTCATACTGCTGCAAATCATTTATAAATGAGACCATATGATTCTACACATAAATTAACATAAGAATCAGCATTAATCTTGATACGCATGAAAATACACTAAATGCGCAATTTTCGGGTTTTCAGTACACACATTTATATCGCTCAGAATCATTTTGAAATGAGACCATATGATTCTACACAACAATTTACATAAGAATCAGTATTTATCTTGATGTGCATGAAAATACACTAAATGCGTAATTTTCGGGCTTTCAGTTCACTAATTTATATTGCTCAGAATCAATTTCAAATGAGACCATATAATTCTACACATCAATTTACATAAGAATCAGCATCAATCTTGATATGCATGAAAATACACTAAATGCGCACTTTTTGGTATTTCATTACACTCATTCATATTGTACAGAATCAATTTTAAATCAGACCATATTGTTCTACACATTAATTTACCTAAGAAGCTGCATTAATCTTGATATGCATGAAAATACACTAAATGCGCAATTTTCCGGCTTTCAGTAGACTCATTTATATAGCTGAACATCATTTTCAAATGAGACCATATGATTCTACACACCAATTTACCTAAGAAGCATCATTTATCTTGATATGCATGAAAATACACTAAATGCGCAATTTTCGGGTTTTCAGAACACTCATTTATATTGCTCAGAATCAAATTAAAATGAGACCATATGATTCTACACATTAATTTACCTAATAATCAGAATTAATCTTGATATGCATGAAAATACACTAAATGCGCAATTTTCGAGCTTTCAGTACACTCATTGATATTGCTCAAAATCATTTTTAAAAGAGACCATATGATTGTACACATCAAGTTACATAAGAATCAGCATTAATCTTCAAATGCATGAAAATACATTAATGCGCCATGTTTGGGCATTCAGTACACACATTTATATTGCTCGGAATCAATTTTAAATGAGACCATATGATTCTAAACATCAATTTACATAAGAATCAGCATTACTCTTGATATGCATGAAAATACACTGAATGCGCAATATTCGGGCTTTCAGTACACTCATTTATATTGCTCAGAATCAAATGTAAATGAGACCATATGATTCTACACATCAATTTACATAAGAATCAGCATTAATATTCATATGCAGGAAAATAAACTAAATGCGCAATATTCGGGCTTCAGGGTACAGTCATTAATATTGCACGGAATCAATTTTAAATGAGATCATATGATTCTACACATCAATTTACCTAAGAACCAGCATTAATCTGCATATGAATGAAAATACCGTAAATTTTCGGGCTTTCAGTACACTCATTTATATTGCTCAGTATCCATTTTAAGTGAGACCATATGATTCTACACATCAATTTACATAAGAATCAGCATTAATCTTGATATGCATGAAAATACACTAAATGCACAATTTTCGGGCTTTCAATACAGTCATTAATATTGCACATAATCAATTTTAAAGGAGACCATATGATTCTACACATAAATTTACATAAGAATCAGCATTAATCTTGATATGCATGAAAATACATTAATGCGCAATATTCGGGCTATCAGTAGACTCATTTATATTGCTCAAAATCAATTCGAAATGAGACAATATGATTCTACACATCAATTTACATAATAATCAGCATTAATCTTGATATGCATGAAAATACATTAATGCGCAATATTCGGGCTATCAGTACACTCATTTATATTGCTCAGAATCAATTCGAAATGAGACCATATGATTCTACACATCAATTTACATAAGAATCAGCATTAATCTTCATATGCATGAAAATACACTAAATGCGCAATATTTGGGCTTTCAGTACACACATTTATATTGCTCAAAATCAATTTCAAATGAGACCATATGATTCTACACATCAATTTCCATAAGAATCAGCAGTAATCCTGACATGCATGAAAATACACTAAATGCGCAAGTTTCGGGCTTTCAGTACACTCATTTATATTGCTGAGAATCAATTTTAAAAGAGACCATACACTAAAAAATACACTAAATGCGCAATTTTTGGGCTTTTAGTACACACATTTATATTGCTCAGAATCTATTTTAAATGAGACCATATGATTCTACACATCAATTTACATATGAATCAGCATTAATCTTGATATGCATGAAAATACATTAATGGGCCATCTTTGGTCTTTCAGTACACTCATTTATATTGCTCAAAATAAATTTCAAATGAGACCATATGAATCTACAGATCAATTTACATAAGTATCGGCATTAATCTTGATATGCTTGAAAATACATTAAATGCGCACTTTTCGGGTTTTAGGGTACAGTCATTCATATTGCACTAAATGCGCAATTTTCTGGCTTTCAGTACACTAATTTATATGGCTCAGAATCAATCTGAAATGAGACTATATGATTCTACACATCAATTTACATAAGAATCAGCTTAATTTGATATGCATGATAATACACTAAATGCGCAACTTTCGGGCTTTCAGTACACTCATTTATATTGCTCAAAATCAATTTCAAATGAGACCATATGAATCTACACATCAATCAACATAAGAATCAGCATAAATCTTGATTTGCATGAAAATACATTAATGCGCAATTTTCGGGCTTTCAATACATTCATTTATATTGCTCAAAATCATTTGTAAATGAGACCATATGATGCTACACATCAATGGACCTAAGAATCAGCATTAATCTTGATATGCATGAAAATACACTAAATGTGCCATTTTTGTTCTTTACGTACACTCATTTATATTGCTCAAAAGCAATTTCAAATGAGACCATATGATTCTACACATCAATTTACATAAGAATTAGCATTAATCTTGATATGCATGAAAATACATTAAATGCGCAATTTTCGGGCTTTCAGTACACTCATTTATACTATTCAGAACCAATTTTAAAAGAGAACATATTATTCTACACATCAATTTACATAAGAATCAGCATTAATCTTGTTATGCTTGAAAATACCCTAAATGCGCAATTTTCGTGCTTATAGTACAGTCATAAATATTGCACAGAATAAATGTTAAATGAGACCATATGATTCTTCACATCAATTTACATAAGAATCAGCAATAATCTTGATATGCATGAAAATATATTAATGCGCAATATTCGGGCTTTCAGTAAACTCATTTATATTGCTCAAAATCAATTTGAAATGAGACTATATGATTCTACACATCAATTTACACAAGAATCAGCATTAATCTTGATCTGTTTGAAAATACATTAATGCGCAATTTTCGGGTTTCAGTACACTCATTTATATGGCTCAAAATCATTTTCAAATGAGAACATATGATTCTACACATCAATTTACATAAGGAACAGCATTAATCTTGATATGCATGAAAATACACTAAATGCGCAATTTTCGGGCTTTCGGTACACTCATTTATATTGCCGAGAAACAATTTTAAAAGGGACCATGTCATTCTTCACATCAATTTCACTAAGAATCAGCATTAATCTTGATATGCATGAAAATTTATTAAATGCGCAATATTCGGGCTTTCAGTAGACTCATTTATATTGCTCAGAATCAAATTAAAATGAGACCATATTATTCTACACATCAATTTACCTAAGAATCACCATTAATCTTGATATGCATGAAAATACACTAAATGCGAAATTTTCGGGCTTTCAGTACACTGATTTATATTGCTCAGAATCAATTTTAAATGAGACCATATGATTCTACACATTAATTTACCTAAATATCAGAATTAATCTTGATATGCATGAAAATACACTAAATGCGCAATTTTCGGGCTTTCAGTACACCCATTTATATTGCACAGAATCAATTTTTAATGAGACTTTTTGATTCTACACATCAATTTACATAAGAATCAGCATTAATCACGATATGCATGAAAATTCAATAAATGCGCCATATTTGGGCTTTCAATACACTCATTTATATTGCACAGAATCACTTTTCAATGAGACCAGATGATTCTACACATCAATTCACATAAGAATCAGCATTAATCTTGATATGCATGAAAATACACTATATGCGACATTTTTGGGCTTTCAATACACTCATTTATACTGCTCAAAATCAATTTTAAATGAGACCATATGATTCTACACATCAATTTACATAAGAATCAGCATTAATCTTGATATGCATGAAAATACACTAAATGAGGAATTTTCGGGCTTTCAGTACACTCATTTATATTGCTCAGAATCAATTTTAATTGAGACCATATGATTCTACACATCAATTTACGTAAGAATCAGCATTAAACTTGATATGCATGAAAATACACTAATGCGCAAATTTCTAGCTTTCAGTTTACTCATTTATATTGCACAAAATCATTTTTAAATGAGAGGATATGACTCTACACATCAATTTACATAAGAATCAGGATTAATCTTGATATGAATGAAAATACATTAATGCGCCATATTTGGGCTTTCAGTACACACATTTATATTGCTCAGAATAAATTTTAAATGAGACTATATGAATCTGCACATCAATTTATATAAGAATCAGCATTAATCTTGATATGCCTGAAAATACAGTCAATGCGCAATTTTCGGGCTTTCAGTACACTCTTTTATATTGCTCAGAATCCATTTTAAATGAGACCATATGATTCGACACATCAATTTATATAAGAATCCGCATTAATCTTGATATGCATGAAAATACACTAAATGGGCCATTTTTGGGCTTTCAGTACACTCATTTATATTGCTCAGAATCAATTTTAAATGAGACAATATGATTCTACACATCAATTTACATAAGAATCAGCATTAATCTTGATATGCATGAAAATACACTAAATGGGCAATTTTCGGGCTTTCCGTACACTCATTTATATTGATCAAAATTATTTTTGAATCAGACCCTATGATTCTACACATCAATTTACATAAGAATCAGCATTTATCTTGATGTGCATGAAAATACACTAAATGTTCTATATTCGGGCTTTCAGTACACTCATTTATATTGCTCAGAAACAATTTGAAATGAGACCATATGATTCTACACATCAATTTACCTAAGAATCATCATGAATCTTGATATGCACGAAAATACACTAAATGTACAATTTTCGGGCTTTCAGTACACTGATTTTTATTGCTCAGAATCAATTTTAAATGAGACCATATGATTCTACACATCAATTTACATAAGATTCAGCATTAATCTTGATATGCACTAAAATACACTAAATGCGCAATTTTCGGGCTTTCAGTACACTCATTTATATTGCTCAAAATCAATTTCAAACAGGACCATATGATTCTACACGTCAATTTACATAAGAATCTGCATTAATCTTGATATGCATGAAAATACAATATATGCGCAATATTCGGGTTTTCAGTACACTCATTTATATTGCTCAAAATCAATTTCAAATGAGACCTTATGGTTCTACACATCAATTCACATAAGAATCAGCATTAATCTTGATATGCATGAAAATACACTAAATGAGGAATTTTCGGGCTTTCAGTACACTCATTTATATTGCTCAGAATCAATTTTAATTGAGACCATATGATTCTACACATCAATTTACGTAAGAATCAGCATTAAACTTGATATGCATGAAAATACACTAATGCGCAAATTTCTAGCTTTCAGTTTACTCATTTATATTGCACAAAATCTTTTTAAATGAGAGGATATGACTCTACACATCAATTTACATAAGAATCAGGATTAATCTTGATATGAATGAAAATACATTAATGCGCCATATTTGGGCTTTCAGTACACACATTTATATTGCTCAGAATAAATTTTAAATGAGACTATATGAATCTGCACATCAATTTATATAAGAATCAGCATTAATCTTGATATGCCTGAAAATACAGTCAATGCGCAATTTTAGGGCTTTCAGTACACTCATTTATATTGCACAGAATCAATTTAAATGAGACCATATGATACTATAAATCAATTTACATAAGAATCCGGCATTAATCTTGATATGCATGAAAATACACTAAATGCGCAATATTCGGGCTTTCAGTAGAGTCATTAATATTGCACAGAATCATTTCAAATGAGACTATATGATTCTACACATCAATTTAGATAAGAATCAGAATTAATCTTGATATGCCTGTAAATAAAGTCAAATGCGCAATTTTCCGGGCTTTCAGTGTAATTATTTATATTGCTCAAAATCATTTTTAAATGAGACCATATGATTCTACACACCAATTTACATAAGAATCACCATTAATCTTCATAAGCATGAAAATACACTAAATGGGCAAATTTCGGGCTTTCGATACACTCATTTATATTGCACAGGAAACCAATTTTAAATGAGACCATATGAATCTGCACATCAATTTATATAAGATTCAGTATTAATCTTGATATGCATGAAAATACATTAATGCGCCATTTTTGGGCTTTCAGTACACACATTTTTATTGCTCAGAATCAATTTAAAATGAGACCATATGATTCTACACATCAATTTACATAAGAATCAGCATTAATCTTGATATGCATGAAAATACACTAAATACGCAAATTTCGGGCTTTCAGTACACTCATTTATATTGCTCAGAATCAATTTTATATGAGAACATATGATTCTACACATCAATTTACATAAGAATAGGCATTAATCTTGATATGCATGAAAATACAATAAATGCGCAATATTCGGGCTTTCAGTACACTCATTTATATTGCTTAGAAACAATTTTAAATGAGACCATATTATTCTACACATCAATTTACATAAGAATCAGCATTAATCCTGATATGCATGAAAATACATTAGTTGCGCAAGTTTCTTGCTTTCAGTACACTCATTTATATTGCTCAGTATCCATTTTCATTGAGACCATATGATTCTACACATCAATTTACATAAGAATCAGCATTAATCTTGATATGCATGAAAATACACTAAATGCACCATTTTCGGGCTTTCATTACAATCATTAATATTGCACAGAATCAATTTTAAATGAGTCCATATGACTCTATACATCAATTTACATAAGAATCAGCATTAATCTTGATATGCAAGAAAACACATTAAATGCGCAATTTTCGGGCTTTCAGTACACACATTTATAGTGCTGAGAATCTATTTTAAGTGAGACCATATGATTCAATACATCAATTTACATAAGAATCAGCATCAATCTAGATATGCATGAAAATACATTAAATGCGCAATTTTTGGGCTTTCAGTACACTCATTTATATTGCTCAGAATCAATTTTAAATGAGACCATATGATTCTACACATCAATTTACATAAGAATCAGCATTAATCTTTATATGTATGAAAATAAACTAAATGCGACATGTTTGGGCTTTCAGTACACTCATTTATATTGCTCAGAATCAAATTAAATGAGACCATTTGATTCTACACATCAATTTACATAAGAATCCGCATTAATCTTGATATGCATGAAAATACACTAAATGCGCTAATTTGGGCTTTCAGTACACTCATTTATATTGCTCAGAATCAATTTTAAATGAGACCATACGATTCTGCACATCTTTTTACATAAGAATCAGCATTAATCTTGATATGCATGAAAATACTCTAAATGGCCATTTTCGGGCTTTCAGTACACTCATTTCTATTGCACAGAATCAATTATAACTGAGACCATATGATTCTATACATCAATTTACATAACAATCAGCAGTAATCTTGATATGCATGAAAATACACTAAATGCGCAATTTACGGGCTTTCAGTACACTCTTTTATATTGCTCAGAATCAATTTTAAATGAGACCGTATGATTCTACACATCAATTTAAATAAGAATCAGCATTAATCTTGATATGCATGAAAATACACTAAATGCGCAGTTTTTGGTCTTTCAGTACACTCATTTATATTGATCAGAATCAATTTTAAATGAGACCATATGATTCTACACATCAATTTACATAAGAATCAGCATTAATCTTGATGTGCATGAATATACACTAAATGAGCAATTTTCGGGTTTTCAGTACACTCATTTATATTGCTCAGAATCAATTTTAAATGAGACCATAAGATTCTACACATCAATTTACGTAAGAATCATCATTAATCTTGCTATGCATGAAAATACACTAAATGCGCAATTTTCGGGCTTTCAGTAAACTCATTTATATTGCTCAGTATCAATTTGAAATAAGACCATATGATTCTACACACCAATTTACATAAGAATCAGCATTAATCTTGATATGCATGAAAATACACTAAAAGCGCAATTTTTGGGCTTTCAGTTCCCTCATTTATATTGCTCAGAATCAAATTAAATGAGACCATTTGATTCTACACATCAATTTACATAAGAATCAGCATTAATCTTGATATGCATGAAAATACACTAAATGCGCTATTTTGGGCTTTCAGTACACTCATTTATATTGCTCAGAATCAATTTTAAATGAGACCATATGATTCTGCACATCTTTTTACATAAGAATCAGCATTAATTTGATATGCATGAAAATACACTAAATGCGCAATTTTCGGGCTTCCAGTACACACATTTCTATTGCACAGAATCAATTATAAATGAGACCATATGATTCTATACATCAATTTACATAACAATCTGCAGTAATCTTGATATGCATGAAAATACACTAAATGCGCAATTTTCGGGCTTTCAGTACACTCATTTATATTGCTCAGAATCAATTTTAAATGAGACCATATGACTCTATACATCAATTTACATAAGAATCAGCATTAATCTTCATATGCAAGAATATACATTAATGACCAATTTTCGGGCTTTCATTACACTCATTTATATTTCCCAAATTTATTTTTAAATGAGACCATATGATTCTACACATCAATTTACATAAGAATTAGCATTAATCTTGATATGCATGAATATACACTAAATGAGCAATTTTCGGGTTTTCAGTACACTCATTTATATTGCTCAGAATCAATTTTAAATGAGACCATTGGATTCTACACATCAATTTACGTAAGAATCAGCATTAATCCTTATATGCATGAAAATACACTAAATGCGGCATTTTTTGGGCTTTCAGTACACTCATTTATATTGCTCAGAATCAATTCAAAATAAGACCATATGATTCTACACATCAATTTACATAAGAATCAGCATTAGTCTTGATATGCATGAAAACACATTAAATGCGCAATTTTCGGTCTTTCAGTACACTCATTTATATTGATCAGAATCAATTTTAAATGAGACCATATGATTCTACACATCAATTTACATAAGAATCAGCATTAATCTTGATGTGCATGAATATACACTAAATGAGCAATTTTCTGGTTTTCAGTACACTCATTTATATTGCCCAGAATCAATTTTAAATGAGACCATATGATTCTACACATCAATTTACGTAAGAATCATCATTAATCTTGCTATGCATGAAAATACACTAAATGCGCAATTTTCGGGCTTTCAGTAAACTCATTTATATTGCTCAGTATCAATTTGAAATAAGACCATATGATTCTACACACCAATTTACATAAGAATCAGCATTAATCTTGATATGCATGAAAATACACTAAATGCGCCATTTTTGAGCTTTCAGTACACTCATTTATATTGCTCAGAATCAATTTTAAATGAGACCATAAGATTCTACACATAAATTTACATAACAATCAGCATTAATCTTGATATGCATGAAAATACACTAAATGCGCTATTTTTGGGCTTTCAGTACACTCATTTATATTGCTCAGAATCAATTTTAAATGAGACCATATGATTCTGCACATCTTTTTACATAAGAATCAGCATTAATTTGATATGCATGAAAATACACTAAATGCGCAATTTTCGGGCTTTCAGTACACACATTTCTATTGCACAGAATCAATTATAAATGAGACCATATGATTCTATACATCAATTTACATAACAATCTGCAGTAATCTTGATATGCATGAAAATACACTAAATGCGCAATTTTCGGGCTTTCAGTACACTCATTTATATTGCTCAGAATCAATTTTAAATGAGACCATATGACTCTATACATCAATTTACATAAGAATCAGCATTAATCTTCATATGCAAGAATATACATTAATGACCAATTTTCGGGCTTTCATTACACTCATTTATATTTCCCAAATTTATTTTTAAATGAGACCATATGATTCTACACATCAATTTACATAAGAATTAGCATTAATCTTGATATGCATGAATATACACTAAATGAGCAATTTTCGGGTTTTCAGTACACTCATTTATATTGCTCAGAATCAATTTTAAATGAGACCATTGGATTCTACACATCAATTTACGTAAGAATCAGCATTAATCCTTATATGCATGAAAATACACTAAATGCGGCATTTTTTGGGCTTTCAGTACACTCATTTATATTGCTCAGAATCAATTCAAAATAAGACCATATGATTCTACACATCAATTTACATAAGAATCAGCATTAGTCTTGATATGCATGAAAACACATTAAATGCGCAATTTTCGGTCTTTCAGTACACTCATTTATATTGATCAGAATCAATTTTAAATGAGACCATATGATTCTACACATCAATTTACATAAGAATCAGCATTAATCTTGATGTGCATGAATATACACTAAATGAGCAATTTTCTGGTTTTCAGTACACTCATTTATATTGCCCAGAATCAATTTTAAATGAGACCATATGATTCTACACATCAATTTACGTAAGAATCATCATTAATCTTGCTATGCATGAAAATACACTAAATGCGCAATTTTCGGGCTTTCAGTAAACTCATTTATATTGCTCAGTATCAATTTGAAATAAGACCATATGATTCTACACACCAATTTACATAAGAATCAGCATTAATCTTGATATGCATGAAAATACACTAAATGCGCCATTTTTGAGCTTTCAGTACACTCATTTATATTGCTCAGAATCAATTTTAAATGAGACCATAAGATTCTACACATAAATTTACATAACAATCAGCATTAATCTTGATATGCATGAAAATACACTAAACGCGCAATTTTTGGGCTTTCAGTACTCTCATTTATTTTGCTCAGAATAAATTTTAAATAAGACCATATGATTCTACACATCAATTTACATAAGAATCAGCATTAATCTTGATATGCATGAAAATACACTAAATGCGCCAATTTCGTGCTTTCAGTACACTCTTTTCTATTTCTCAGAATCAAATTTAAATGAGAGCATATGATTCTACACATCAATTTAGATAAGAAACAGCATTAACCTTGATATGCATGAAAATACACTAAATGCGCAATTTTTGGGCTTTCAGTACACTCATTTATACTGCTCAGAAGCAATTATAAATGAGACCATATGATTCTACACATCAATTTACATAAGAATCAGCATTAATCTTAATATGCATGAAAATACACTAAATGCGCCATATTTGGTCTTTCAGTACACTCATTTCTATTGCACAGAATCAATGTTAAATGAGACCATATGATTTTACACATCAATTTACATAAGAATGTGGATTAGTCTTGATATGCATGAAAATACACTAAATGGACAATTTCCGGGCTTTCAATACATTCATTTCTATTGCACAGTATAAATTTAAAATGAGACCATATGACTCTATACATCAATTAACATGAGAATCAGCATGAATATAAACTAAATGCGCAATATTCGGGCTTTCGGTATCATCATTTATATTGCTCCAAATTATTTTTAAATGAGACCCTATGATTCTACATTAAAATTTACATAAGAATCAGCATTAATCTTGATATGCATTAAAATACACTAAATGCGCAATTTTCGGGCTTTCAGTACACTCATTTATATTGCTCAGATTCAATTTGAAATGAGACCATATGATTCTACACATCAATTTACATAAGAATCAGCATTAATCTTGATATGCATGAAAATACACTAAATGCGCAATTTTCTGGCTTTCAGTACACTCATTTATATTGCTCAGAATCAATTTCAAATGAGACCATATGATTCTACACATCAATTTACATAACAATCAGCATTAATCTTGATATGCATGAAAATAATTTAAATACGCAAGTTTCGGGCTTTCACTACACTCATTTATATTGCTCAGATTGAATTGTAAATGAGACCATATGATTCTTCACATCAGTTTTCTTTAGAATCAGCATTAATCTTGATATGCATGAAAATACACTAAATGTGCAATTTTCGGGCTTTCAGTACACTCATTTATATTTCTCAGATTAAATTTGAAATGAGACCATTTGATTCTTCACATCAATTTACATAAGAATCAGCATCAATATTGATATGCATGAAAATACACTGAATGCGCCATTTTTGGGCTTTCAGTACACTCATTTATATTGCTCAGAATCAATTTCAAATGAGACCATATTATTCTACACCTCAATTTACATAAGAATAAGCATTAATCTTGATATGCATGAAAATACACTAAATTGGCAATATTCGGGCTTTCAGTACACTCATTTCCATTGCACAGAATCAATATTAAATGAGAACATATGACACTATACATCAATTTACATAGGAATCTGCATTAATTATGATAAGCATGAATATACATTAATGCGCAATTTTCGGGCTTTCAGTACATTCATTTATATTGCTCAGAATAAATTTCAAATGAGACCATATTATTCTAAATATCAATTTAAATAAGAATCGGCAGTAATCTTGATATGCTTGAAAAAACACTAAATGCGCAATTTTCGGGTTTTCAGTATAGTCATTAATATTGCACAGGATCAATTTTAAATGATACCATATAATTCTACACATCAATTTACATAAGAATCAGCATTAATCTTGATATACATGAAAATACAGTAAATGCGCAATTTTCAGGCCTTCAGTACAATCATTTATATTGCTCAGAATCAATTTGAAATGAGACCATATGATTCTACACATCAATCTACATAAGAATCAGAATTAATCTTGATATGCATGAAAATACACAAAATGCGCAATTTCGGGCTTTCAGTACACTCATTTATATAGCTCTGAATCAATTTTAAAAGAGACCCTATTATTCTACACATCAATTTACATAAGAATCAGCATTAATCTTGATATGCATGAAAATACACTAAATGCGCAATTTTCGGACATACAGTACACTCATTTATATTGCTCAAAATCATTTTTAAATGAGACCATATGATTCTACACATCAATTTACATAAGATCAGTATTAATCTTGATATGCTGAAAATACAGTAAATGCGCAATTTTCGGGCTTTCAGTACACTCATTTATATTGCTCAGAATCAATTTGAATTGAGACCATATGATTCTACACATCAATTTACATAAGAACCAAAAATTAATCTTGATATGCATGAAAAGACAGTAAATGCGCAATTTTCGGGCTTTCAGTACATTCATTCATATTGCTCAGAATCAATTTCAAATGAGACCATATGAATCTACACATCAATTTACATAAGAATCAGCATTAATCTTGATATGCATAAAAATACACTAAATGCGCAATTTTCGGGCTTTCAGTACACTCATTAATATTGCACAGGATTAATTTTAAATGAGACCATATGAATCTACACATCAATTTACATAAGAATCAGCATTAATCTTGATATGCATGAATATACACTAAATGCTCAATTTTCGGTCTTTCAGTACACTCATTTATAATGCACAAAATCATTTTTAAATGAGACCATATGATTCTACACATCAATTTACATAAGAATCGGCATTAATTTGATATGCTTGAAAATACACTAAATTCGCAATTTTCGGTCTATCAGTACACTCATTTATATTGCTCAAAATCAATTTTAAATCAGACCATATGATTCTACACATCAATTTACATAAGAATCAGCATTAATCTTGATATGCATGAAAATACACTAAATGAGCAATTTTCGGGCTTTCAGTACACTCATTTATATTGCTCAGAATCAATTTTAAATGAGACCATATGAATCTACACATCAATTTACATAAGAATCAAAATTAATCTTGATTTACATGAAAATACACTAAATGCGCAATTTTCGGGCCTTCAGTACATTCATTCATATTGCTCAGAATCAATTTCAAATGAGACAATATGAATCTACACATCAATTAACATAAGAATCAGCATTAATCTTGATATGCATAAAAATACACTAAATGCGCAATTTTCGGGCTTTCAGTACACTCATTAATATTGCACAGGATCAATTTTAAATGAGACCATATGAATCTATACATTAATTTACATAAGAATCTGCATGAATCTTGATATGCATGAAAATACACTAAATGCTCAATTTTCGGTCTTTCAGTACACTCATTTATAATGCACAAAATCATTTTTAAATGAGACCATATGATTCTACAAATCAATTTACATAAGAGTCGGCATTAATTTGACATGCTTGAAAATACACTAAATTCGCAATTTTCGGTCTATCAGTACACTCATTTATATTGCTCAAAATCAATTTTAAATCAGACCATATGATTCTACACATCAATTTACATAAGAATCAGCATTAATCTTGATATGCATGAAAATACACTAAATGCGCAATTTTCGGGCTTTCAGTACACTCATTTATATTGCTCAGAATCAATTTTAAATGAGATCATATGATTCTTCACATAAATTTACATAAGAAGCAGCCTTAATCTTGATATGCATGAAAATACACTAAATGCGCCATCTTTGGGCTTTCAGTACACTCATTTGTATTGCACAGAATCAATTTCAACTGAGACCATATGATTCTACACATCAATTTACATAAGAATCAGCATTAAACTTGATATGCATGAAAATACAATAAATGCGCCATTTGGGGCTTTCAGTACACACATTTATATTGCTCAGGATCAATTTTAAATGAGACCATATGATTCTACACATCAATTTACATAAGAATCAGCATTACTCTTGATATGCATGAAAATACACTAATTGCACCATTTCTGGGCTTTCAGTACACTCATTTATATTGCTCAAAACAAATTTGAAATGAGACCATATGATTCTACACATCAACTTACAGAAGAATCAGCATCAATCTTGATATGCATGAAAATACACTACATGCGCAATTTTCGGGTTTTCAGTACACTCATTTATATTGCTCAAAATCATTTTTAAATGAGAGCATATGATTCTACACATCAATTTACATAAGAATCGGCATTAATCTGGATATGCTTGAAAATACACTAAATGCGCAATTTTCGGGCTTTAAGTACAGTCATTAATATTGCACAGAATCAATTTTAAATGAGACCATATGATTCTACACATCAATTTACATAAGAATCAGCATTAATCTTGATATGCAAGAAAATACAGTAAATACGCAATTTTCGGGCTTTCAGTACACTCATTTATATTGCTCAAAATTATTTTCAAATGAGACTATATGATTCTACATATCAATTTACCTAAGAATCAGCATTAATCTTGATATGCATGAAAATAAAATAAATGCGCAATTTTCGGGCTTTCAGTACACTCATTTTTATTGCTCAGAATTAATTTAAAATGAGACCATATTATTCTACACATCAGTTTACATAAGAATCAGCATTAATCTTGATATGCATGAAAATACACTAAATGCGCAATTTTCGGGATTTCAGTACACACATTTATAATGCACAGGCTTTTCGGGCTTTCAGTAACGTTATTAATAGTGCACAGAATCAATTTTAAATGCAACCATATGATTCTGCATATGCAAATTGATGTGCAGAATCATATGGTTTCATTGAAAATTGATTCTGTGCAATATTAATGACTGTACTGAAAGAGCGAAAATTGCGCATTTAGTGTATTTTCAAGCATATCAAGATTAATGCCGATTCTTATGTAAATTGATGTGTAGAATCATATCCTCTCATTTAAAAACAATTTTGAGCAATATAAATGAGTGTACTGAAAGCCCGAAAATTGCGCATTTAGTGTATTTTCATGCATATCAAGAATAATGCTGATTCTTATGTAAATTGATGTGTAGAATCATATGGTCTCATTTGAGTATACTTTTGAGCAATGTAAATGAGTGTACTGAGATCCCGAAAATTGCGCATTTATTGTATTTTCATGCATATCAAGATTAATGCTGCTTCGTATGTAAATTGATGTGTAGAATCATATGGTCTTATTTAAAATTTATTTTGAGCAATATATATGAGTGTACTGAAAGCCAAAAAATAGCGCAATTAATGTATTTTCATGCATATCAAGTTTAATGCTGATTCCTATGTAAATTGATGTGTAGAATCATATGTTCTCATTTAAAATTGAATCTGACCAGTATAAATGAGTGTACTGAAAGACCGAAAATTGCGCATTTTGTGTATTTTCATGCATATCAAGATTAATGCTGATTCTTAAGTAAATTGATGTGCCGAATCATATGGTCTCATTTAAAAATGATTTTGAGCAATATAAATAAGTCTACTGAAAGCCCGAATATTGCGCATTTAGTGTATTTTCACGCATGTGAAGATTAATGCTGCTTCTTATGTAAATTGATGTCTAGAATCATATGGTCTCTTTTAAAATTGAGTCTGTACAATATAAATGAGTGTACTGAAACCCAAAAAAGGCGCATTTACTGTATTTTCATGCATATCAAGATCAAGGCTGATTCTTATGTAAATTGATGTGTAGAATCATATGATCTCATTTAAAAGTGAATCTGAGCAACATAAATGAGTGTAATGAAAGACTGAAAATTGCACATTAATGTGTTTTCATGCATATCAAGATTAATGCTGATTCATATGTAAATTGATGTGCAGAATCATATGGTCTCATTTAAAATTGATTTTGAGCAATATAAATGAGTGTACTGAAAGCCCGAAAATTGAGAATTTAGTGTATTTTCATACATATCAAGATTAATGCTGATTCTTATGTAAATTGATGTGGAGAATAATTTGGTCTCTTTTAAAATTGAATCTGAGCAATATAAATGAGTGTACAGAAAGCCTGAAAATTGCACATTTAGTGTATTTTCATGCATATCAAGATTAATGCTGATTCTTATGTAAATTGATGTGTAGAATCATATGGTCTCATTTAAAATTGATTTTGATCAATATAAATGAGTGTACTGAAAGACCGAATATTGCGAATTTAATGTATTTTCAAGCATATCAAGATTAATGCCGATTCTTATGTAAATTGATGTGTAGAATCATATGTTCTCATTTGAAAATGATTTTGAGTAATATAAATGTGTGTACTGAAAGCCCGAAAATTGCGCATTTAGTGTATTTTCATGCATATCAAGATTAATGCTGATTCTTAAGTAAATTGATGTTTAGAATAATATGGTCTCATTTAAATTCATTCTGAGCAATATAAATTAGTATACTGAAAGCCCAAATATTGCGCATTTAGTGTATTTTCATGCATATCAAGATTAATGCTGATTCTTATGTAAATTGATGTGTAGAATCATATGGTCTCATTTAATATTGATTTGAGCTATATAAATGTGTGTACTGAAAGGCCGAAAATTGCTCATTTAGTGTATTTTCATGCATATCAAGATTGATGCACATTCTTAGGTAAATTGATGTGTAGAATCATATGGTCTCATTTAAAATTGATTCTGAGCAATATAAATGAGTGTACTGAAAGCCCGAAAATTGCGTATTTAGTGTATTTTCATGCATATCAAGATTAATGCTGATTCTTATGAAAATTGATGTGTAGAATCATATGGTTTCATTTAAAATTGATTCTGAGCAATATAAATGAGCGTACTGAAAGCCCGAACATTGCGCATTTAGTGTATTTTCATGCATATCAAGATTAATGGTGATTCTTATGTAAATTGATGTGTAGACTCATATGGTCCCATTTAAAATTGATTCTGATCAACATCAATGTGTGTACTGAAAGACCAAAAACTGCGTATTGAGTGTATTTTCATGCATATCAAGTTTAATGCAGATTCATATGTAACTTGATGTGTAGAATCATATGGTCTCATTTAAAATTGATTCTGAACAATATAAATGAGTGTAATGAAAGCCCGAAAATTGCGCATTTAGAGTATTTTCATGCATATCAAAATTAATGCTGATTCTTATGTAAATTGATGTGTAGAATCATATGGTCTCATTTAAAATTGATGCTGATCAACATAAATGTGAGTACTGAAAGGCCAATTACTGCGTATTTAGTGTATTTTCATGCATATCAAGATTAATGCTGATTCTTATGTAAATTGATGTGTAGAATCATATGGTTTCATTTAAAATTGATTCTGAGCAATAGAAATGAGTGTACTGAAAGCCCGAAAATTGCGCATGTAGTGTATTTTCATGCATATCAAGATTAATGCTGATTCTTATGTAAATTGATGTGTAGAATCATATGGTCTCATTTAACATTGATTCTGAGCAATATAAATGAGTGTACTGAACGCCCGAAAATTGCGCATTTAGTGTATTTTCATGCATATCAAGATTAATGCTGATTCTTATGTAAATTGATGTGTAGAATCATATGGTCTCATTTAAAATTGATTCTGATCAATATAAATGACTGTACTGAAAGACCAAAAACTGCGCATTTAGTGAATTTTTATATATATCAAGATTAATGCTGATTCTTATGTAAATTGATGTGTAGAATCATATGGTCTCATTTAAAAATGATTTTGAGCTATATTAATTAGTGTTCTGAAATTCCCGAAAATTGCGCATTTAGTGTATTTTCATGCATATCAAGATTAATGCAGATTCTTATGTAAATTGATGTGTAGAATAATATGGTCTCTTTTTAAATTGATTCTGTGCAATATAAATGAGTGTACTGAAAGCCCGAATATTGCGCATTTAGTGTATTTTCATGCATATTAAGATTAATGGTGATTCTTATGTAAATTGATGTGTAGAATCGTTTTGACTCATTTGAAACTGATTTTGAGCTATATAAATGTGTGTAATGAAAGCACAAATATGGCGCTTTTAGTGTATTTTCATGCATATCAAGATTAATGCTGATTCTTATGTAAATTGATGTGCCGAATCATATGGTCTCATTTAAAAATGATTTTGAGCAATATAAATAATCTACTGAAAGCCCGAATATTGCGCATTTAGTGTATTTTCACGCATGTGAAGATTAATGCTGCTTCTTATGTAAATTGATGTCTAGAATCATATGGTCTCTTTTAAAATTGAGTCTGTACAATATAAATGAGTGTACTGAAACCCAAAAAAGGCGCATTTACTGTATTTTCATGCATATCAAGATCAAGGCTGATTCTTATGTAAATTGAAGTGTAGAATCATATGGTCTCATTTAAAATTGAATCTGAGCAACATAAATGAGTGTAATGAGAGACTGAAAATTGCACATTAATGTGTTTTCATGCATATCAAGATTAATGCTGATTCATATGTAAATTGATGTGTAGAATCATATGGTCTCATTTAAAATTGATTTTGAGCAATATAAATGAGTGTACTGAAAGCCCGAAAACTGCGAATTTAGTGTATTTTCAAGCATATCAAGATTAATGCTGATTCTTATGTAAATTGATGTGTAGAATCATACGGTCCCATTTAAAATTGATTCTGATCAACATCAATGTGTGTACTGAAAGACCAAAAACTGCGTATTTAGTGTATTTTCATGCATATCAAGTTTAATGCAGATTCATATGTAAATTGATGTGTAGAATCATATGGTCTCATTTAAAATTGATTCTGAACAATATAAATGAGTGTACTGAAAACCTGAAAATTGCGCATTTAGTGTATTTTCTTACATATCAAGATTAATGCTGATACTTATGTAAATTGATGTGTAGAATCATATGGTTTAATTTAAAATTGATTCTGAGCAATATAAATGAGTGTAATGAAAGCCCGAATATTGCGCATTTAGTGTATTTTCATGCATATCAAGATTAGTGTGATTCTTATGTAAATTGATGTGTAGAATCATATGGTGCCATGGAAAATTGATTCTGAGCAATACAAATGAGTGTACTGAAAGCCCGCAAATTGCGCATTTAGTGTATTTTTATGCATATCAAGATTATTGCTGATTCTTATGTAAATTGATGTGTAGAATAATATGCTCTCATTTAAAATTGATTCTGATCAATATAAATGAGTGTACTGAAAGCCCGAAAATTGCGCATTTAGTGTATTTTCATGCATATCAAGATTCATGCTGATTCTTGTTTAAATTGATGTGTAGAATCATATGGTCTCATTTAAAATTGATTCTGATCAATATAAATGAGTGTACTGAAAGACCAAAAACTGCGCATTTAGTGTATTTTCATGCATATCAAGATTAATGCTGATTCTTATGTACATTGATGTGTAGAATCATACGGTCTCATTTATAATTGTTTCTGAGCAATATAAATGAGTGTACTGAAAGCCCAAATATGGCGCATTTAGTGTATTTTCATGCATATCAAGATTAATGCTGATTCTTATGTAAATTGATGTGTAGAATCATATGGTCTCATTTAAAATTGATTCTGATCAATATAAATGAGTGTACTGAAAGCCCCAAAATTGCGCATTATTGTATTTTCATGCATATCAAGATTAATGCAGATTCTTATGTAAATTGATGTGTAGAATCATATGGTCTCATTTAAAATTGATTCCGAGCAATATAAATGAGTGTCCTGAAAGCCCGAAAATTGCGCATTTAGTGTATTTTCATGCATATCAAGATTAATGCTGATTTTTACGTAAATTGATGTTTAGAATCATATGGTCTCAATTAAAATTGATTTTGATCAATATAAATGAGTGTACTGAAAGCCCAAAAACTGCGCATTTAGTGTATTTTCATGCATATCAAGATTAATGCTGATTCTTATGTAAATTGATGTGTAGAATCATATGGTTTCATTTAAAATTGATTCAGAGCAATATAAATGAGTGTACTGAAAGCCCGAAAATTGCGCATTTAGTGTATTTTCATGCATATCAAGATTAATGCTGATTCTTATGTAAATTGATGTGTAGAATCAAATGGTCTTATTTAAAATTGATTCCGAGGAATATAAATGAGTGTACTGAAAGCCCGAAAATTGCGCATTTAGTGTATTTTCATGCATATCAAGATTAATGCTGATTTTTATGGAAATTGATGTTTAGAATCATATGGTTTCATTTAAAATTGATTCTGATCAATATAAATGACTGTACTGAAAGACCAAAAACTGCGCATTTAGTGTATTTTCATGCATTTCAAGATTAATGCTGATTCTTATGTAAATTGATGTGTAGAATCATACGGTCTCATTTAAAATTGATTCTGAGCAATATAAATGAGTGTACTGAAAGCTCGAAAATTGCGCATTTAGTGTATTTTCATGCATATCAAGATTAATGCTGATTCTTATGTAAATTGAAGTGTAGAATCATATGGTCTCCTTTGAAATTGATTCTGAGCAATATAAATGAGTGTACTGAAAGCCCGAAAATTGCGCATTTAGTGTATTTTCAAGCATATCAAGATTAATGCTGATTCTTATGTAAATTGATGTGTAGAATCATATGGTCTCATTTAAAATTGATTCTGATCAATATAAATGACTGTACTGAAAGACCAAAAACTGCGCATTTAGTGTATTTTCATGCATATGAAGATTAATGCTGATTCTTATGTAAATTGATGTGTAGAATCATATGGTCTCATTTAACATTGATTCTGAGCAATATAAATGAGTGTACTGAAAGCCCAAAAATTGCCCATTTAGTCTATCTTCATGCATATCAAATTTAATGCCGATTCTTATGTAAATTCATGTGTAGAATCATATGGTCTCATTTAAAACTGATTCTGAGCAATATAAATGAGTGTACTGAAAGCCCAAATATGGCGCATTAATGTATTTTCATGCATATCAAGATTAATGCTGATTCTTATGTAAATTGATGTATAGAATAATATGGTCTCATTTAAAATTGATTCTGATCACTATAAATGAGTGTACTGAAAGACCAAATCTGGCGCATTTAGTGTATTTTCATGCATATCAAGATTAATGCAGATTCTTATGTAAATTGATGTGTAGAATCATATGGTCTCATTTAAAATTGATTCCGAGCAATATAAATGACAGTACTGAAAGACCAAAAACTGCGCATTTAGTGTATTTTCAAGCATATCAAGATTAATGCTGATTCTTATGTAAATTGATGTGTAGAATCATACGGTCTCAATTAAAATTGATTTTGAGCAATATAAATGAGTGTAATGAAAGCCCGAAAATTGCGCATTTAGCGTATTTTCATGCATATCAAGATTAATGCTGATTCTTATGTAAATTGATGTGTAGAATCATATGGTTTCATGGAAAATTGATTTTGAGCAATATAAATGAGTGTACTGAAAGCCCGAAAATTGCGCATTTAGTGTATTTTCATGCATATCAAGATTAATGCTGATTCTTATGTAAATTGATGTGTAGAATCATATGGTTTCATGGAAAATTGATTCTGAGCAATATAAATGAGTGTACTGAAAGCCCGAAAATTGCGCATTTAGTGCATTTTCATGCATATCAAGATTATTGCTGATTCTTATGTAAATTGATGTGTAGAATAATATGGTCTCATTTAAAATTGATTCTGATCAATATAAATGAGTGTACTGAAAGCCCGAAAATTGCGCATTTCGTGTATTTTCATGCATATCAAGATTAATGCTGATTCTTATGTAAATTGATGTGTAGAATCATACCGCCTCATTGAAAATTGATTCTGAGCAATATAAATGAGTGTACTGAAAACCTGAAAATTGCGCATTTAGTGTATTTTCTTACATATCAAGATTAATGCTGATACTTATGTAAATTGATGTGTAGAATCATATGGTTTAATTTAAAATTGATTCTGAGCAATATAAACGAGTGTAATGAAAGCCCGAATATTGCGCATTTAGTGTATTTTCATGCATATCAAGATTAGTGCTGATTCTTATGTAAATTGATGTGTAGAATCATATGGTGTCATGGAAAATTGATTCTGAGCAATACAAATGAGTGTACTGAAAGCCCGCAAATTGCGCATTTAGTGTATTTTTATGCATATCAAGATTATTGCTGATTCTTATGTAAATTGATGTGTAGAATAATATGCTCTCATTTAAAATTGATTCTGATCAATATAAATGAGTGTACTGAAAGCCCGAAAATTGCGCATTTAGTGTATTTTCATGCATATCAAGATTCATGCTGATTCTTGTTTAAATTGATGTGTAGAATCATATGGTCTCATTTAAAATTGATTCTGATCAATATAAATGAGTGTACTGAAAGACCAAAAACTGCGCATTTAGTGTATTTTCATGCATATCAAGATTAATGCTGATTCTTATGTACATTGATGTGTAGAATCATACGGTCTCATTTATAATTGTTTCTGAGCAATATAAATGAGTGTACTGAAAGCCCAAATATGGCGCATTTAGTGTATTTTCATGCATATCAAGATTAATGCTGATTCTTATGTAAATTGATGTGTAGAATCATATGGTCTCATTTAAAATTGATTCTGATCAATATAAATGAGTGTACTGAAAGCCCCAAAATTGCGCATTATTGTATTTTCATGCATATCAAGATTAATGCAGATTCTTATGTAAATTGATGTGTAGAATCATATGGTCTCATTTAAAATTGATTCCGAGCAATATAAATGAGTGTCCTGAAAGCCCGAAAATTGCGCATTTAGTGTATTTTCATGCATATCAAGATTAATGCTGATTTTTCGTAAATTGATGTTTAGAATCATATGGTCTCAATTAAAATTGATTTTGATCAATATAAATGAGTGTACTGAAAGCCCAAAAACTGCGCATTTAGTGTATTTTCATGCATATCAAGATTAATGCTGATTCTTATGTAAATTGATGTGTAGAATCATATGGTTTCATTTAAAATTGATTCAGAGCAATATAAATGAGTGTACTGAAAGCCCGAAAATTGCGCAATTAGGGTATTTTCATGCATATCAAGATTAATGCTTATTCTTATGTAAATTGATGTGTAGAATCAAATGGTCTTATTTAAAATTGATTCCGAGGAATATAAATGAGTGTACTGAAAGCCCGAAAATTGCGCATTTAGTGTATTTTCATGCATATCAAGATTAATGCTGATTTTTATGGAAATTGATGTTTAGAATCATATGGTTTCATTTAAAATTGATTCTGATCAATATAAATGACTGTACTGAAAGACCAAAAACTGCGCATTTAGAGTATTTTCATGCATTTCAAGATTAATGCTGATTCTTATGTAAATTGATGTGTAGAATCATACGGTCTCATTTAAAATTGATTCTGAGCAATATAAATGAGTGTACTGAAAGCTCGAAAATTGCGCATTTAGTGTATTTTCATGCATATCAAGATTAATGCTGATTCTTATGTAAATTGAAGTGTAGAATCATATGGTCTCCTTTGAAATTGATTCTGAGCAATATAAATGAGTGTACTGAAAGCCCGAAAATTGCGCATTTAGTGTATTTTCAAGCATATCAAGATTAATGCTGATTCTTATGTAAATTGATGTGTAGAATCATATGGTCTCATTTAAAATTGATTCTGATCAATATAAATGACTGTACTGAAAGACCAAAAACTGCGCATTTAGTGTATTTTCATGCATATGAAGATTAATGCTGATTCTTATGTAAATTGATGTGTAGAATCATATGGTCTCATTTAACATTGATTCTGAGCAATATAAATGAGTGTACTGAAAGCCCGAAAATTGCGCATTTAGTGTATTTTCATGCATATCAAGTTTAATGCAGATTCTTATGTAAATTGATGTTTAGAATCATATGGTCTCATTTAAAATTGATTCTGAGCAATATAAATGAGTGTACTGAAAGCCCAAAAATTGCCCATTTAGTCTATCTTCATGCATATCAAATTTAATGCCGATTCTTATGTAAATTCATGTGTAGAATCATATGGTCTCATTTAAAACTGATTCTGAGCAATATAAATGACTGTACTGAAAGCCCAAATATGGCGCATTAATGTATTTTCATGCATATCAAGATTAATGCTGATTCTTATGTAAATTGATGTATAGAATAATATGGTCGCATTTAAAATTGATTCTGATCACTATAAATGAGTGTACTGAAAGACCAAATCTGGCGCATTTAGTGTATTTTCATGCATATCAAGATTAATGCAGATTCTTATGTAAATTGATGTGTAGAATCATATGGTCTCATTTAAAATTGATTCCGAGCAATATAAATGACAGTACTGAAAGACCAAAAACTGCGCATTTAGTGTATTTTCAAGCATATCAAGATTAATGCTGATTCTTATGTAAATTGATGTGTAGAATCATACGGTCTCAATTAAAATTGATTTTGAGCAATATAAATGAGTGTACTGAAAGCCCGAAAATTGCGCATTTAGTGCATTTTCATGCATATCAAGATTATTGCTGATTCTTATGTAAATTGATGTGTAGAATAATATGGTCTCATTTAAAATTGATTCTGATCAATATAAATGAGTGTACTGAAAGCCCGAAAATTGCGCATTTAGTGTATTTTCATGCATATCAAGATTAATGCTGATTCTTATGTAAATTGATGTGTAGAATCATACCGCCTCATTGAAAATTGATTCTGAGCAATATAAATGACTGTACTGAAAGCCCGAAAATTGCGCATTTAGTGTATTTTCATGCATATCAAGATTCATGCTGATTCGTATGTAAATTGATGTGTAGAATAATATGGTCTCATTTAAAATTGATTCTGAGCAATATAAATGAGTGTACTGAAAGCCCGAATATTGCGCATTTAGTGTATTTTCATGCATATCAAGATTAATGCTGATTCTTATGTAAATTGATGTGTAGAATCATATGGTCTCATTTAAAATTGATTCAGAGCAATATAAATGAGTGTACTGAAAGCCCGAAAATTGCGCATTATTGCATTTTCATGCATATCAAGATTAATGCAGATTCTGATGTAAATTGATGTGTAGAATCATATGGTCTCATTTAAAATTGATTCTGAGCAATATAAATGAGTGTACTGAAAGCCCGAAAATTGCGCATTTAGTGTATTTTCATGCATATCAAGATTAATGCTGATTCTTACGTAAAATGATGTTTAGAAACATATGGTCTCATTTAAAATTGATTCTGATCAATATAAATGAGTGTACTGAAAGAGCAAAAACTGCGGATTTATTGTATTTTCATGCATATCAAGATTAATGCTGATTCTTATGTAAATTGATGTGTAGAATCATATGGTCTCATTTAAAATAGACTCTGAGCTATATAAATGAGTGTACTGAAAGCCCGAAAATAGCGCATTTAGCGTATTTTCATGCATATCAAGATTAATGCAGATTCTTATGTAAATTGATGTTTAGAATCATATGGTCACATTTAAAATTGATTCTGAGCAATATAAGTGAGTGTATTGAAAGCCCGAAAATTGCGCATTTAGTGTATTTTCATGCATATCAAGATTAATGCTGATTCTTATGTAAATTGATGTGTAGAATCATATGGCCGCATTGAAAATTGATTCTGATCAATATAAATGAGTGTACTGAAAGACCAAAAACTGCGCATTTCGTGTATTTTCATGCATATCAAGATTAATGCTGATTCTTATGTAAATTGATGTGTAGAATCATAAGGTCTCATTTAAAATTGATTCTGAGCAATATAAATTAGTGTACTGAAAGCCCGAAAATTGCGCATTTATGTATTTTCATGCATATCAAGATTAATGCTTATTCTTATGTAAATTGATGTGTAGAATCATATGGTTTCATTTAAAATTGATTCTGAGCAATATAAATGAGTGTACTGAAAGCCCGAATATTGCGCATTTAGTGTATTTTCATCCATATCAAGATTAATGCTGATTCTTATGTACATTGATGTGTAGAATCATATGGTTTCATTTAATATTGATTCTGAGCAATATAAATGAGTGTACTGAAAGCCCGAAAATAGCGCATTTAGTGTATTTTCATGCATATGAATATTAATGATGATTCTTATGTAAATTGATGTGTAGAATAATATGGACTCATTTAAAATTGATTCTGAGCAATATAAATGAGTGTGCTGGAAGCCCGAAAATTGCGCATTTAGTGTATTTTCATGCATATCAAGATTAATGCTGATTCTTATGTAAATTGAGGTGTAGAGTCATAAGGTCTCATTTAAAATTGTTTCTGAGCAATATAAATGAGTGTACTGAAAGCCCGAAAATTGCGTATTTAGTGTATTTTCATGCATATCAAGATTAATGCTGAATCTTATGTAAATTGATGTGTAGAATCATATGGTTTCATTTAAAATTGATTCTGAGCAATATAAATGCGTGTACTGAAAACCCGAATATTGCGCATTTAGTGTATTTTCATGCATATCAAGATTAATGCTGATTCTTATGTACATTGATGTGTAGAATCATATGGTCTCATTTAAAATTGATTCTGAGCAATATAAATGAATGTGCTGAAAGCCCGAAAATTGCGCATTTAGTGTATTTTCATGCACATCAAGATTAATGCTGATTCTTATGTAAATTGATGTGTAGAATCATATGGTCTCATTTAAATTGATTCTGATCAATATAAATTAGTGTACTGAAAGACCAAAAACTGCGCATATATTGTATGTTCATGCATATCAAGATTAATGCTGATTCTTATGTAAATTGATGTGTAGAATCATACGGTCTCATTTAATATTGATACTGAGCAATATAAATGATTGTACTGAAAGCCCAAAAATTGCGCATTTAGTGTATTTTCATGCATATCAACATTAATGCTGATTCTAATGTAAATTGATGTGTAGAATCATATGGTTTCATTTCATATTGCTTCTGAACAATGTCAATGAGTGTACTGAATGCCCGAAAATTGCACATTTAGTGTATTTTCATGCATATCAAATTAATGCTGATTCTCATGTAAATTGATGTGTAGAATCATATGGTCTCATTTAAAATTGATTCCGAGCAATATAAATGAGTGTACTGAAAGCCCGAAAATTGCGCATTTAGTGTATTTTCATGCATATTAAGATTAATGCTGATGCTTATGTAAATTGATGTGTAGAATCATATGGTCTCGTTTAAAAAAATTTTGACCAATATAAATGAGTGTATTGAAAGTCCGAATATTGCGCTTTTAGTGTATTTTCATGCATATCAAAATTAATGCAGATTCTTAGGTAAATTGATATGTTGAATATTATGGTCTAATTTAAAATTGATTCTGAGCAATATAAATGAGTGTACTGAAAGCCCGAAAATTGCGCATTTAGTGTATTTTCATGCATATCAAAATTAATGCTGATTCTTATGTAAATTGATGTGTAGAATCATATGGTCTCATTAAAATTGTTTCTGAGAAATATAAATGAGTGTACTGAAAGCCCGAAAATTTCGCATTTAGTGTGTTTTCATGCATATCAAAATTAATGCTGATTCTTAGGTAAATTGATGTGTAGAATCATATGGTCTGAATTAAAAATGAATTTGAGCAATATAAATGAGTGTATTGAAAGCCCGAAAATTGCGCATTTAGTGTATTTTCATGCATATCAAGGCTAATGCTGACTCTTATGTAAATTGATGTGTAGAATCATATGGTCTCATTTAAAATTGATTCTGAGCAATATAAGTGAGTGTACTGAAAGCCCGAAAATTGCGCATTTAGTGTATTTTCATGCATATCAAGATTAATGCTGATTCTTATGTAAATTGATGTGTAGAATCATATAATCTCATTTAAAATTGATTCTGAGCAATATAAATGAGTGTACTGAGAGCCCGCAAATTGCAGATTTAGTGTATTTTCATGCATATCAAGATTAATGCTGATTCTTATGTAAATTGATGTGTAGAATCATATGGTCTCATTTAAAATTGATTCTGAGCGATATAAATGAGTGTACTGAAAGCCCGAAATTTGCGCATTTAGTGTATTTTCATGCATATCAAGATTAATGCTGATTCTTATGTAAATTGATGTGTAGCATCATATGGTCTGAATTAAAAATGAATTTGAGCAATATAAATGAGTGTATTGAAAGCCCGAAAATTGCGCATTTAGTGTATTTTCATGCATATCAAGGCTAATGCTGACTCTTATGTAAATTGATGTGTAGAATCATATGGTCTCATTTAAAATTGATTCTGAGCAATATAAGTGAGTGTACTGAAAGCCCGAAAATTGCGCATTTAGTGTATTTTCATGCATATCAAGATTAATGCTGATTCTTATGTAAATTGATGTGTAGAATCATATAATCTCATTTAAAATTGATTCTGAGCAATATAAATGAGTGTACTGAGAGCCCGCAAATTGCAGATTTAGTGTATTTTCATGCATATCAAGATTAATGCTGATTCTTATGTAAATTGATGTGTAGAATCATATGGTCTCATTTAAAATTGATTCTGAGCGATATAAATGAGTGTACTGAAAGCCCGAAATTTGCGCATTTAGTGTATTTTCATGCATATCAAGATTAATGCTGATTCTTATGTAAATTGTTGTGTAGATTCTTATGGTCTCATTTAAAATTGATTCTGTGCAATATAAATGAGTGTACTGAAAGACAAAAAACTGCGCATGTAGTGTATTTTCATGCATATAAAAATTAATGCTGGTTCTTATGTAAATTGATGTGTAGAATCATACGGACTCATTTAAAATTGATTCTGAGCAAAATTAATGCGTGTACTGAAAGCCGGAATATTGCGCATTTAGTGTATTTTCATTCATATTAAATTTAATGCTGATTCTAATGTAAATTGTTTTGTAGAATCATATGGTCTCATTTGAAATTGATTCTGAGCAATATAAATGAGTGTACTGAAAGACAAAAAACTGCGCATTTAGTGTATTTTCATGCATATCAAGATTAATGCCGATTCTTATGTAAATTGATGTGTAGAATCATACGGTCTCATTTGAAATTGCTTCTGAACAATATAAATGAGTGTACTGAAAACCCAAATATTGGGCATTTAGTGTATTTTCATGCATATCAAGATTAATGCTGATTCTTATGTAAATTGATGTGTAGAATCATACGGTCTCATTTGAAATTGATTCTGAACAATATAAATGAGTGTACTGAAAACCCGAAAATTGCGCATTTAGTGTATTTTCATGCATATCAAGATTAATGCTGATTCTTATGTAAATTGATGTGTAGAATCATATGGTCCCATTTAAAATTGATTCTGAGCAATATAAATGAGTGTATTGAAAGCCCGAAAATTACGCATTTATTATATTTTCATGCATATCAAGGTTAATGCTGATTCTTATGTAAATTGATGTGTAGAATCATATGGTCTCATTTAAAATTTTGTCTGAGAAATATAAATGAGTGTACTGAAAGCCCGAAAATTGCGCATTTACTGTATTTTCATGCATATCAAAATTAATGCTGATTCTTAGGTAAATTGATGTGTAGAATCATATGGTCTCATTTAAAATTGTTTCTGAGAAATATAAATGAGTGTACTGAAAGCCCAAAAATTGCGCATTTAGTGTATTTTCATGCATATGAAAATTAATGCTAATTCTTATGTAAATTGATGTGTAGAATCATATGGTCTCATTTATAATTGATTCTGAGCAATATAAATGAGTGTACTGAAAGCCCGAAATTTGAGCATTTAGTGTATTTTCATGCATATCAAGATTAATGCTGATTCTTATGTAAATTGATGTGTAGAATCATATGGTCTCATTTAAAATTGATTCTGAGCAATATAATTGAGTGTACTGTAAGCCCGAAAATTGCGCATTTAGTGTATTTTTCATGCATATCAAGATTAATGCTGATTCTTATGTAAATTGATGTGTAGAATCATTTGGTCTCATTTAAAATTGATTCTGAGCAATATAATTGAGTGTACTGAAAGCCCGAATATTGCGCATTTAGTGTATTTTCATGCATATCAAGATTAATGCTGATTCTTATGTAAATTGATGTGTAGACTCATATGGTCTCATTAAAATTGATTCTGAGCAATATAAATGTGTCTACTGAAAGCCCGAAAATTGCGCATGTAATGTATTTTCATGCATATCAAGATTAATGCTGATTCTTATGTAAATTGATGTGTAGAATCATATGGTTTCATTTAAAATTGATTCTGATCTATATAAATGAGTGTAATGAACGCCCGAAAATTGCGCATTTATTGTATTTTCATGCATATCACGATTAATGCTGATTCTTATTTAAATTGATGTGTAGAATCATATGGTTTCATTTAAAATTGATTCTGATTTATATAAATGAGTGTAATGAAAGCCCGAAAACTGCGCATTTAGTGTATTTTCATGCATATCAAGATTAATGCTGATTCTTATGTAAATTGATGTGTAGAATCATATAATCTCATTTAAAATTGATTCTGAGCAATATAAATGAGTGTACTGAGAGCCCGCAAATTGCAGATTTAGTGTATTTTCATGCATATCAAGATTAATGCTGATTCTTATGTAAATTGATGTCTAGAATCATATGGTTTCATTTAAAATTGATTCTGAGCGATATAAATGAGTGTACTGAAAGACAAAAAACTGCGCATGTAGTGTATTTTCATGCATATAAAAATTAATGCTGCTTCTTATGTAAATTGATGTGTAGAATCATACGGACTCATTTAAAATTGATTCTGAGCAAAATTAATGCGTGTACTGAAAGCCGAAATATTGCGCATTTAGTGTATTTTCATTCATATTAAATTTAATGCTGATTCTAATGTAAATTGTTGTGTAGAATCATATGGTCTCATTTGAAATTGATTCTGAGCAATATAAATGAGTGTACTGAAAGACAAAAAACTGCGCATTTAGTGTATTTTCATGCATATCAAGATTAATGCCGATTCTTATGTAAATTGATGTGTAGAATCATACGGTCTCATTTGAAATTTATTCTGAACAATATAAATGAGTGTACTGAAAACCCAAATATTGGGCATTTAGTGTATTTTCATGCATATCAAGATTAATGCTGATTCTTATGTAAATTGATGTGTAGAATCATACGGTCTCATTTGAAATTGATTCTGAACAATATAAATGAGTGTACTGAAAACCCGAAAATTGCGCATTTAGTGTATTTTCATGCATATCAAGATTAATGCTGATTCTTATGTAAATTGATGTGTAGAATCATATGGTCCCATTTAAAATTGATTCTGAGCAATATAAATGAGTGTATTGAAAGCCCGAAAATTACGCATTTATTATATTTTCATGCATATCAAGGTTAATGCTGATTCTTATGTAAATTGATGTGTAGAATCATATGGTCTCATTTAAAATTGATTCTAAGCAATATAAATGAGTGTACTGAAAGCTCGAATTTACGCATTTGGTGTATTTTCATGCATATCAAGATTAATGCTGATTCTTATGTAAATTGATGTGTAGAATCATATGGTCTCATTTAAAATTTTTTCTGAGAAATATAAATGAGTGTACTGAATGCCCGAAAATTGCGCATTTACTGTATTTTCATGCATATCAAAATTAATGCTGATTCTTAGGTAAATTGATGTGTAGAATCATATGGTCTCATTTAAAATTGTTTCTGAGAAATATAAATGAGTGTACTGAAAGCCCAAAAATTGCGCATTTAGTGTATTTTCATGCATATGAAAATTAATGCTAATTCTTATGTAAATTGATGTGTAGAATCATATGGTCTCATTTATAATTGATTCTGAGCAATATAAATGAGTGTACTGAAAGCCCGAAAATTGAGCATTTAGTGTATTTTCATGCATATCAAGATTAATGCTGATTCTTATGTAAATTGATGTGTAGAATCATATGGTCTCATTTAAAATTGATTCTGAGCAATATAATTGAGTGTACTGTAAGCCCGAAAATTGCGCATTTAGTGTATTTTCATGCATATCAAGATTAATGCTGATTCTTATGTAAATTGATGTGTAGAATCATTTGGTCTCATTTAAAATTGATTCTGATCAATATAAATGAGTGTACTGAAAGCCCGAATATTGCGCATTTAGTGTATTTTCATGCATATCAAGATTAATGCTGATTCTTATGTAAATTGATGTGTAGACTCATATGGTCTCATTAAAATTGATTCTGAGCAATATAAATGTGTCTACTGAAAGCCCGAAAATTGCGCATGTAATGTATTTTCATGCATATCAAGATTAATGCTGATTCTTATGTAAATTGATGTGTAGAATCATATGGTTTCATTTAAAATTGATTCTGATCTATATAAATGAGTGTAATGAACGCCCGAAAATTGCGCATTTATTGTATTTTCATGCATATCACGATTAATGCTGATTCTTATTTAAATTGATGTGCAGAATCATATGGTTTCATTTAAAATTGATTCTGATTTATATAAATGAGTGTAATGAAAGCCCGAAAACTGCGCATTTAGAGTATTTTCATGCATATCAAGATTAATGCTGATTCTTATGTTAATTGATGTGTAGAATCATACGGTCTAATTTAAAATTGATTCTGAGCAATATAAATGAGTGTACTGAAAGCCCGAAAATTGCGCATTTAGTGTATTTTCATGCATATCAAGATTAATGCTGATTCTTATGTAAATTGATGTCTAGAATCATATGGTTTCATTTAAAATTGATTCTGAGCAATATAAATGAGTGTACTGAAAGCCCGAAAATTGCGCATTTAGTGTATTTTCATGCATATCAAGATTAATGCTGATTCTTATGCAAATTGATGTGTAGAATCATATGGTCTCATTTATAATTGATTCTGAGCAATATAAATGAGTGTACTGAAAGCCCGAAAATTGCGCATTTAGTGTATTTTCATGCATATCAAGATTAATGCTGATTCTTATGCAAATTGATGTGTAGAATCATATGGTCTCATTTATAATTGATTCTGAGCAATATAAATGAGTGTACTGAAAGCCCGAAAATTGCGCATTTCGCGTATTTTCATGCATATCAAGATTAATGCTGATTCTTATGTAAGTTCATGTTTAGAATCATATGGTCTCATTTAAAATTGATTCTGATCAATATAAATGAGTGTACTGAAAGACCAAAAACTGCGCATTAATGTATTTTTATGCATATCAAGATTAATGCAGATTATCATGTAAATTCATGTGTAGAATCATACGGTCTTATTTAAAATTGATTCTGAGCAATATAAATGAGTGTACTGAAAGCCCGAAAATTGCGCATTTAGTGTATTTTCATGCATATCAAGATTAATGCTGATTCTTATGTAAATTGATGTGTAGAATCATATGGTCTCATTTAAAATTTATTCTGAGCAATATAAATGAGTGTACTGAAAGCCCGAAAATTGAGCATTTAGTGTATTTTCATGCATATCAAGATTAATGCTGATTCTTAT
Organism: Ascarosepion bandense; assembly: GCA_037127315.1. Lineage (NCBI taxonomy): Eukaryota > Metazoa > Mollusca > Cephalopoda > Sepiida > Sepiidae > Ascarosepion > Ascarosepion bandense. The sequence continues at coordinate 160,631 of JBBBDQ010001971.1, forward strand.
GTAAATTGATGAGTAGAATCATATGGTTTCTTTTACAATTGATTCTGAGCAATATAAATGAGTGTACTGAAAGCCCGAAAATTGCGCATTTAGTGTATTTTCATGCATATCAAGATTAATGCTGATTCTTATGTAAATTGATGTGTAGAATCATATGGTTTCGTTTAAAATTGATTCTGAGCAATATAAATGAATGTACTGAAAGCTAGAAAATTGCGCATTTAGTGTATTATCATGCATATCAAGATTAATGCTGATTCTTATGTACATTGATGTGTAGACTCATATGGTTTCATTTAAAATTGATTCTCATCTATATAAATGAGTGTAATGAAAGCCCGAAAATTGCGCATTAATTGTATTTTCATGCATATCACGATTAATGCTGATTCTTATTTAAATTGATGTGCAGAATCATATGGTTTCATTTAAAATTGATTCTGATTTCTATATAAATGAGTGTAATGAAAGCCCGAAAACTGCGCATTTAGAGTATTTTCATGCATATCAAGATTAATGCTGATTCTTATGTAAATTGATGTGTAGAATCATATGGTCTCATTTAAAATTGATTCTGAGCAATATAAATGAGTGTACTGAAAGCCCGAAAATTGCGCATTTAGTGTATTTTCATGCATATCAAGATTAATGCTGATTCTTATGTACATTGATGTGTAGAATCATATGGTCTCATTTAAAATTGATTCTGAGCAACAAAAATGAGTGTACTGAAAGCCCGAAAATTGCGCATTTAGTGTATTTTCATGCATAACAAGATTAATGCTGATTCATATGTAAATTGATGTGTAGAATCTTATGGTTTCATTTAAAATTGATTCTGAACAATATAAATGAGAGTACTGAAAGCCCGAAAATTGCGCATTTAGTGTATTTTTAGGCATATCAAGATTAATGCTGATTCTTATGTAAATTGATGTGTAGAATCATATGGGTTCATTTAAAATTGATTCTGAACAATATAAACGAGTGTACTGAAAGCCCGAAAATTGCGCATTTAGTGTATTTTCATGCATATCAAGATTAATGCTGATTCTTATGTAAATTCATGTTTAGAATCATATGGTCTCATTTAAAATTGATTCTGATCAATATAAATGAGTGTACTGAAAGCCCCAAATTGCGCATTTAGTGTATTTTCATGCATATCAAGATTAATTCTGATTCTTATGTAAATTGATGTGTAGAATCAAACGGTCTCTTTTAAAATTGATTCCGAGCAATATAAATGAGTGTACTGAAAGCCCGAAAATTGCGCATTTAGTGTATTTTCATGCATAACAAGATTAATGCTGATTCTTATGCAAATTGATGTGTAGAATCATATGGTCTCATTTATAATTGATTCTGAGCAATATAAATGAGTGTACTGAAAGCCCGAAAATTGCGCATTTAGTGTATTTTCATGCATATCAAGATTAATGCTGATTCTTATGCAAATTCATGTGTAGAATCATATGGTCTCATTTATAATTGATTCTGAGCAATATAAATGAGTGTACTGAAAGCCCGAAAATTGCGCATTTCGCGTATTTTCATGCATATCAAGATTAATGCTGATTCTTATGTAAGTTCATGTTTAGAATCATATGGTCTCATTTAAAATTGATTCTGATCAATATAAATGAGTGTACTGAAAGACAAAAACTGCGCATTTAGTGTATTTTCATGCATATAAAGATTAATGCAGATTCTTATGTAAAGTGATGTGTAGAATCATACAGTCTCATTTAAAATTTATTCTGAGCAATATAAATGAGTGTACTGAAAGACCGAAAATTGAGTATTTAGTGTATTTTCATGCATATCAAGATTAATGCTGATTCTTATGTAAATTGATGAGTAGAATCATATGGTTTCATTTAAAATTGATTCTGAGCAATATAAATGAGTGTACTGAAAGCCTGAAAATTGCGCATTTAGTGTATTTTCATGCATATCCAGATTAATGCTGATTCATATGTAAATTGATGTGTAGAATCATATGGTTTCATTTAAAATTGATTCTGAACAATATAAATGAGAGTACTGAAAGGCCGAAAATTGCGCATTTAGTGTATTTTCATGCATATCAAGATTAATGCTGATTCTTATGTAAATTGATGTGTAAAATCATATGGGTTCATTTAAAATTGATTCTGAGCAATATAAATGAGTGTACTGAAAGCCCGAAAATTGCGCATTTAGTGTATTTTCATGCATATCAAGATTAATGCTGATTCTTATGTAAATTCATGTTTAGAATCATATGGTCTCATTTAAAATTGATTCTGATCAATATAAATGAGTGTACTGAAAGCCCGCAAATTGCGCATTTAGTGTATTTTCATGCATATCAAGAATAATGCTGATTCTTATGTAAATTGATGTGTAGAATCATACGGTCTCTTTTAAAATTGATTCCGAGCAATATAAATGAGTGTACTGAAAGCCCGAAAATGGCGCATTTAGTGTATTTTCATGCATATCAAGATTAATGCTGATTCTTATGTAAATTGATGTGTAGAATCATATGGTCTCATTTAAAATTGATTCTTAGCAATATAAATGAGTGTGCTGAAAGCCCGAAAATTGCGCATTTAGTGTATTTTCATGCAAATCAAGATTAATGCTGATTCATATGTAAATTGATGTGTAGAATCATATGGGTTCATTTAAAATTGATTCTGAGCAATATAAATGAGTGTACTGAAAGCCCGAAAATTGCTCATTTAGAGTATTTTCATGCATATCAAGATTAATGCTGATTCTTAGGTAAATTCATGTTTAGAATCATATGGTCTCATTTAAAATTGATTCTGATCAATATAAATGAGTGTACTGAAAGCCCGCAAATTGCGCATTTAGTGTATTTTCATGCATATCAAGATTAATGCTGATTCTTATGTAAATTGATGTGTAGAATCATACGGTCTCTTTTGAAATTGATTCCGAGCAATATAAATGAGTGTACTAAAAGCCCGAAAATTGCGCATTTAGTGTATTTTCATGCATATCAAGATTAATGCTGATTCTTATGTAAATTGATGTTTAGAATCATATGGTCCCATTTAAAATTGATTCTGATCAATATAAATGAGTGTACTGAAAGACAAAAACTGCGCATTTAGTGTATTTTCATGCATATCAAGATTAATGCAGATTCTCATGTAAATTCATGTGTAGAATCATACGGTCTCATTTTAAATTGATTCTGAGCAATATAAATGAGTGTACTGAAAGCCCGAAAATTGCGCATTTAGTGTATTTTCATGCATATCAAGATTAATGCTGATTCTTATGTAAATTGATGTGTAGAATCATATGGTCTCATGTAAAATTGATTCTGAGCGATATAAATGAGTGTACTGAAAGCATGAAAATTGCGCATTTAGTTTATTTACACGCATGTCAAGATTAAACTGATTCTTATGTAAATTGATGTGTCGAATCATATGGTCTCATTTAAAATTGATTCCGAGCAATATAAATGAGTGTACTGAAAGCCCGAAAATTGCGCATTATTGTATTTTCACGCATATCAAGATTAATGCTGATTCCCATGTAAATTCATGTGTAGAATCATATGGTCTCATTTAAAATTGATACTGAACAATATAAATGAGAGTACTGAAAGCCCGAAAATTGCGCATTTAGTGTATTTTCATGCATATCAAGATTAATGCTGATTCTTATGTAAATTGATGTGTAAAATCATATGGGTTCATTTAAAATTGATTCTGATCAATATAAATGAGTGTACTGAAAGCCCGAAAATTGCGCATTTAGTGTATTTTCATGCATATCAAGATTAATGCTGATTCTTATGTAAATTCATGTTTAGAATCATATGGTCTCATTTAAAATTGATTCTGATCAATATAAATGAGTGTACTGAAAGCCCGAAAATGGCGCATTTAGTGTATTTTCATGCATATCAAGATTAATGCTGATTCTTATGTAAATTGAAGTGTAGAATCATATGGTCTCATTTAAAATTGATTCTTAGCAATATAAATGAGTGTGCTGAAAGCCCGAAAATTGCGCATTTAGTGTATTTTCATGCATATCCAGATTAATGCTGATTCATATGTAAATTGATGTGTAGAATCATATGGTTTCATTTAAAATTGATTCTGAACAATATAAATGAGAGTACTGAAAGCCCGAAAATTTCGCATTTAGTGTATTTTCAGGCATATCAAGATTAATGCTGATTCTTATGTAAATTGATGTGTAGAATCATATGGGTTCATTTAAAATTGATTCTGAGCAATATAAATGAGTGTACTGAAAGCCCGCAAATTGCGCATTTAGTGTATTTTCATGCATATCAAGATTAATGCTGATTCTTATGTAAATTGATGTGTAGAATCATACGGTCTCTTTTGAAATTGATTCCGAGCAATATAAATGAGTGTCCTGAAAGCCCGCAAATTGCGCATTTAGTGTATTTTCATGCATATCAAGATTAATGCTGATTCTTATGTAAATTGATGTGTAGAATCATATGGTCTCATTTAAAATTGATTCTTAGCAATATAAATGAGTGTGCTGAAAGCCCGAAAATTGCGCATTTAGTGTATTTTCATGCATATCCAGATTAATGCAGATACTTATGTAAATTCATGTGCAGAATCATATGTCTCATTTAAAATTGACTCTGATCAATATAAATGAGTGTACTGAAAGACCAAAAACTGCGCATTTAGTGTATTTTCATGCAAATCAAGATTAATTCTGATTCTTATGTAAATTGATGTGTAGATTCATACGGTCTCATTTTAAATTGATTCTGAGCAATATAAATGAGTGTACTGAAAGCACGAAAATTGCGCATTTAGTGTATTTTCTTGCATATCCAGATTAATGCTGATTCTTATGTTAATTGATGTGTAGAATCATATGGTTTCATAATATTGATTCTGAACAATATAAATGAGAGTACTGAAAGCCCGAAAATTGCGCATTAATGTATTTTCATGCATATCAAGATTAATGCTGATTCTTATGTAAATTGATGTGTAGAATCATATGGTCTCATTTTAAATTGATTCTGAGCAATATAAATGAGTGTACTGAAAGCACGAATATTGCGCATTTAGTGTATTTTCTTGCATATCCAGATTAATGCTGATTCTTATGTTAATTGATGTGTAGAATCATATGGTTTCATATAAAATTGATTCTGATCAATATAAATGAGTGTACTGAAAGACCAAAAACTGCACATGTAGTGTAATTTCATGCATATCAAGATTAATGTTGATTCTTATGTAAACTGATGTGTAGAATCATATGGTTTCATTTAAAATTTATTCTGAGCAATATAAATGAGTGTACTGAAAGACCGAAAATTGAGCATTTAGTGTATTTTCATGCATATCAAGATTAATGCTGATTCTTATGTAAATTGATGTGTAGAATCATATGGTCTCATTTAAAATTGATTCTGATCAATATAAATGACTGTACTGAAAGACCAAAAACTGCGCATTTAGTGAATTTTTATATATATCAAGATTAATGCTGATTCTTATGTAAATTGATGTGTAGAATCATATGGTCTCATTTAAAAATGATTTTGAGCTATATTAATTAGTGTTCTGAAAGCCCGAAAATTGCGCATTTAGTGTATTTTCATGCATATCAAGATTAATGCTGATTCTTATGTAAATTGATGTTTAGAATCATATGGTCTCATTTAAAATTGATTCTGATCAATATAAATGAGTGTACTGAAAGACAAAAACTGCGCATTTAGTGTATTTTCATGCATATCAAGATTAATGCAGATTCTCATGTAAATTCATGTGTAGAATCATACGGTCTCATTTTAAATTGATTCTGAGCAATATAAATGAGTGTACTGAAAGCCCGAAAATTGCGCATTTAGTGTATTTTCATGCATATCAAGATTAATGCTGATTCTTATGTAAATTGATGTGTAGAATCATATGGTCTCATGTAAAATTGATTCTGAGCGATATAAATGAGTGTACTGAAAGCATGAAAATTGCGCATTTAGTTTATTTACACGCATGTCAAGATTAAACTGATTCTTATGTAAATTGATGTGTCGAATCATATGGTCTCATTTAAAATTGATTCCGAGCAATATAAATGAGTGTACTGAAAGCCCGAAAATTGCGCATTATTGTATTTTCACGCATATCAAGATTAATGCTGATTCCCATGTAAATTCATGTGTAGAATCATATGGTCTCATTTAAAATTGATACTGAACAATATAAATGAGAGTACTGAAAGCCCGAAAATTGCGCATTTAGTGTATTTTCATGCATATCAAGATTAATGCTGATTCTTATGTAAATTGATGTGTAAAATCATATGGGTTCATTTAAAATTGATTCTGATCAATATAAATGAGTGTACTGAAAGCCCGAAAATTGCGCATTTAGTGTATTTTCATGCATATCAAGATTAATGCTGATTCTTATGTAAATTCATGTTTAGAATCATATGGTCTCATTTAAAATTGATTCTGATCAATATAAATGAGTGTACTGAAAGCCCGAAAATGGCGCATTTAGTGTATTTTCATGCATATCAAGATTAATGCTGATTCTTATGTAAATTGAAGTGTAGAATCATATGGTCTCATTTAAAATTGATTCTTAGCAATATAAATGAGTGTGCTGAAAGCCCGAAAATTGCGCATTTAGTGTATTTTCATGCATATCCAGATTAATGCTGATTCATATGTAAATTGATGTGTAGAATCATATGGTTTCATTTAAAATTGATTCTGAACAATATAAATGAGAGTACTGAAAGCCCGAAAATTTCGCATTTAGTGTATTTTCAGGCATATCAAGATTAATGCTGATTCTTATGTAAATTGATGTGTAGAATCATATGGGTTCATTTAAAATTGATTCTGAGCAATATAAATGAGTGTACTGAAAGCCCGCAAATTGCGCATTTAGTGTATTTTCATGCATATCAAGATTAATGCTGATTCTTATGTAAATTGATGTGTAGAATCATACGGTCTCTTTTGAAATTGATTCCGAGCAATATAAATGAGTGTCCTGAAAGCCCGCAAATTGCGCATTTAGTGTATTTTCATGCATATCAAGATTAATGCTGATTCTTATGTAAATTGATGTGTAGAATCATATGGTCTCATTTAAAATTGATTCTTAGCAATATAAATGAGTGTGCTGAAAGCCCGAAAATTGCGCATTTAGTGTATTTTCATGCATATCCAGATTAATGCAGATACTTATGTAAATTCATGTGCAGAATCATATGTCTCATTTAAAATTGACTCTGATCAATATAAATGAGTGTACTGAAAGACCAAAAACTGCGCATTTAGTGTATTTTCATGCAAATCAAGATTAATTCTGATTCTTATGTAAATTGATGTGTAGATTCATACGGTCTCATTTTAAATTGATTCTGAGCAATATAAATGAGTGTACTGAAAGCACGAAAATTGCGCATTTAGTGTATTTTCTTGCATATCCAGATTAATGCTGATTCTTATGTTAATTGATGTGTAGAATCATATGGTTTCATATAAAATTGATTCTGAACAATATAAATGAGAGTACTGAAAGCCCGAAAATTGCGCATTAATGTATTTTCATGCATATCAAGATTAATGCTGATTCTTATGTAAATTGATGTGTAGAATCATATGGTCTCATTTTAAATTGATTCTGAGCAATATAAATGAGTGTACTGAAAGCACGAATATTGCGCATTTAGTGTATTTTCTTGCATATCCAGATTAATGCTGATTCTTATGTTAATTGATGTGTAGAATCATATGGTTTCATATAAAATTGATTCTGATCAATATAAATGAGTGTACTGAAAGACCAAAAACTGCACATGTAGTGTAATTTCATGCATATCAAGATTAATGTTGATTCTTATGTAAACTGATGTGTAGAATCATATGGTTTCATTTAAAATTTATTCTGAGCAATATAAATGAGTGTACTGAAAGACCGAAAATTGAGCATTTAGTGTATTTTCATGCATATCAAGATTAATGCTGATTCTTATGTAAATTGATGAGTAGAATCATATGGTTTCATTTAAAATTGATTCTGAGCAATATAAATGGGTGTACTGAAAGCCCGAAAATTGCGCATTTAGTGTATTTTCATGCATATCCAGATTAATGCTGATTCATATGTAAATTGATGTGTAGAATCATATGGTTTCATTTAAAATTGATTCTGAACAATATAAATGAGAGTACTGAAAGCCCGAAAATTGCGCATTTAGTGTATTTTCATGCATATCAAGATTAATGCTGATTCTTATGTAAATTGATGTGTAGAATCATATGGGTTCATTTAAAATTGATTCTGAGCAATATAAATGAGTGTACTGAAAGCCCGAAAATTGCGCATTTAGTGTATTTTCATGCATATCAAGATTAATGCTGATTCTTATGTAAATTCATGTTTAGAATCATATGGTCTCATTTAAAATTGATTCTGATCAATATAAATGAGTGTACTGAAAACCCGCAAATTGCGCATTTAGTGTATTTTCATGCATATCAAGATTAATGCTGATTCTTATGTAAATTGATGTGTAGAATCATACGGTCTCTTTTAAAATTGAGTCCGAGCAATATAAATGAGTGTACTGAAAGCCCGAAAATTGCGCATTTAGTGTATTTTCATGCATATCAAGATTAATGCTGATTCTTATGTAAATTGATGTGTAGAATCATATGGTCTCATTTAAAATTGATTCTTAGCAATATAAATGAGTGTGCTGAAAGCCCGAAAATTGCGCATTTAGTGTATTTTCATGCATATCCAGATTAATGCTGATTCATATGTAAATTGATGTGTAGAATCATATGGTTTCATTTAAAATTGATTCTGAACAATATAAATGAGAGTACTGAAAGCCCGAAAATTGCGCATTTAGTGTATTTTCAGGCATATCAAGATTAATGCTGATTCTTATGTAAATTGATGTGTAGAATCATATGGGTTCATTTAAAATTGATTCTGAGCAATATAAATGAGTGCACTGAAAGCCCGAAAATTGCGCATTTAGAGTATTTTCATGCATATCAAGATTAATGCTGATTCTTATGTAAATTCATGTTTAGAATCATATGGTCTCATTTAAAATTGATTCTGATCAATATAAATGAGTGTACTGAAAGCCCGCAAATTGCGCATGTAGTGTATTTTCATGCATATCAAGATTAATGTTGATTCTTATGTAAACTGATGTGTAGAATCATATGGTTTCATTTAATATTGATTCTGAGCAATATAAATGAGTGTACTGAAAGACCAACAACTCCGCATTTAGATTATTTTCATGCATATCAAGATTAATGTTGATTCTTATGTAAATTGATGTGTAGAATCATATGGTTTCAATTAATGCTGATTCTGAGCAATATAAATGAGTGTACTGAAAGCCCGAAAATTGCGCATTTAGTGTATTTTCATGCATATCAAGATTAATGCTGATTCTTATGTAAATTGATTTGTAGAATCACATGGTTTAATTTAAAATTGATTCTGAGCAATATAAATGAGTGTACTGAAAGCCCGAAAATTGCGCATTTAGTGTATTTTCATGCATATCAAGATTAATTCTGATTCTTTTGTAAATTGTTGTGTAGAATCATATGGTTTCATTTAATATTGATTCTGAGCAATATAAATGAGTGTACTGAAAGCCCGAAAATTGCGCATTTAGTGTATTTTCATGCATATCAAGATTAATACTGATTCTTATGTAAATTGATGTGTAGAATCATATGGTCTCATTCAAAATTGATTCTGAGCAATATAAATGAGTGTGCTGAAAGCCCGAAAATTTCACATTTAGTGTATTTTCATGCACATCAAGATTAATGCTGATTCTTATATAAATTGTTGTGTAGAATCATATGGTTTCATTTAAAATTGATTCTGAGCAATATAAATGAGTGTACTGAAAGACCAAAAACTGCGCATTTAGTGTATTTTCATGCATATCAAGATTAATTCTGATTCTTTTGTAAATTGTTGTGTAGAATCATATGGTTTCATTTAATATTGATTCTGAGCAATATAAATGAAAGTACTGAAAGCCCGAAAATTGCGCATTTAGTGTATTTTCATGCATATCAAGATTAATGCTGATTCTTATATAAATTGATGTGTAGAATCATATGGTCTCATTTAAAATTGATTCTGATCTATATAAATGAGTGTATTGAAAGCCCGAAAATTGCGCATTTATTGTATTTTCATGCATATCAATATTAATGCTGATTGTTATGTAAATTGATGTGTAGAATCATATGGTTTCATTTAAAATTGATTGTGAGCCATATAAATGAGTGTACTGAAAGCCCGAAAATTGCGCATTTAGTGTATTTTCATGCATATCAAGATTAATGCTGATTCTTATGTAAATTGATGTGTAGAATCACATGGTCTCATTTAAAATTGATTCTGAGCAATATAAATGAGTGTACTGAAAGACCGAAAATTGCGCATTTAGTGTATTTTCATGCATATCAAGATTAATGCTGCTTATTATGTAAATTGATGTGTAGAATCATACGGTCTCATTTAAATTGATTCTGAGCGATATAAATGAGTGTACTGAAAGCCCGAAAATTGCGCATTTAGTGTATTTTCATGAATATCAAGATTAATGCTGATTCTTAAGTAAATTGATGTGTAGAATCATGTGGTCTCATTTAAAAATGATTCTGAGCAATATAAATGAGTGTACTGAAAGTCCAAAACTGCGCATTTAGTGTATTTTCACGCATATTAAGATTAATGCTGATTCTTATGTAAATTGATGTGTAGAATCATACGGTCTCATTTAAAATTGATTCTGAGCAATATAAATGAGCGTACAGAAAGCCCGAAAATTTCACATTTAGTGTATTTTCATGCATATCAAGAGTAATGCTGATGCTTATGTAAATTGATGTGTAGAATCATATGGCCTCATTTAAAATTGATTCTGAGCAATATAAATGAGTGTACTGAAAGCCCGAAAACTGCGCATTTAGTGTATTTTCATGCATATCAAGATTAATGCTGATTCTTACGTAAATTGTTGTTTAGAATCTTATGGTCTCATTTAAAATTGATTCTGATCTACATAAATGAGTGTACTGAAAGCCCGAAAATTGCGCATTTAGTGTATTTTCATGCATATCAAGATTAATGTTGATTCTTATGTAAATTGATGTGTAAAATCATTTGGTTTCATTTAAAATTGATTCTGAGCAATATAAATGAGTGTACTGAAAGCCCGAAAATTGCGCATTTATTGTATTTTCATGCATATCAAGATTAATGCTGATTCTTATGTAAATTGATGTGTAGAATCATATGGTTTCATATAAAATTGATTCTGATCAATATAAATGAGTGTACTGAAAGACCAAAAACTGCACATTTAGTGTATTTTCATGCATATCAAGATTAATGTTGATTCTTATGTAAACTGATGTGTAGAATCATATGGTTTCATTTAAAATTTATTCTGAGCAATATAAATGAGTGTACTGAAAGAGCGAAAATTGAGCATTTACTGTATTTTCATGCATATCAAGATTAATGCTGATTCTTATGTAAATTGATGAGTAGAATCATATGGTTTCATTTAAATTGATTCTGAGCAATATAAATGAGTGTACTGAAAGCCCGAAAATTGCGCATTTAGTGTATTTTCATGCATATCCAGATTAATGCTGATTCATATGTAAATTGATGTGTAGAATCATATGGTTTCATTTAAAATTGATTCTGAACAATATAAATGAGAGTACTGAAAGCCCGAAAATTGCGCATTTAGTGTATTTTCATGCATATCAAGATTAATGCTGATTCTTATGTAAATTGATGTGCAGAATCATATGGGTTCATTTAAAATTGATTCTGAGCAATATAAATGAGTGTACTGAAAGCCCGAAAATTGCGCATTTAGTGTATTTTCATGCATATCAAGATTAATGCTGATTCTTATGTAAATTCATGTTTAGAATCATATGGTCTCATTTAAAATTGATTCTGATCAATATAAATGAGTGTACTGAAAGCCCGCAAATTGCGCATTTAGTGTATTTTCATGCATATCAAGATTAATGCTGATTCTTATGTAAATTGATGTGTAGAATCATACGGTCTCTTTTAAAATTGAGTCCGAGCAATATAAATGAGTGTACTGAAAGCCCGAAAATTGCGCATTTAGTGTATTTTCATGCATATCAAGATTAATGCTGATTCTTATGTAAATTGATGTGTAGAATCATATGGTCTCATTTAAAATTGATTCTTAGCAATATAAATGAGTGTGCTGAAAGCCCGAAAATTGCGCATTTAGAGTATTTTCATGCATATCAAGATTAATGCTGATTCTTATGTAAATTCATGTTTAGAATCATATGGTCTCATTTAAAATTGATTCTGATCAATATAAATGAGTGTACTGAAAGCCCGCAAATTGCGCATTTAGTGCATTTTCATGCATATCAAGATTAATGCTGATTCTTATGTAAATTGATGTGTAGAATCATACGGTCTCTTTTAAAATTGATTCTGATCAATATAAATGAGTGTACTGAAAGACCAAAAACTGCACATGTAGTGTATTTTCATGCATATCAAGATTAATGTTGATTATTATGTAAACTGATGTGTAGAATCATATGGTTTCATTTAATATTGATTCTGAGCAATATAAATGAGTGTACTGAAAGCCCGAAAATTGCGCATTTAGTGTATTTTCATGCATATCAAGATTAATGCTGATTCTCATGTAAATTGATGTGTAGAATCATATGGTCTCATTTCAAATTGATTCTGAGCGGTATAAATGAGTGTACTGAAAGCCCGAAAATTGCGCATTTAGTGTATTTTCATGCATGTCAAGATTAAAATGATTCTTATGTAAATTGATGAGTAGAATCATATGGTTTCATTTAAAATTGATTCTGAGCAATATAAATGAGTGTACTGAAAGCCCGAAAATTGCGCATTTAGTGTATTTTCATGCATATCAAGATTAATGCAGATTCTTATGTAAATTCATGTGTAGAATCATATGGTTTCATTTAAAATTGATTCTGAGCAATATAAATGAGTGTAATGAAAGCCCGAAAATTGCGCATTTATTGTATTTTCATGCATATCACGATTAATGCTGATTCTTATGTAAATAGATGTGTAGAATCATATGGTTTCATTTAAAATTGATTCTGATCTATATAAATGAGTGTAATGAAAGCCCGAAAACTGCGCATTTAGTGTATTTTCATGCATATCAAGATTAATGCTGATTCTTATGTAAATTGATGTGTAGAATCATACGGTCTCATTTAAAATTGATTCTGAGCAATATAAATGAGTGTACTGAAAGCCCGAAAATTGCGCATTTAGTGTATTTTCATGCATATCAAGATTAATGCTGATTCTTATGTAAATTGATGTGTAGAATCATATGGGTTCATTTAAAATTGATTCTGAGCAATATAAATGTGTGTACTGAAAGCCCGAAAATTGCGCATTTAGTGTATTTTCATGCATATCAAGATTAATGCTGATTCTTATGTAAATTGATGTGTAGAATCATATGGTCTCATTAAAATTGATTCTGAGCAATATAAATGAGTCTACTGAAAGCCCGAAAATTGCGCATTTCGTGTATTTTCATGCATATCAAGATTAATGCTGATTCTTATGTAAATTGATGTGTAGAATCATATGGTCTCATTTCAAATTGATTCTGAGCGGTATAAATGAGTGTACTGAAAGCCCGAAAATTGCGCATTTAGTGTATTTTCATGCATGTCAAGATTAAAATGATTCTTATGTAAATTGATGAGTAGAATCATATGGTTTCATTTAAAATTGATTCTGAGCAATATAAATGAGTGTACTGAAAGCCCGAAAATTGCGCATTTAGTGTATTTTCATGCATATCAAGATTAATGCTGATTCTTATGTAAATTCATGTGTAGAATCATATGGTTTCATTTAAAATTGATTCTGAGCAATATAAATGAGTGTAATGAAAGCCCGAAAATTGCGCATTTATTGTATTTTCATGCATATCACGATTAATGCTGATTCTTATGTAAATAGATGTGTAGAATCATATGGTTTCATTTAAAATTGATTCTGATCTATATAAATGAGTGTAATGAAAGCCCGAAAACTCCGCATTTAGTGTATTTTCATGCATATCAAGATTAATGCTGATTGTTATGTAAATTGATGTGTAGAATCATATGGTTTCATTTAAAATTGATTCTGAGCAATATAAATGAGTGAAGCCCGAAAATTGCGCATTTAGTGTATTTTCATGCATATCAAGATTAATGCTGATTCTTATGTAAATTGATGTGTAGAATCACATGGTCTCATTTAAAATTGATTCTGAGCAATATAAATGAGTGTACTGAAAGCCCGAAAATTGCGCATTTAGTGTATTTTCATGCATATCAAGATTAATGCTGATTCTTATGTAAATTGATGTGTAGAATCATATGGTTTCATTAAAATTGATTCTGAGCGATATAAATGAGTGTACTGAAAGCCCGAAAATTACGCATTTAGTGTATTTTCATGCATATCAAGATTAATGCTGATTCTTAAGTAAATTGATGTGTAGAATCATGTGGTCTCATTTAAAAATGATTCTGAGCAATATAAATGAGTGTACTGAAAGTCCAAAACTGCGCATTTAGTGTATTTTCACGCATATTAAGATTAATGCTGATTCTTATGTAAATTGATGTGTAGAATCATACGGTCTCATTTAAAATTGATTCTGAGCAATATAAATGAGTGTACAGAAAGCCCGAAAATTTCACATTTAGTGTATTTTCATGCATATCAAGAGTAATGCTTATGCTTATGTAAATTGATGTGTAGAATCATATGGCCTCATTTAAAATTGATTCTGAGCAATATAAATGAGTGTACTGAAAGCCCGAAAACTGCGCATTTAGTGTATTTTCATGCATATCAATATTAATGCTGATTCTTACGTAAATTGATGTTTAGAATCTTATGGTCTCATTTAAAATTGATTCTGATCTATATAAATGAGTGTACTGAAAGCCCGAAAATTGCGCATTTAGTGTATTTTCATGCATATCAAGATTAATGTTGATTCTTATGTAAATTGATGTGTAGAATCATTTGGTCTCATTTAAAATTGATTCTGAGCAATATAAATGAGTGTACTGAAAGCCCGAAAATTGCGCATTTATTGTATTTTCATGCATATCAAGATTAATGCTGATTGTTATGTAAATTGATGTGTAGAATCATATGGTTTCATTTAAAATTGATTCTGAGCAATATAAATGAGTGTACTGAAAGCCCGAAAATTGCGCATTTAGTGTATTTTCATGCATATCAAGATTAATGCTGATTCTTATGTAAATTGATGTGTAGAATCATATGGTCACATTTAAAATTGATTCTGATCAATATAAATGAGTGTACTGAAAGACCAACAACTCCGCATTTAGATTATTTTCATGCATATCAAGATTAATGCTGATTCTTATGTAAATTGATGTGTAGAATCATATGGTTTCAATTAATGCTGATTCTGAGCAATATAAATGAGTGTACTGAAAGCCCGAAAATTGCGCATTTAGTGTATTTTCATGCATATCAAGATTAATGCTGATTCTTATGTAAATTGATTTGTAGAATCACATGGTTTAATTTAAAATTGATTCTGAGCAATATAAATGAGTGTACTGAAAGCCCGAAAACTGCGCATTTCGTGTATTTTCATGCATATCAAGATTAATACTGATTCTTATGTAATTTGATGTGTAGAATCATATGGTCTCATTTAAAACTGATTCTGAGCAATATAAATGAGTGTGCTGAAAGCCCGAAAATTTCGCATTTAGTGTATTTTCATGCACATCAAGATTAATGCTGATTCTTATATAAATTGTTCTGTAGAATCATATGGTTTCATTTAAAATTGATTCTGAGCAATATAAATGAGTGTACTGAAAGACCAAAAACTGCGCATTTAGTGTATTTTCATGCATATCAAGATTAATTCTGATTCTTTTGTAAATTGTTGTGTAGAATCATATGGTTTCACTTAAAATTGATTGTGAGCCATATAAATGAGTGAAGCCCGAAAATTGCGCATTTAGTGTATTTTCATGCATATCAAGATTAATGCTGATTCTTATGTAAATTGATGTGTAGAATCACATGGTCTCATTTAAAATTGATTCTGAGCAATATAAATGAGTGTACTGAAAGACCGAAAATTGCGCATTTAGTGTATTTTCATGCATATCAAGATTAATGCTGCTTATTATGTAAATTGATGTGTAGAATCATACGGTCTCATTTAAATTGATTCTGAGCGATATAAATGAGTGAACTGAAAGCCCGAAAATTGCGCATTTAGTGTATTTTCATGCATATCAAGATTAATGCTGATTCTTAAGTAAATTGATGTGTAGAATCATGTGGTCTCATTTAAAAATGATTCTGAGCAATATAAATGAGTGTACTGAAAGTCCAAAACTGCGCATTTAGTGTATTTTCACGCATATTAAGATTAATGCTGATTCTTATGTAAATTGATGTGTAGAATCATACGGTCTCATTTAAAATTGATTCTGAGCAATATAAATGAGTGTACAGAAAGCCCGAAAATTTCACATTTAGTGTATTTTCATGCATATCAAGAGTAATGCTGATGCTTATGTAAATTGATGTGTAGAATCATATGGCCTCATTTAAAATTGATTCTGAGCAATATAAATGAGTGTACTGAAAGCCCGAAAACTGCGCATTTAGTGTATTTTCATGCATATCAAGATTAATGCTGATTCTTACGTAAATTGATGTTTAGAATCTTATGGTCTCATTTAAAATTGATTCTGATCTATATAAATGAGTGTACTGAAAGCCCGAAAATTGCGCATTTAGTGTATTTTCATGCATATCAAGATTAATGTTGATTCTTATGTAAATTGATGTGTAGAATCATTTGGTCTCATTTAAAATTGATTCTGAGCAATATAAATGAGTGTACTGAAAGCCCGAAAATTGCGCATTTATTGTATTTTCATGCATATCAAGATTAATGCTGATTGTTATGTAAATTGATGTGTAGAATCATATGGTTTCATTTAAAATTGATTCTGAGCAATATAAATGAGTGTACTGAAAGCCCGAAAATTGCGCATTTAGTGTATTTTCATGCATATCAAGATTAATGCTGATTCTTATGTAAATTGATGTGTAGAAACATATGGTCTCATTTAAAATTGATTCTGATCAATATAAATGATTGTACTGAAAGACCAAAAACTGCGCATTTAGAGTATTTTCATGCATATCAAGATTAATGCTGATTCTTATGTAAATTGATGTGTAGAATAATATGGTCTCATTTAAAATTGATTCTGAGAGATATAAATGAGTGTACTGAATGCCCGAAAATTGCGCATTTAGTGTATTTTCATGCATATCAAGATTAATGCTGATTCTTATGTAAATTGATGTGCAGAATCACATGGTCTCATTTAAAATTGATTCTGAGCAATATAAATTAGTGTACTGAAACCCGAAAATTGCGCATTTAGTGTATTTTCATGCATATCAAGATTAATGCTGATTCTTATGTAAATTGATGTGTAGAATCATATGGTCTCATTTAAATTGATTCTGAGCGATATAAATGAGTGTACTGAAAGCCCGAAAATTGCGAATTTAGTGTATTTTCATGCACATCAAGATTAATGCTGATTCTTATGTAAATTGATGTGTAGAATCATACGGTCTCATTTAAAATTGATTCTGAGCAATATAAGTGAGTGTACTGAAAGCCCGAAAATTCCGCATTTAGGGTATTTTCATGCATATCAAGATTAATGCTGATTCTTATGTAAATTGATGTGTAGAATCATATGGCTTCATTTGAAATTAATTCTGATCAATATAAATGAGTGTACTGAAAGGCCAAAAACTGCGCATTTAGTGTATTTTCATGCATATCAAGATTAATGATGATTCTTATGTAAATTGATGTGTAGAATCATGTGGTCTCATTTTAAAATGATTCTGAGCAATATAAATGAGTGAACTGAAAGCCCGAATATTGAGCATTTAGAGTATTTTCATGCATATCAATATTAATGCTGATTCTTTTGTAAATTGATGTGTAGAATTTTATGCTTTCATTTAAAATTGATTCTTAGCAATATAAATGAGTGTACTGAATGCCCAAAAATTGCGCATTTAGTGTATTTTCATGCATATCAAGATTAATTCTCATTCTTATGTAAATTGGTGTGTAGAATCATATGGTTTCATGTAAAATTGATTCTGATCAATATAAATGAGTGTACTGAAAGACCAAAAACTGCGCATTATTGTATTTTCATGCATATAAATATTAATGCTGATTCTTATGTAAATTGATGTTTAGAATCATACGGTCTCATTTAAAATTGATTCTGAACAATATACATGAGTGTACTGAAAGCCCGAATATTCCGCATTTAGTGTATTTTCATGCATATCAAGATTAATGCAGATTCTTATGCAAATTGATGTGTTGAATCATATGGTTTCATTTAAAATTGATTCTGAGCAATATAAATGAGTGTACTGAAAGGCAAAAAACTGCGCATTTAGTGTATTTTCATGCATATCAAGGTTAATGCTGATTCTTTTGTAAATTGATGTGTAGAATGATACGGTCTCATTTGAAATTGATTCTGAGCAATATAAATGAGTATACTGAAAGCCCGAAAATTGCACATTTAGTGTATTTTCATGCATATCAAGATTAATGCTGATTCTTATGTAAATTGATGTGTAGAATCATATGGTCTTATTTAAAATTGATTCTGAGCAATAGAAATGAGTGTACTGAAAGATCGAAAATTGCGCATTTAGTGTATTTTCATGCATATCAAGATTAATGCTGATTCTTATGTAAATTGATGTGCAGAATTATATGGTCTCATATAAAATTGATTCTGTGCAATATTAATGAGTGTACTGTAAGCCCGAATTTGCGCATTTTGTGTATTTTCATGCATATCAAGATTAATGCTGATTCTTATGTAAATTGTTGTGTAGAATCATATCGTCTCATTTGAAATTGATTCTGAGCAATATAAATGAGTGTACTGAAAGACAAATACAGCGCATTTAGTGTATTTTCATGCATATCAAGATTAATGCTGATTCTTATGTAAATTGTTGTGTATGATTCTACACATCAATTTACATATGAATCAGCATTAATCTTGATATGCATGAAAATACACTAAATGCGGAATTTTCGGGCTTTCAGTACACTCAGCAATATTGCTTAGAATCAATTTTAAATGAGACCATATGATTCTACACATCAATTTACATAAGAATCAGCATTAATCTTGATATGCATGAAAATACACTAAATGCGCAATTTTCGGGCTTTCAGTACACTCATTTATATCGCTCAGAATCAATTTTAAATGAGACCATATGATTCTACACATAAATTTACATAAGAATCAGCATTAATATATGGTCTCTTTTAAAAATAATTTTGAGCAATATAAATGACTGTACTGAAAGACCAAAACTGCGCATTTAGTTTATTTTCCTGTGTATCAAGTTTAATGCTGATTCTTATGTAAATTGATGTTTAGTATCATACGGACTCATTTAAAATTGATTCTGAGCAATATAAATGAGTCTACTGAAATCCCGAAAATTGCGCATTTAGTGTATTTTCATGCATATCAAGGTTAATGCTGATTCTTATGTAAACTGATGTGTAGAATCATATGGTCTCATTTAAAATTGATTCTGAGGAATATAAATTAGTGTACTGAAAGCCCGAATATTGAGCATTGAGTGTATTTTCATGCATATCAAGATTAATGCGGATTGTTATGTAAATTGGTGTGTAGAATCATAGGGTCTCATTTGAAATTAATTCTGAGCAATATAAATGAGTGTACTGAAAGCGGGAATATTGAGCATTTAGTGTATTTTCATGCATATCAAGATTAATGCTGATTCTTATGTTAACTGATGTGTAGAATCATATGGTCTCATTTCAAATTTATTCTGAGCAATATAAATGAGTGTACTGAAAGCCCGAAAATTGCGCAATTAGTGTATTTTCATGCATATCAAGATTAATGCTGATTCTTATGTAAATTGATGTGTAGAATCAAAACGTCTCATTTAAATTTGATTCTGAGCAATATAAATGAGTGTACTGAAAGCCCTAAAATTGCGCATTTAGTGTAAATTCATGCATATCAAGATTAATGCTGATTCTTATGTAAATTGATGTGTAGAATCACGTGGTCTCATTTAAATTGATTCTGAGCAATATAAATGAGTATACTGAAATCCCTAAAATTGCGCATTTAATGTATATTCATGCATATCAAGATTAATGCTGATTCTTATGTAAATTGAGGTGTAGAATCATATGCTCTCGTTTCAAATTGATTCTGAGCAATATAAATGAGTGTACTGAAAGCCCGAAAAATGCGCATTAATGTATTTTCATGCATATCAAGATTAATGCTGATTCTTAAGTAAGTTGATGTGTAGAATCATATGGTCTCATTTAAATTTGATTCTGAGCAATACAAATGAGTGTACTGAAAGCCCGAAAATTGCGCATTTAGTGTATTTTCATGCATATCAAGATTGATGCTGATTCTTATGTAAATTGATGTGTAGAATCATATGGTCTCATTCGAAATTAATTCTGATCAATATAAATGAGTGTACTGAAAGACCAAAAACAGCGCATTTAGTGTATTTTCATGCATATCAAGATTAATGTTGATTCTTATGTAAATTAATGTGTAGAATCATACGGTCTCATTTAAAATTGATTCTGAGCAGTATAAATGAGTGTACTGAAAGCCCGAAAATTGCGCATTTAGTGTATTTTCATGCATATCAATATTAATGCTGATTCTTATGTAAACTGATGTGTAGAATCATATGGTCTCATTTAAAATTGATTCTGAGGAATATAAATGAGTGTACTGAAAGCCCGAATATTGAGCATTTAGTGTATTTTCATGCATATCAAGATTAATGCGGATTCTTATGTAAATTGATGTGTAGAATCATATGGTCTGATTATAAATTTATTCTGAGCAATATAAATGAGTGTACTGAAAGCCCGAAAATTGAGCATTTAATGTATTTTCATACATATCAAGATTAATTCTTGTGTAAATTGATGTGTAGAATCATAGGGTCTCATTTGAAATTAATTCTGAGCAATATAAATGAGTGTACCGAAAACGCGAATATTGAGCATTTAATGTATTTTCATGCATATCAAGATTAATGCTGATTCTTATGTAAATTGATGTGTAGAATCATATGGTCTCATTTAAATTGATTCTGAGCAATATAAATGAGTGTACTGAAAGCCCGAAATTGCGCATTTAGTGTATATTCATGCATATCAAGATTAATGCTGATTCTTATGTAAAATGAGGTGTAGAATCATACGGACGCATTTAAAATTGATTCTGAGCAATATAAATGAGTGTACTGAAATTTCAAAAACTGCGCATTTAGTGTATTTTCATGCATATCAAGATTAATGTTGATTCTTATGTAAATTGATGTGTAGAATCATATGGTTTCATTTAAAATTGATTCGGAGCAATATAAATGAATGTACTGAAAGCCCGAAAATTGCGCATTAAGTGTATATTCATGCATATCAAGAGTAATGCTGATTCTTATGTAAATTGATGTGTAGAATCATGTGGTCTCATATAAATTGATTCTGAGCAATATAAATGAGTGTACTGAAAGCCCGAAAATTGCGCATTAATGTATTTTCATGCATATCAAGATTATTGCTGATTCTTATGTAAATTGATGTGTAGAATCATATGGTCTCATTTAAATTTGATTCTGAGCAATATAAATGAGTGTACTGAAAGCCCAAAAATTGCGCATTTAGTGTATTTTCATGCATTTCAAGATTGATGCTGATTCTTATGTAAATTGATGTGTAGAATCATATGGTCTCATTTGAAATTAATTCTGAGCAATATAAATGAGTGTACTGAAAAACCAAAAACTGCGCATTCAGTGTATTTTCATGCATATCAAGATTAATGCTGATTCTTATGTAAATTAATGTGTATAATCATACGTTCTCATTTAAAATTGATTCTGAGCAGTATAAATGAGTGTACTGAAAGCCCGAAAATTGTGCATTTAGTGTATTTTCATGAATATCAAGATTAATGCTGATTCGTATGTAAATTGGTGTGAAGAATAATATGGTCTCATTTAAAATTAATTCTGATCAATATAAATGAGTGTACTGAAAGACCAAAAACTGCGCATTTAGTGTATTTTCATGCATATCAAGATTAATGCTGATTCTTATGTAAATTGATGTGTAGAATCATACGGACTCATTTAAAATTGATTCTGAGCAATATAAATGAGTTTTCTGAAAGCCCGAATATTGCCCATTTAGTGTATTTTCATGCATATGAAGATTAATGCTGATTCTTATGTAAATTGATGTGTAGAATCATATGGTTTCATTTAAAATTGATTCTGTGCAATATAAATGAGTGTACTGAAATTCCGATATTGCGCATTTAGTGTATTTTCATGCATATCAAGATTAATGCTGATTCTTATGTAAATTGATGTGTAGAATCATATGGTCTCATTTGAAATTAATTCTGATCAATATAAATGAGTGTACTGAAAGACCAAAACTGCGCATTTAGTGTATTTTCATGCATATCAAGATTAATGCTGATTCTTATGTAAATTGATGTGTAGAATCATACGGACTCATTTAAGATTGATTCTGAGCAATATAAATGAGTGTACTGAAAGCCCGAAAATTGCGCATTTAGTGTATTTTCATGCTTGTCAAGATTAATGCTGATTCTTATGTAAATTGATGTGTAGAATCATATGGTTTCATTGAAAATTGATTCTGAGCAATATAAATGAGTGTACAGAAAGCCCGAAAATTGCCCATTTAGTGTATTTTAATGCATATCAAGATTAATGCTGATTCTTATGTGAATTGATGTGTAGAATCACACGGTCTCATTTAAAATTGATTCTGAGCAATATAAATGAGTGTACTGAAAGCCCGAATAAAAGCGCATTTAGTGTATTTTCATTCATATCTAGATTAATGCTGACTCTCATGTAAATTGATGTGTAGAATCGTATGGTTTCATTTAAATAGATTCTGAGCAATATAAATGAGTGTACTGTAAGCCCGAAAATTGCGCGTTTAGTGTATTTTCATGCATATCAAGATTAATGCTGATTCTTATGTAAATTGATGTGTAGAATCATATGGTCTCATTTAAAATTGATTCTGATCAATATAAATGAGTGTACTGAAAGACGAAAAAATGCGCATTTAGTGTATTTTCATGCATATCAAGATTACTGCTGATTCTTATGTAAATTGATGTGTAGAACAATACGGTCTCATTTAAAATTGATACTGAGCAATATAAATGTGTGTACTGAAAGCCCGAAAATGGCGCATTTAGTGAGTTTTCATGCAGATCAAGATTAATGCTGATTCTTATGTAAATTGATGTGTAGAATCATAGGGTCTCATTTAAAATTGATTCTGATCTATATAAATGAGTGTACTGAAAGCCCGAAAATAGCGCATTTAGTGTATTTTCATGCATATCAAGATTAATGCTGATTCTTATGTAAATTGATGTGTAGAATCATATGGTCACAGTTAAATTGATTCTGATCAATATAAATGTGTGTACTGAAAGCCAGAAAATTGCGCATTTAGTGTATTTTCATGCACATCAAGATTAATGCTGATTCTCATGCAAATTGATGTGTAGAATCATATGGTCGCATTTAAAATTGATTCTGATCAATATAAATGAGTGTACTGAAAGCCCGAAAATTGCGCATTTAGTGTATTTTCATGCATATCAAGATCAATGCTGATTCTTATGTAAATTAATGTGTAGAATCATATGGTCTCATTTAAAATTGATGCTGATCAATATAAATGACTGTACTGTAAGCCCGAAAATGGCGCATTTAGTGTATTTTCATGCATATCAAGATTAATGCGGATTCTTATTTAAATTGATGCGTAGAATCATATGGTTTCTTTTAAAATTGATTCTGAGCAATATAAACGAGTGTACTGAAAGCCCGAAAATTGCGCATTTAGTGTATTTTCATGCATATCAAGATTAATGCTGATTCTAATGTAAATTGATGTGTAGAATCATATGGTCTCATTTAAAATTAATTCTGAGCAATATAATTGAGTGTACTGAAAGTCCGAAAATTGCGCATTTGTATATTTTCATGCATATCAAGATTAATGCTGATTCTTATGTAAATTGATGTGTAGAATCATATGGTCTCATTTAAAATTGATTCTGAGCAATATAAATGAGTGTACTGAAAGCCCCAAAATTGCGCATTTAGTGTATTTTCATGCATATCAAGATTAATGCTGATTCTTATGTAAATTGTTGTGAAGAATCATATGGTTTCATTTAAAAATGATTCTGAGCAATATAAATGAGTGTGCTGAAAGCCCGAAAATTGCGCATTTAGTGTATTTTCATGCATATCAAGATTAATGCTGATTCTTATGTAAATTGATGTGTATAATCATATGGTCTCATTTAAAATTGATTCTGATCAATATAAATGAGTGTACTGAAAGACGAAAAAATGCGCATTTAGTGTATTTTCATGCATATCAATATTAATGCTGATTCTTATGTAAATTGATGTGTAGAATAATACGGTCTCATTTAAAATTGATTCTGAGCAATATAAATGAGTGTACTGAAAGCCCGAAAATGGCGCATTTAGTGAGTTTTCATGCATATGAAGATTAATGCTGATTATTATGTAAATTGATGTGTAGAATCATACGGTCTCATTTAAAATTGATTCTGATCAATATAAATGAGTGTACTGAAAGCCCGAAAATTGCGCATTTAGTGTATTTTCATGCATATCAAGATTAATGCTGATTCTTATGTAAATTGATGTGTAGAATCATATGATCTCATTTAAAATTGATGCTGATCAATATAAATGACTGTACTGAAAGACCAAATACTGCGCATTTAGTGTATTTTCATGCACATCAAGATTAATGCTGATTCTCATGCAAATTGATGTGTAGAAGCATATGGTCGCATTTAAATTGATTCTGAGCAATATAAATGAGTGTACTGAAAGCCCGAATATTGCGCATTTAGTGTATTTTCATGCATATCATGATCAATGCTGACTCTTATGTAAATTAATGTGTAGAATCATATGGTCTCATTTAAAATTGATGCTGATCAATATAAATGACTGTACTGAAAGCCCGAAAATGGCGCATTTAGTGTATTTTCATGCATATCAAGATTAATGCGGATTCTTATTTAAATTGATGCGTAGAATCATATGGTTTCATTTAAAATTGATTCAGAGCAATATAAACGAGTGTACTGAAAGCCCGAAAATTGCGCATTTAGTGTATTTTCATGCATATCAAGATTAATGCTGATTCTAATGTAAATTGATATGTAGAATCATATGGTCTCATTTAAAATTGATTCTGAGCAATATAAATGAGTGTACTGAAAGCCCGAAAATTGCGCATTTAGTGTATTTTCATGCATATCAAGATTAATGCTGATTCTCATGTAAATTGATGTGTAGAATCATATGGTCGCATTTTAAATTGATTCTGAGCAATATAAATGAGTGTACTGAAAGCCCGAAAATTGCGCATTTAGTGTATTTTCATGCATATCAAGATTAATGCTGATTCTTATCTAAATTGATGTGTAGAATCATATGATCTCATTTAAAATTGATGCTGATCAATATAAATGACTGTACTGAAAGACCAAATACTGCGCATTTAGTGTATTTTCATGCATATCAAGTTTAATGCTGATTCTTATGTAAATTGATGTGTAGAATCATATGGTCTCATTTCAAATTGACTCTCAGCGATATAAATGAGTGTACTGTAAGCCCAAAAATTGCGCATTTAGTGTATTTTCATGCATATCAAGATTAATGCTGATTCTTATGTAAATTGATGTGTAGAATCATAAGGTCTCATTTAAAATTGATTCTGAGCAATATAAATGATTGTACTGAATGCCCGAAAATGGCGCATTTAGTGTATTTTTATGCATATCAAGACTAATGCTGATTCTTATGTAAATTGATGTGTAGAATCATATGGTTTCATTTAAAATTGATTCTGAGCAATATAAATGAGTGTACTGAAAGCCCGAAAATTGCGCATTTAGTGTATTTTCATGCATATCAAGATTAATGCTGATTCTTATGTAAATTGATGTGTCGAATCATATGGTCTCATTTAAAATTGATTCTGAGCAATATAAATGAGTGTACTGAAAGCTCGAAAATTGCGCATTTAGTTTATTTTCATGCATATCAAGATTAATGCTGATTCTTATGTAAATTGATGTGTAGAATCATATGGTCTCATTTAAAATTGATTCTGATCTATATAAATGAGTGTACTGAAAGCCCGAAAATTGCGCATTTAGTGCATTTTCATGCATATCAAGATTAATGCTGATTCTCATGTAAATTGATGTGTAGAATCATATGGTATCATTTAAAATTGATTCTGAGCGACAGAAATGAGTGTACTGAAAACCCGAAAATTGCGCATTTAGTGTATTTTCATGCATATCAAGATTAATGCTGATTCTTATGTAAATTGATGTGTAGAATCATATGATCTCATTTAAAATTGATGCTGATCAATATAAATGACTGTACTGAAAGACCAAATACTGCGCATTTAGTGTATTTTCATGCATATCAAGTTTAATGCTGATTCTTATGTAAATTGATGTGTAGAATCATATGGTCTCATTTAAAATTGACTCTCAGCGATACAAATGAGTGTACTGTAAGCCCGAAAATTGCGCATTTAGTGTATTTTCATGCATATCAAGATTAATGCTGATTCTTATGTAAATTGATGTGTAGAATCATAAGGTCTCATTTAAAATTGATTCTGAGCAATATAAATGATTGTACTGAATGCCCGAAAATGGCGCATTTAGTGTATTTTTATGCATATCAAGACTAATGCTGATTCTTATGTAAATTGATGTGTAGAATCATATGGTTTCATTTAATATTGATTCTGAGCCATATAAATGAGTGTACTGAAAGCCCTAAAATTGCGCATTTAGTGTATTTTCATGCATATCAAGATTAATGCTGATTCTTATGTAAATTGATGTGTAGAATCATATGGTCTCATTTAAAATTGATTCTGATCATTATAAATGAGTGTACTGAAAGACGAAAAAATGCGCATTTAGTGTATTTTCATGAATATCAATATTAATGCTGATTCTTATGTAAATTGATGTGTAGAATAATACGGTCTCATTTAAAATTGATTCTGAGCAATATAAATGAGTGTACTGAAAGCCCGAAAATGGCGCATTTAGTGAGTTTTCATGCACATCAAGATTAATGCTGATTCTTATGTAAATTGATGTGTAGAATCATATGGTCACATTTAAATTGATTCTGATCAATATAAATGTGTGTAGTGAAAGCCAGAAAATTGCGCATTTAGTGTATTTTCATGCACATCAAGATTAATGCTGATTCTCATGCAAATTGATGTGTAGAATCATATGGTCGCATTTAAAATTGATTCTGAGCAATATAAATGAGTGTACTGAAAGCCCGAAAATTGCGCATTTAGTGTATTTTCATGCATATCAAGATTAATGCTGATTCTTATGTAAATTGATGTGTAGAATCATATGGTCTCATTTGAAATTGATGCTGATCAATATAAATGAGTGTACTGAATGCCCGAAATTTCGCCTTTAGTTTATTTTCATGCATATCAAGATTAATGCTGATTCTTATGTAAATTGATGTGTAGAATCATATGGTCTCATTTAAAATTGATTCTGAGCAATATAAACGAGTGTACTGAAAGCCCGAAAATTGCGCATTTAGTGTATTTTCATGCATATCAAGATTAATGCTGATTCTTATGTAAATTGATGTGTAGAATCATACGGTCTCATGTAAAATTGATTCTGAACAATATAAATGAGTGTACTGCAAGCCCGAAAATTGCGCATTTAATGTATTTTCATGCATATCAAGATTAATGCTGATTCTTATGTAAATTGATGTGTAGAATCATATGGTCTCATTTAAAATTGATTCTGAGCAATATAAATTAGTGTGCTGAAAGCCCGAAAATTGCGCATTTAGTGTATTTTCATGCACATCAAGATTAATGCTGATTCTTATGTAAATTAATGTGTAGAATCATATGGTCCCATTTAAATTGATTCTGATCAATATAAATGAGTGTACTGAAAGTTCGAAAATTGCGCATTTAGTGTATTTTCATGCATATCAAGATTAATGCTGATTCTTATGTAAATTGATGTGTAGAATCATATGGTCTCATTTAAAATTGATTCTGAGCAATATAAATGAGTGTACTGAAAGCCCGAAATTTCGCATTTAGTGTATTTTCATACATATCAAGATTTATGCTGATTCTTATGTAAATTGATGCGTAGAATCATATGGTCTCATTTAAAATTGATTCTGAGCAATATAAATGAGAGTACTGAAAGACCAAAAACTGCGCATTTAGTGTATTTTCAGGCATATCAAGATTATTGCTGATTCTTGTGTAAATTGTTGTGTAGAATCATATGGTTTCATTTGAAATTAATTCTGATCAATATAAATGAGGGTACTGAAAGTCCAAAACTTCGCATTTAGTGTATTTTCATGCATATCAAGATTAATGCTGATTCTTATGTAAATTGATGTGTAGAATCATACGGTTTCATTTATAATTGATTCTGAGCAATATAAATGAGTGTACTGACAACCCGAAAATTGCGCATTTAGTGTATTTTCGTGCATATCAAAATTAATACAGATTCTTATGTAAATTGATGTGTAGAATCATATGGTGTCATTTAAAATTGATTCTGAACAATGTAAATGAGTGTACTGAAAGCACGAAAATTGCGCATTTAGTGTATTTTCATGCATATCAAGATTAATGCTGATTCTTATGTAAATTGATGTGTAGAATCATATGGTCTCATTTAAAATTGATTCTGAGCAATATAAATTAGTGTACTGAAAGTTCGAAAATTGCGCATTTAGTGTATTTTCAGCATATAAGGATTAATGCTGATTCTTATGTAAATTGATGTGTAGAATCATATGGTCTCATTTAAAATTGATTCTGAGCAATATAAATGAGTGTACTGAAAGGCCGAAGTTGCGCATTAAGTGTATTTTCATGCATATCAAGATTAATGCTGATTCTTATGTAAATTGATGTGTAGAATCATACGGTCTCATTTAAAATTGATTCTGATCAATATAGATGAGTGTACTGGAAGACAAAAAACTGCGCATTTAGCGTATTTTCATGCATGTAAATTTTCTGATGTAAATTGATGTGTATGATTCTACACATCAATTTACATAAGAATCAGCATTAATCTTGATATGCTTGAAAATACACTAAATGCGCAATTTTCGGGCTTTCAATACACTCATTTGTATTGCACAGAATAAATTTTAAATGAGACCATATTATTCTACACATCAATTTACATAAGAATCAGCATTAATCTTGATATGCGTGAAAATACACTAAATGCGCAATTTTAGGGCTTTCAGCACACTCATTTATATTGATCAGAATCAATTTAAATGGGACCATATGATTCTACACATCAATTTACATAAGAATCAGCATTAATCTTGATATGCATGAAAATACACTAAATGCGCATTTTTTGGGCTTTCAGTACACTCATTTATATCGATCAGAATCAATTTTAAATGAGACCATATGATTCTACACATCAATTTACATAAGAATCAGCATTAATCTGAATAGGCATGAAAATATACTAAATGCGCAATTTTCGGGCTTTCAGTACACACATTTATATTGCTCAGAATTAATTTTAAATGAGATTATATGATTCTACACATCAATTTGCATAAGAATCAGCATTAATCTTGATATGCATGAAAATACATTAAATGCGCAATTTTCCGGCTTTCAGTACACTCATTTATATTGCTCAGAATCAATTTTAAATGAGACCGTATGATTCTACACATTAATTTAGATAAGAATCAGCATTAATCTTGATATGCATGAAAATACACTAAATGCGCAGTTTTGGTCTTTCAGTACACTCATTTATATTGATCAGAATCAATTTTAAATGAGACCATATTATTCTACACATCAATTTACATAAGAATCAGCATTAATCTTGATATGCGTGACAATACACTAAATGCGCAATTTTCAGGCTTTTCAGCACACTCATTTATATTGCTTAGAATCAATTTTAAATGAGACCATATGATTTTACACATCAATTTACATAAGAATCAGCATTAATCTGAATAGGCATGAAAATATACTAAATGCGCAACTTTCGGGCTTTCAGTACACACATTTATATTGCTCAGAATTAATTTTAAATGAGATTATATGATTCTACACATCAATTTGCATAAGAATCAGCATTAATCTTGATATGCATGAAAATACATTAAATGCGCAATTTTCGGGCTTTCAGTACACTCATTTATATTGCTCAGAATCAATTTTAAATGAGACCATATGATTCTACACATCAATTTACATAAGAATCAGCATTAATCTTGATATGCATGAAAATACACTAAATGCGCAATTTTCGGGCTTTGAGCACACCCTTTTATATTGCTCAGAATCAATTTTAAATGAGACCATATGATTCTACACATCAATTTACATAAGAATCAGCATTAATCTTGATATGCATGAAAATACACTAAATGCGTAATTGTCGGGCTTTCAGTACACTCATTTATATTGCTCAGAATCAATTTTAAATGAGACCGTATGATTCTACACATCAATTTACATAAGAATCAGCATTAATCTTTATATGCATGAAAATACACTAAATGCGCAGTTTTTGGTCTTTCAGTACACTCATTTATATTGATCAGAATCAATTTTATATGAGACCATATTATTCTACATATCAATTTACTTAAGAATCAGCATTAATCTTGATATGCATGAAAATACACTAAATGCGCAATTTTCGGGCTTTCAGTACACTCATTTATATTGCACAGAATCAATTTTAAATGTAACCATATGATTCTACACATCAATTTGCATAAGAATCAGCATTAATCTTGATATGCATGAAAATACATTAAATGCGCAATTTTCGGGCTTTCAGTACACTCATTTATATTGCTCAGTATCAATTTTAAATGAGACCATATGATTCTACACATCAATTTACATAAGAATCATCATTAATCTTGATATGCATAAAAATACACTAAATGCGAAATTTTCGGGCTTTCAGTACACTCATTTATATTGCTCAGAATCAATATTAAATGAAACCATATGATTCTACACATCAATTTACATGCGAATCAGCATTAATCTTGATATGCATGAAAATACAATAAATGCGCAATTTTCGGGCTTTCAGTACACTCATTTATATCGCTCAGAATCAATTTTAAATGAGACCATATGATTCTACACATCAATTTACATAAGAATCAGCAGTAATCTTGATATGCATGAAAATACACTAAATGCGCAATTTTCGTGCTTTCAGTACACACATTTATATTGCTTAGAATCAATTTTAAATGAAACCATGTGATTCTACACATCAATTACATAAGAATCAGCATAAATCTTGATATGCATGATAATACACTAAATGCGCAATTTTCGGGCTTTCAGTACACTCATTTATATTGCTCAGAATCAATTTCAAATGAGAACATACGATTCTACACTTCAATTTACATAAGAATCAGCATTAATCTTGATATGCATGAATATATATTAAATGCGCAATTTTCGGGCTTACACTACACTCATTTATATTGCTCAAAATTATTTTTAAATGAGACCGTATGATTCTACACATCAATTTACATAAGAAACTGCATTAATCTTGATATGCATGAAAATACACAAAATGCTCAATTTTCGGTCTTTCAGTACACTCATTTATATTGATCAGAATCAATTTTAAATGAGACCATATGATTCTACACATCAATTTACATAAGAATCAGCATTAATATTGATATGCATGAAAATACACAAAATGCTCAATATTCGGGCTTTCAGTACACTGATTTATATTGCTCAGAATCAATTTTAAATGAGACCATATGATTCTACACATCAATTTACATAGGAATCAGCATTAATCTTGATATGCATGAAAATACACAAAATGCGCAATATTCGGGCTTTCAGTACTCTCATTTATATTGCTCAGAATCAATTTTAAATGAAACCATATGATTCTACACATCAATGTACATAAGAATCAGCATTAATCTGGATATGCATGAAAATACATTAATGCGCAATTTTCGGGCTTTCAGTACACTCATTTATATTGCTCAGAATCAATTTTAAATGAGACCCTATGATTCTACACATCAATTTACATAAGAATCAGCATTAATTTTGATATGCATGAAAATACACTAAATGCGCAATTTTCGGGCTTTCAGTATACTCATTTATATTGCTCAGAATCAATTTTAAAGGAGACCATATGATTCTACAAATCAATTTACATAAGAATCAGCATTAATCTTGATATGCAGGAAAATACACTAAATGCGCAATTTTCGGGCTTTCAGCACACTCATTCATATTGCTAAGAATCAATTTTAAATGAGACCATATGATTCTACACATCAATTTACATAAGAATCAGCATTAATCTTGATATGCATGAAAATACACTAAATGCGCAATTTTCGGTCTTTCAGTACACTAATTTATATCGCTCAGAATCAATTTTAAATGAAAGCATGTGATTCTACACATCAATTTACATAAGAATCAGCATTAATCTTGATATGCATGAAAATACACTAAATGCGCCATTTTCGGGCTTTCAGTACACTCATTTATATCGCTCAGAATCAATTTTAAATGAAACCATATGATTCTCCATATCAATTTACAAAAGAATCAGCATTAATCTTGATATGCTAGAAAATACACTAAATGCGCAATTTTCGGGCTTTAAGTCAACTCATTTATATTGCTCAGAATCAATTTATATGAGACCGTATGATTCTACACAACAATTTACATAAGAATCAGCATTAATCTTGATATGCATGAAAAAACACTAAATGCGCAATTTTCGGGCTTTCAGTACACTCATTTATATTGCTCAGAAACAATTTTAAATGAAACCATATGATTCTACACATCAATTTACATAACAATCAGCATTAATCTTGATATGCATGAAAATACACTAAATGCGAAATTACAGGCTTTCAGTCCACTCATTCATATTGCTCAGAATCAATTTTAAATGAGACCTTATGATTCTACACATGAATTTACATAAGAATCAGCATTAATCTTGAAATGCATGAAAATACATTAAATGCGCTGTTTTTGGCGTTTCAGTACACTCATTTATTTTGATCAGAATCAATTTTAAATGAGACCATATGATTCTTCACATCAATTTACATAAGAATAAGCATTAATCTTGATATGCATGAAAATACACTAAATGCGCAATTTTCGGGTTTTCAGTACACTCATATATATAGACCAGAATCAATTTTAAATGAGACCATATGATTCTACACATCAATTTACATAAGAATCAGCATTAATCTTGATATGCATGAAAATACAAAAATACTCAATTTTCGGGCTTTCAGTACACTCATTTATATTGCACAGAATCAATTTTAAATGAGGCCATATGATTCTTCACATCAATTTACATGAGAATCAGCATTAATCTTGATATGCATGAAAACACACTAAATGCGCAATTTTCGGGCTTTCAGTACACTCATTTATATTGCTCAGAGGCAATTTTAAATGAAACCATATGATTCTACACATCAATTTACATAAGAATTAGCATTAATCTTGATATGCATGAAAATACAACAATGCGCAATTTTCGGGCTTTCAGTACACTCATTTATATTGCTCAGAATCAATTTTAAATGAGACCATATGATTCTACACATCAATTTACATAAGAATCAGCATTAATCTTGATATGCATGAAAATACACTAAATGCGCAATTTTCGGGCTTTTCAGCACACTCATTTATATTGCTAAGAATCAATTTTAAATGAGACCATATGATTCTGCACATCAATTTACATCAGAATCAGCATTAATCTTGATATGCATGAAAATACACTAAATGCGCAATTTTCGGGTTTTCAGTACACTCCTTTATATAGACCAGAATCAATTTTAAATGAGACCATATGATTCTACACATCAATTTACATAAGAATCAGCATTAATCTTGATATGCATGAAAATACTCAAAATGCTCAATTTTCGGGCTTTCAGTACACTGATTTATATTGCTCAGAATCAATTTGAAATGAAACCATATGATTCTACTCATCAATTTACATAAGAATCAGCATTAATCAGGATATGCATGAAAATACATTAATGCGCAATTTTCGGGCTTTTCAGTACTCTCATTTATATTGCTTAGAATCAATTTCAAATGAGACCATATGATTCTACTCATCAATTTACATGCGAATCAGCATTAATCTTGATATGCATGAAAATGCACTAAATGCGCAGTTTTTGGTCTTTCAGTACAATCATTTATATTGCTCAGAATTAATTTCAAATGAGACCATATGATTCTACACATGAATTTACACAAGAATCAGCATTAATCTTGATATGCAGGAATATACACTAAATGCGCAATTTTCGGGCTTACACTACACTCATTTATATTGCACAGGATAACTTTTAAATTGGACCATATGATTCTACACATCAATTTACATAAGAATCAGCATTAATCTTGATATGCATGAAAATACATTAATGCGCAATATTCGGGCTTTCAGTACTCTCATTTGTATGGCTCAGAATCAATTTTAAATGAAACCATATGATTCTACTCATCAATTTACATAAGAATCAGCATTAATGTTGATGTGCATGAACATACACTAAATGCGCAATTTTCGGGCTTTCAGTACACTTATTTATATTGCTCAGAATCAATTTTAAATGAGACCGTATGATTCTACACATCAATTTTCATAAGAATCAGCAATAATCTTGAGATGCATGAAAATACACTAAATACGCAATTTTCGGGCTTTCAGTACACTCATTTATATTGCTCAGAATCAATTTTAAATGAGACCATATGATTCTACACATCAATTTACATAAGAATCAGCATTAATATTGATATGCATGAAAATACACTAAATGCGCAATTTTCGGGCTGTCAGCACACTCATTTATATTGCTGAGAATCAATTTGAAATGAGACCATATGATTCTACACATCAATTTACATAAGAATCAGCATTAATCTTGATATGCATGAAAATACACTAAATGCGCAATTTTCGGGCTTTCAGTACACTCATTTATATTGCTTAGAATCAATTTCAAATCCGACCATAGATTCTACAAATCAATTTACATAAGAATCAGCATTAATCTTGATATGCATGAAAATACACTAAATGCGCAATTTTCGGGCTTTCAGTACACTCATTTATATAGATCAGATTCAATTTTAATGAGACCATATGATTATACACATCAATTTACATAAGAATCAGCATTAATCTTGATATGCATGAAAATACACTAAATACGCAATTTTCGGTCTTTCAGTACACTCATTTATGTTGCTCAGAATCAAATTTAAATGAAACCATATGATTCTACACATCAATTTACATAAGAATCAGCATTAATCTTGATATGCATGAAAATACACTAAATGCGCAATTTTCGGGGTTTCAGTACACTCATTTATATTGCTCAGAATCAATTTTAATGAGACCGTATGATTCTACACATCAATTTACATAAGAATCAGCATTAATCTTGATATGCATGAAATAACACTAAATGCGCAGTTTTTGGACTTTCAGTACACTCATTTATATTGATCAGTATCAATTTTAAATGAGACCATATGATTCTACACATCAATTTACATAAGAATCAGCATTAATCTTGATATGCATGAAAATGCACTAAATGCGCAGTTTTTGGTCTTTCAGTACACTCATTTATATTGCTCAGAATTAATTTCAAATGAAACCATATGATTCTACACATCAATTTACATAAGAATCAGCATTAATCTTGATATGCAGGAATATACACTAAATGCGCAATTTTCGGGCTTTCAGTACACTGATTTATATTGCTCAGAATCAATTTTAAATGAGACCATATGATTCTACACATCAATTTACATAAGAATCAGCATTAATCTTGATATGCATGAAAATGCACTAAATGCGCAGTTTTTGGTCTTTCAGTACACTCATTTATATTGCTCAGAATTAATTTCAAATGAAACCATATGATTCTACACATCAATTTACATAAGAATCAGCATTAATCTTGATATGCACGAAAATACACTAAATGCGCAATATCGAGTTTTCAGTACACTCATTTATATTGCTCAAAATCAATTTTAAATGAGACCATATGATTCTACACATCAATTTACATAAGAATCAGCATTAATCTTGATATGCATGAAAATACACTAAATGCGCAGTTTTCGGGCTTTCAGTACACTCATTTATATTGCTCAGAATCAATATTAAATGAAACTAAATGATTCTACACATCAATTTACATAAGAATCTGCATTAATCTTGATATGCATGAAAATACACTAATTGCGCAATTTTCGGGCTTTCAGTACACTCATTTATATTGCTCAGAATAAATTTTAAATGAGACCGTATGATTCTACACATCAATTTACATAAGAATCAGCATTAATCTTGATATGCATGAAAATACACTAAATGCGCAGTTTTTGGTTTTTCAGTACACTCATTTATATTGATCAGAATCAATTTTAAATGAGACCATATGATTCTACACATCAATTTACATAAGAATCAGCATTAATCTTGATATGCATGAAAATACACTAAATGCGCAATTTTCGGGCTTTCAGTACACTCATTTATATTGCTCAGAATGAATTTTAAATGAGACCGTATGATTCTACACATCAATTTACATAAGAATCAGCATTAATCTTGATATGCATGAAAATACACTAAATGCGCTGTTTTTGGTCTTTCAGTACAATCATTTATATTGATCAGAATCAATTTTAAATGAGACCATATGATTCTACACATCAATTTACATAAGAATCAGCATAAATCTTGATATGCATGAAAATACACTAAATGCTCAGTTTTTTGTCTTTCAGTACACTCATTTATATTGATCAGAATCAGTTTTAAATGAGACCATATGATTCTACACATCAATTTACATAAGAATCAGCATTAATCTTGATGTGCATGAAAATACACTAAATGCGCAATTTTCGGGCTTTCAGCACACTCATTTATATTGCTCAGAATCAATTTTCAATGAGACCATATGATTCTACACATCAATTTACGTAAGAATCAGCATTAATCTTCATATGCATGAAAATACACTAAATTTCGCAATTTTCGGGCGTTCAGTACACTCATTTATATGGATCAGAATCAATTTTAAATGAAACCATATGATTCTACACATCAATTTACATAAGAATCAGCATTAATCTTGATATGCACGAAAATACACTAAATGCGCAATTTCGAGTTTTCAGTACTCTCATTTATATTGCTCCGAATCAATTTTAAATGAGACCATATGATTCTACACATCAATTTACATAAGAATCAGCATTAATCTTGATATGCATGAAAATACACTAAATGCGCAATTTTCGGGCTTTCAGTACACTCATTTATATTGCTCAGAATCAATATTAAATGAAACCATATTATTCTACATATCAATTTACATAAGAATCAGCATTACTCTTGAAATGCATGAAAATACACTAAATGCGCAATATTCCGGCTTTCAGTACACTCATTTATATTGCTCAGAATCAATTTGAAATGAGTCCATATGATTCTACACATCAATTTACATAAGAATCAGCATTAATCTTGATATGCATGAAAATACACTAAATGCGCAACTTTCGGGCTTTCAGTACATTCATTTATATAGATCAGAATCAATTTTAAATGAGACCATATGATTCTACACATCAATTTACATAAGAATAAG
Source organism: Ascarosepion bandense (assembly GCA_037127315.1). Lineage (NCBI taxonomy): Eukaryota > Metazoa > Mollusca > Cephalopoda > Sepiida > Sepiidae > Ascarosepion > Ascarosepion bandense. Next base: position 198,907 of record JBBBDQ010001971.1, read on the forward strand.
CATTAATCTAGAAAGGCATGAAAATACACTAAATGCGCAATTTCGGGGAGTTTTCAGTACACTCATTTATATTGCTCAGAATCAATTTTAAATGAGACCGTATGATTCTACACACCAATTTACATAAGAATCAGCATTAATCTTGATATGCATGAAAATACACTAAATGCGCAATTTTCGAGCTTTCAGTACACTCATTTATATTGCTCAGAATCAATATTAAATGAAACAAAATGATTCTACACATCAATTTACATAAGAATCAGCATTAATCTTGATATGCATGAAAATGCACTAAATGCGCAATTTTCGGGCTTTCAGTACACTCATTTATATTGCTCAGAATCAATTTTAAATGAGACCATATGATTCTACACATCAATTTACATAAGAATCAGCATTAATCATGATATGCATGAAAATACACTAAATGCGCAAATTTCAGGCTTTCAGTACATTCATTTATATAGATCAGAATCAATTTTAAATGAGACCATATGATTCTACACATCAATTTAGATAAGAATTAGCATTAATCTTGATGTGCATGAAAATACACCAAATGCGCAATTTTCGGCTTTCAGCACACTCATTTATATTGCTCAGAACCAATTTGAAATGATACCATATGATTCTACACATCAATTTACATAAGAATCAGCATTAATCTTCATATGCATGAAAATACACTAAATGCGCAATTTTCGGGCTTTCAGTACATTCATTTATATAGATCAGAATCAATTTTAAATGAGACCATATGATTCTACACATTAATTTACATAAGAATCAGCATTATGCTTGATATGCATGAAAGTATACTAAATGCGCAATTTTCGGTCTTTCAGTACACTCATTTATATTGCTCAGAATAAATTTTAAATGAGACCGTATGATTCTAAACATCAATTTACATAAGAATCAGCATTAATCTTGATATGCATGAAAATACACTAAATGCGCAATTTTCGGCTTTCAGTACACTCATTTATATTGCTCAGAATCAATTTTAAATGAGACCGTATGATTCTACACATCAATTTACATAAGAATCAGCATTAATCTTGATATGCATGAAAATACACTAAATGCTAAAGTTTTGTCTTTCAGTACACTCATTTATATAGATCAGAATAAATTTTAAATGAGACCATATGATTCTACACATCAATTTAGATAAGATTTTGCATTAATCTTGATGCATGAAAGTATACTAAATGCGCTATTTTCGGCTTTCAGTACACTCATTTATTTTGCTCAGAATCAATATTAAATGAAACCATATGATTCTAAACATCAATTTACATAAGAATCAGCTTTAATCTTGATATGCATGAAAATACACTAAATGCGCAATTTTTGGCTTTCAGTACACTCATTTATATTGCACAGAATAAATTTTTTAAATGAGACCGTATGATTCTACACATCAATTTACATATGAATCAGCATTAATCTTGATATGCATGAAAATACACTAAATGCGCAATTTTCGGCTTTCAGTACACTCATTTATATTGCTCAGAATCAATTTTAAATGAGACCGTATGATTCTACACATCAATTTACATAAGAATCAGCATTAATCGTGATATGCATGAAAATACACTAAATGCGCAGTTTTTGGTCTTTCAGTACACTCATTTATTGATCAGAATCAATTTTAAATGAGACCATATGATTCTACACATCAATTTGATAAGAATTTGCATTAATTCGATGTGCATGAAAACACTAAATGCGCAATTTTTGGCTTTCAGTACACTCATTTATATTGCTCAGAATCAATTTTAAAATGAGAGCATATGATTCTACACATCAATTTACAGAAGAATCAGCATTAATCTTGATATGCATGAAAATACACTAAATGCGCAATTTTCGAGCTAGTACACTCATTTATATTGCTCAGAATCAATATTAAATGAAACAAAATGATTCTACACATCAATTTACATAAGAATCAGCATTTAATCTTGATATGCATGAAAATGCACTAAATGCGCAATTTTCGGGCTTTCAGTACACTCATTTATATTGCTCAGAATCAATTTTAAATGAGACCATATGATTCTACACATCAATTTATAAGAATCAGCATTAATCATGATATGCATGAAAATACACTAAATGCGCAAATTTCAGGCTTTCAGTACATTCATTTATATAGATCAGAATCAATTTTAAATGAGACCATATGATTCTACACATCAATTTAGATAAGAATTAGCATTAATCTTGATGTGCATGAAAATACACCAAATGCGCAATTTTCGGGCTTTCAGCACACTCATTTATATTGCTCAGAACCAATTTGAAATGATACCATATGATTCTACACATCAATTTACATAAGAATCAGCATTAATCTTCATATGCATGAAAATACACTAAATGCGCAATTTTCGGGCTTTCAGTACATTCATTTATATAGATCAGAATCAATTTTAAATGAGACCATATGATTCTACACATTAATTTACATAAGAATCAGCATTATGCTTGATATGCATGAAAGTATACTAAATGCGCAATTTTCGGTCTTTCAGTACACTCATTTATATTGCTCAGAATAAATTTTAAATGAGACCGTATGATTCTAAACATCAATTTACATAAGAATCAGCATTAATCTTGATATGCATGAAAATACACTAAATGCGCAATTTTCGGCTTTCAGTACACTCATTTATATTGCTCAGAATCAATTTTAAATGAGACCGTATGATTCTACACATCAATTTACATAAGAATCAGCATTAATCTTGATATGCATGAAAATACACTAAATGCGCAGTTTTTGGTCTTTCAGTACACTCATTTATATAGATCAGAATCAATTTTAAATGAGACCATATGATTCTACACATCAATTTAGATAAGATTTTGCATTAATCTTGATGTGCATGAAAGTATACTAAATGCGCTATTTTCGGGCTTTCAGTACACTCATTTATTTTGCTCAGAATCAATATTAAATGAAACCATATGATTCTAAACATCAATTTACATAAGAATCAGCTTTAATCTTGATATGCATGAAAATACACTAAATGCGCAATTTTCGGGCTTTCAGTACACTCATTTATATTGCACAGAATAAATTTTAAATGAGACCGTATGATTCTACACATCAATTTACATATGAATCAGCATTAATCTTGATATGCATGAAAATACACTAAATGCGCAATTTTCGGCTTTCAGTACACTCATTTATATTGCTCAGAATCAATTTTAAATGAGACCGTATGATTCTACACATCAATTTACATAAGAATCAGCATTAATCGTGATATGCATGAAAATACACTAAATGCGCAGTTTTTGGTCTTTCAGTACACTCATTTATATTGATCAGAATCAATTTTAAATGAGACCATATGATTCTACACATCAATTTGATAAGAATTTGCATTAATCTTGATGTGCATGAAAATACACTAAATGCGCAATTTTCGGGCTTTCAGTACACTCATTTATATTGCTCAGAATCAATTTTAAATGAGACCATATGATTCTACACATCAATTTACAGAAGAATCAGCATTAATCTTGATATGCATGAAAATACACTAAATGCGCTATTTTCGGGCTTTCAGTACACTCATTTATATTGATCAGAATCAAATTTAAATGAGACCCAATGATTCTACACTTCAATTTACATAAGAATCAGCATTAATCTTGATATGCATGAACATACACTAAATGCGCAATTTTCGGGCTTTCAGTACACTCATTTATATTGCTCAGAATCAATATTAAATGAAACCATATGATTCTACACATCAATTTACATAAGAATCAGCATTAATCTTGATATGCATGAAAATACACTAAATGCACAGTTTTTGGTCTTTCAGTACACTCATATTGATCAGAATCAACTTTAAATGAGACCATATGATTCTACACATCAATGTACATAAGAATCAGCAGTAATCTTGATATGCATGAGAATACACTAAATGCACAATTTTCGGGCTTTCAGCACACTCATTTATATTGCTCAGAATCAATTTTAAATGAGACCGTATGATTCTACACATCAATTTACAATAGAATCAGCATTAATCTTGATATGCATGAAAATACACTAAATGCGCAGTTTTTGGTCTTTCAATACACTCATATTGATCAGAATCAATTTTAAATGAGACCATATGATTCTACACATCAATGTACATAAGAATCAGCAGTAATCTTGATATGCATGAGAATACACTAAATGCGCAATTTTCGGGCTTTCAGTACACTCATTTATAATGCTCAGAATCAATTTTAAATGAGACCGTATGATTCTACACATCAATTTACAATAGAATCAGCATTAATCTTGATATGCATGAAAATACACTAAATGCGCAGTTTTTGGTATTTCAGTACACTCATTTATATTGATCAGAATCAATTTTAAATGAGACCATATGATTCTACACATCAATTTACATAAGAATCAGCATTAATCTTGATGTGCATGAAAATACACTAAATGCGCAATTTTCGGGCTTCCAGCACACTCATTTATATTGCTCAGAATCAATTTTAAATGAGACCATATTATTCTACACATAAATTTACATAAGAATCAGCATTAATCTTGATATGCATGAAAATACTCTAAATGTGCAATTTTCGGGCTTTCAGTACAATCATTTATATTGCTCAGAATAAATTTTAAATGAGTCCATATTATTCTACACATCAATTTACATAAGAATCAGCATTAATCTTGATATGCATGAAAATACACTAAATGCGCAAATTTCGGGCTTTCAGTACACTACTCTGTATGGCTTAGAATCAATTTTAAATGAGACCATACGATTCTACACATCAATTTACATAAGAATCAGCATTAATCTTGATATGCATGAAAATACACTAAATGCGCATATTTCGGGCTTTCAGTATATTCATTTATATAGATCAGAACCAATTTTAAATAAGACCATATGATTGTACACATCAATTTACATAAGAATCAGCATTAATCTTGATGTGCATGAAAATACACCAAATGCGAAATTTTCTTTCTTTCAGCACACTCATTTATATTGCTCAGAACCAATTTTAAATGAGACCATATGATTCTACACATCAATTTACATAAGAATCAGCATTATTCTTGATATGCATGAAAGTACACTAAATGCGCAATTTTGGGCTTTCAGTAAACTCATTTATATTGCTCAGAATAAATTTTAAATGAGACCGTATGATTCTACACATTAATTTACATAAGAATCAGCATTAATCTTGATATGCATGAAAATGCACTAAATGCGCAATTTTCGGGCTTTCAGTGCACTCATTTATATTGCTCAGAATCAATTTTAAATGAGACCGTATGATTCTGCACTTCAGTTTACATAAGAATCAGCATTAATCTAGATATGCTTGAAAATACACTAAATGCGCAATTTTCGGGCTTTCAGTACACTCATTTATATTGCTCAGAATCAATTTTAAATGAGACCATATGATTCTACACATCAATTTACAGAAGAATCAGCATTAATCTTGATATGCATGAAAATACACTAAATGCGCAATATTCGGGCTTTCAGTACACTCATTTATATTGATCAGAATCAATTTTAAATGAGACCATATATTCTACACATCAATTTACATAAGAATCAGCATTAATCCTGATATGCATGAACATACACTAAATGCGCAATTTTCGGGCTTTCAGTACACTCATTTATATTGCTCAGAATCAATTTTAAATGAGACCATATGATTCTACAAATCAATTTACATAAGAATCAGCATTAATCTTGATATGCATGAAAATACACTAAATGCGCAATTTTCGGGCTTTCAGTACACTCATTTATATTGCTCAGAATCAATATTAAATGAAACCTTATGATTCTACACATCAATTTACATAAGAATCAGCATTAATCTTGTTATGCATGAAAATACACTAAATGCGAAATTTTCGGGCTTTCAGTACACTCATTTATATTGCTCAGAATCAATTTTAAATGAGACCATATGATTCTACACATCAATTTACATAAGAATCAGCATTAATCTTGATATGCATGAAAATACACTAAATGCGCAATTTTCGGGCTATCAGTACACTCATTTATATTGCTCAGAATAAATTTTAAATGAGTGCATATTATTCTACACATCAATTTACATAAGAATCAGCATTAATCTTGATATGCATGAAAATACACTAAATGCGCAAGTTTCGGGCTTTCAGTACACTCCTTTGTATGGCTTAGAATCAATTTTAAATGAGACCATATGATTCTACACATCAGTTTACATAAGAATCAGCAGTAATCTTGATATGCATGAAAATACATTAATGCGCAATATTCGGGCTTTCAGTACACTCATGTATATCGCTCCGAATCAATTTTAAATGAGACCATATGATTCTACACGTCAATTTTCATAAGAATCCGCATTAATAATGATATGCATGAAAATACACTAAATGCACAATTTTCGGGCTTTCAGTACATTCATGTATATTGATCAGAATCAATTTTAAATGTAACCATATCATTCTACACATCAATTTACATAAGAATCAGGATTAATCTTGATATGCAAGAATATACACTAAATGCGCAGTTTTTGGATTTTCAGTACAGTCATTTATATTGATCAGAATCAATTTTAAATGAGACCATATGATTCTACACATCAATTTACATAAGAATCAGCATTAATCTTGATATGCATGAAAATACACTAAATGCGCAATCTTCGGGCTTTCAGTACACTCATTTATATTGCTCAGAATCAATTTCAAATGAGACCATATGATTCTACACATCAATTTACATAAGAATCAGCATTAATCTTGATATGCATGAAAATACACTAAATGCGCAATTTTCGGGCTTTCAGTACACTCATTTATATCGCTCAGAGTCAATTTTAAATGAGACCATATGATTCTACAAATCAATTTCAATAAGAATCAGCATTAATCTTGATATGCATGAAAATACACTAAATGCGAAGTTTTTGCTCTTTCAGTACACTCATTTATATTGATCAGAGTCAATTTCAAATGAGACCATATGATTCTACACATCAATTTACATAAGAATCAGCATTAATCTTGATGTGCATGAAAATAAACTAAATCGGCAATTTTCGGGCTTTCAGCACACTCATTTATATTGCTCAGAATCAATTTTAAATGAGACCATATGATTCTAAACCTCAATTTACATAAGAATCAGCATTAATCTTGATATGCATGAAAATGCACGAAATGCACAATTTTCGGGCTTTCAGTACACTCATTTATATTGCTCAGAATCAATTTTAAATGAGACCGTATGATTCTGCACTTCAATTTACATAAGAATCAGCATTAATCTAGATATGCTTGAAAATACACTAAATGCGCAATTTTCGGGCTTTCAGTACATTCATTTATATAGATCAGAATCAATTTTAAATGAGACCATATGATTCTACACATCAATTTACAGAAGAATCACCATTAATCTTGATATGCATGAAAATACACTAAATGCGCAGGTTTAGTCTTTCAGTACACTCATTTATATTGATCAGAATTAATTTCAAATGAGACCATATGATTCTACACACCAATTTACACAAGAAACGTCATTAAACTTGATATGCATGAAAATACACTAAATGCGCCATATTTGGGCTTTCAGCACACTAATATATATTGCTCAGAATCAATTTTAAATGAGTCCATATGATTCTACACATGAATTTACATAAGAATCAGATTTAAATTTGATATGCATGAAAATACACTAAATGCGCCATTTTCAGGCTTACAGTACACTCATTTATATGGCACAAAATTATTTTTAAATGAGACCATATGATTCTAGACACCAATTTACATAAGAATCAGCATTAATCTTGATATGCATGAAAATACACTAAATGCGCAGTTTTTGGTCTTTCAGTACACTCATATTGATCAGAATCAATTTTAAATGAGACCATATGATTCTACACATCAATGTACATAAGAATCAGCAGTAATCTTGATATGCATGAAAATACACTAAATGCGCAAATTTCGGGCTTTCAGCACACTCATTTATATTTCTCAGAATCAATTTTAAATGAGACCATATGATTCTACACGTCAATTTTCTTAAGAATCAGCATTAATCTTGATATGCATGAAAATACACTAAATGCGCAATTTTCGGGCTTTCAGTACATTCATGTATATTGCTCAGAATCAATTTGAAATGAGACCATATGATTCTACACATCAATTTACATAAGAATCAGCATTAATCTTGATATGCATGAAAATACACTAAATGCGCAATTTTCGGGTTTCAGTACACTCATTTATATAGATCAGAATCAATTTCAAATGAGACCATATCATTCTAAACATGAATTTACATAACAATCAGCATTAACCTTGATATGCATGAAAATACACTAAATGCGAAGTTTTTGCTCTTTCAGTACACTCATTTATATTGCTCAGAATCAATTTTAAATGTAACCATCTGATTCTACACATCAATTTACATAAGAATCAGCATTAATCTTGATATGCATGAAAATACATTAATGCGCAATTTTCGGACTTTCAGTACACTCATTTATATTGCTCAGAATTAATTTTAAATGAGACCGTATGATACTACACATCAATTTACATAAGAATCAGCATTAATCTTGATATGCATGAAAATACACTAAATGCGCAGTTTTTGGTCTTTCAGTACACTCATTTATATTGATCAGAATCAATTTTAAATGAGACCATATGATTCTTCACATCAATTTACATAAGAATCAGCATTAATCTTGATATGCATGAAAATACACTAAATGCGCAATTTTCGGGCTTTCAGCACACTCATTTATATTGCTCAGAATCAATTTTAAATGAATCCATATGATTCTACACATCAATTTACATAAGAATCACCATTAATCTTGATATGCATGAAAATACACTATTTGCGCAATTTTTGGGGTTTCAGTACACTCATTTATATTGCTCAGAATCAATTTTAAATGAGACCGTTTGATTCTACACATCAATTTACATAAGAATCAGCATTAATCTTGATATGCATGAAAATACACTAAATGCGCAGTTTTTGGACTTTCAGTACACTCATTTATATTGATCAGAATCAATTTTAAATGAGACCATATGATTCTACACATCAATTTACATAAGAATCAGCATTAATCTTGATATGCATGAAAATACAATAAATGCGGAGTTTTTGGTCTTTCAGTACACTCATTTATATTGCTCAGAATCAATTTTAAATGAGGCCATATGATTCTTCACATCAATTTACATAAGAATCAGCATTAATCTAGATATGCTTGAAAATACACTAAATGCGCAATTTTCGGGCTTTCAGTACATTCATTTATATAGATCAGAATCAATTTTAAATGAGACCATATGATTCTACACATCAATTTACAGAAGAATCACCATTAATCTTGATATGCATGAAAATACACTAAATGCGCAGGTTTAGTCTTTCAGTACACTCATTTATATTGATCAGAATTAATTTCAAATGAGACCATATGATTCTACACACCAATTTACACAAGAAACGTCATTAAACTTGATATGCATGAAAATACACTAAATGCGCCATATTTGGGCTTTCAGCACACTAATATATATTGCTCAGAATCAATTTTAAATGAGTCCATATGATTCTACACATGAATTTACATAAGAATCAGATTTAAATTTGATATGCATGAAAATACACTAAATGCGCCATTTTCAGGCTTACAGTACACTCATTTATATGGCACAAAATTATTTTTAAATGAGACCATATGATTCTAGACACCAATTTACATAAGAATCAGCATTAATCTTGATATGCATGAAAATACACTAAATGCGCAGTTTTTGGTCTTTCAGTACACTCATATTGATCAGAATCAATTTTAAATGAGACCATATGATTCTACACATCAATGTACATAAGAATCAGCAGTAATCTTGATATGCATGAAAATACACTAAATGCGCAAATTTCGGGCTTTCAGCACACTCATTTATATTTCTCAGAATCAATTTTAAATGAGACCATATGATTCTACACGTCAATTTTCTTAAGAATCAGCATTAACCTTGATATGCATGAAAATACACTAAATGCGCAATTTTCGGGCTTTCAGTACATTCATGTATATTGCTCAGAATCAATTTGAAATGAGACCATATGATTCTACACATCAATTTACATAAGAATCAGCATTAATCTTGATATGCATGAAAATACACTAAATGCGCAATTTTCGGGTTTCAGTACACTCATTTATATAGATCAGAATCAATTTCAAATGAGACCATATCATTCTAAACATGAATTTACATAACAATCAGCATTAACCTTGATATGCATGAAAATACACTAAATGCGAAGTTTTTGCTCTTTCAGTACACTCATTTATATTGCTCAGAATCAATTTTAAATGTAACCATCTGATTCTACACATCAATTTACATAAGAATCAGCATTAATCTTGATATGCATGAAAATACATTAATGCGCAATTTTCGGACTTTCAGTACACTCATTTATATTGCTCAGAATTAATTTTAAATGAGACCGTATGATACTACACATCAATTTACATAAGAATCAGCATTAATCTTGATATGCATGAAAATACACTAAATGCGCAGTTTTTGGTCTTTCAGTACACTCATTTATATTGATCAGAATCAATTTTAAATGAGACCATATGATTCTTCACATCAATTTACATAAGAATCAGCATTAATCTTGATATGCATGAAAATACACTAAATGCGCAATTTTCGGGCTTTCAGCACACTCATTTATATTGCTCAGAATCAATTTTAAATGAATCCATATGATTCTACACATCAATTTACATAAGAATCACCATCAATCTTGATATGCATGAAAATACACTATTTGCGCAATTTTTGGGGTTTCAGTACACTCATTTATATTGCTCAGAATCAATTTTAAATGAGACCGTTTGATTCTACACATCAATTTACATAAGAATCAGCATTAATCTTGATATGCATGAAAATACACTAAATGCGCAGTTTTTGGACTTTCAGTACACTCATTTATATTGATCAGAATCAATTTTAAATGAGACCATATGATTCTACACATCAATTTACATAAGAATCAGCATTAATCTTGATATGCATGAAAATACAATAAATGCGGAGTTTTTGGTCTTTCAGTACACTCATTTATATTGCTCAGAATCAATTTTAAATGAGGCCATATGATTCTTCACATCAATTTACATAAGAATCAGCATTAATCTTGATATGCATGAAAATACACTAAATGCGCAGTTTTTGGTCTTTCAGTACACTCATTTATATTGATCAGAATCAATTTTAAATGAAACCATATGATTCTACATATCAATGTACATAAGAATCAGCATTAATCTTGATATGCATGAAAATACATTAATGCGCAATTTTCGGGCTTTCAGCACACTCATTTATATTGCTCAGAATCAATTTAAAATGAAACCATATGATTCTACACATCAATTTATATAAGAATCAGCATTAATCTTGATATGCATGAAAATACACTAAATGCGCAATTTTCGGGCTTTCAGCACACTCATTTATATTGCTCAGAATCAATTTTAAATGAGACCATATGATTCTACGTATCAATGTACAAAAGAATCAGCATTAATCTTGATATGCATGAAAATACACTAAATGCGCAATTTTCGGGCTTTCAGTACACATATTTATATTGCTCAGAATCAATTTTAAATGAAACCATATGATTCTACACATAAATTTGCATAAGAATCAGGATTAATCTTGATATGCATTAGAATACACTAAATGCGCAATTTTCGTGCTTTCAGTACATTCATTTATATAGATCAGAATAAATTATAAATGAGACCATATGATTCTACACATCAATTTACATAAGAATCAGCATTAGTCTTGATATGCATGAACATACACTAAATGCGCAATTTTCGGGCTTTCAGTACATTCATGTATATTGCTCAGAATCAATATAAATGTAACCATATGATTCTACACATCAATTTACATAAGAATCAGTATTAATCTTGATATGCATGAAAATACACTAAATGCGCAGTTTTTGGTTTTTCAGTACAGTCATTTATATTGATCAGAATCAATTTTAAATGAGACCATATGATTCTAAACATCAATTTACATAAGAATCAGCATTAATCTTGATATGCATGAAAATACACTAAATGCGCAATTTTCGGGTTTCAGTACACTCATTTATATCGCTCAGAGTCAATTTTAAATGAGACCATATGATTCTACACATCAATTTAAATAAGAATCGGCATTAATCTTGATATTCATGAAAATACACTAAATGCGCAGTTTTTGGTCTTTCAGTACACTCATTGATATTGATCAGAATCAATTTTTAATGAGACCATATGATTCTACACATCAATTTACATAAGAATCAGCATTAATCTTGATATGCATGTAAATACACTAAATGCGCAATTTTCGGTCTTCCAGTACACTCATTTATATTGCTCTGTATCAATTTTAAATGAGACCGTATGATTCTACACATCAATTTACATAAGAATCAGCATTAATCTTGATATGCATGAAAATACACTAAATGCGCAATTTTCGGGCTTTCAGTACACTCATTTATATTGCACAGAATCACTTTTAAATGAAACCATATGATTCTACACATCAATTTACATAAGAATCAGCATTAATCTTGATATGCATGAAAATACTCTAAATGCACAGTTTTGGTCTTTAAGTACACTCATTTATATTGATCAGAATCAAATTTAAATGAAACCATATGATTCTACACATTAATTTACATAAGAATCAGCATTAATCTTGATATACATGAAAATATCCTAAATGCGCAATTTTCGGGCTTTCAGCACACTCATTTATATTGATCAGAATGAATTTTAAATGAGACCGTATGATTCTACACATCAATTTACATAAGAATCAGCATTAATCTGGATATGCATGAAAATACACTAAATTCGCAGTTTTTGGTCTTTCAGTACACTCATTTATATTGCTCAGAATCAATTTTCAATGAAACCATAGGATTCTACACAACAATTTACACAAGAATCAGCATTAATCTTGATATGCATGAAAATACACTAAATGCGCAGTTTTTGGTCTTTCAGTACACTCATTTATATTGATCAGAATCAATTTTAAATGAGACCAAATGATTTAACACATCAATGTACATAAGAATCAGCATTAATCTTGATATGTATGAAAATACACTAAATGCGCAATTTTCGGGTTTTAACACACTCATTTATTTTGCTCAGAATCAATTTAAAATGAGTCCATATGATTCTACACATCAATTTACATAAGAATCAGCATTAATCTTGATATGCATGAAAATACATTATATGCGCAATTTTCGGGTATTCAGTACACTCATTTATATTGCTCAGAATCAATTTTAAATGAGACCGTATGATTCTACACATCAGTTTACATAAGAATCAGCAGTAATCTTGATATGCATGAAAATACCATGAATGCGGAGTTTTGGTCTTTCACTACACATATTTATATTGCTCAGAATTAATTGTAAATGAGACCATATGATTCTACACATCAATTTACATAAGAATCAGCATTAATCTTGATATGAATGAAAATACACTAAATGCGCAGTTTTTGGTCTTTCAGTACACTCATTTATATTGATCAGAATCGATATTAAATGAGACCATATGATGCTACACATCAATTTACATAAGAATCAACATTAATCTTGATATGCATGAAAATACCATGAATGCGGAGTTTTGGTCTTTCACTACACATATTTATATTGCTCAGAATTAATTGTAAATGAGACCATATGATTCTACATATCAATGTACATAAGAATCAGCATTAATCTTCATATGCATGAAAATACACTAAATGAGCAATTTTCGGGTTTTCAGCACACTCATTTATATTGCTCAGAATCAATTTTAAATGAGTACATATGAATCTACACATCAATTTACATAAGAATCAGCATTAATCTTGATATGCATGAAAATACACTAAATGCGCAATTTTCGGGCTTTCAGTACATTCATTTATATAGATCAGAATAAATTATAAATGGGACCATATGATTCTACACATCAATTTACATAAGAATCAGCATTAATCTTGATATGCATGAAAATACACTAAATGCGCAATTTTCGGGCTTTCAGTACACTCATTTATATTGCTCAGCATCAATATTAAATGAAACCATATTATTCTACACATCAATTTATATAAGAATCAGCATTAATCTTGATATGCATGAAAATACACTAAATTCGCAATTTTCGGGCTTTCAGTACACTCATTTGTATTGATCAGACTCAATTTTAAATGAGACCATATGATTCTACACATCAATTTACATAGGAATCAGCATTAATCTTGATATGCATGAAAAAACACTAAATGCGCAATTTTCGGGTTTTCAGTACACTCATTTATATAGCTCAGAATCAATATTAAATGAAACCATATTATTCTACACATCAATTTATATAAGAATCAGCATTAATCTTGATATGCATGAAAATACACTAAATGCGAAATTTTCGGACTTTCAGTACACTCATTTATATTGATCAGACTCAATTTTAAATGAGACCATATGATTCTACACATCAATTTACATAGGAATCAGCATTAATCTTGATATGCATGAAAAAACACTAAATGCGCAATTTTCTGGCTTTCAGTACACTCATTTATATAGCTCAGAATCAATATTAAATGAAACCATATGATTCTACACATCAATTTATATAAGAATCAGCATTAATCTTGATATGCATGAAAATACACTAAATGCGCAATTTTCGGGCTTTCAGTACACTCATTTATATTGCTCAGAATCAATTTTAAATGTGACCATATGATGATACACATCAATTTACATAAGAATCTGCATTAATCTTGATATGCATGAAAATACCATAAATGCGGAGTTTGGTCTTTCAGTACACTTATTTATTTTGCGCAGAATCAATTTTAAATGAGACCATATGATTCTACACATCAATTTACATAAGAATCAGCATTAATCTTTATATGCATGAAAATACACTAAATGCGCAATTTTCGGGCTTTCAGTACACTCATTTATATTGCTCAGAATCAATTTTAAATGAAACCGTATGATTCTACACATCAATTTACATAAGCATCAGCATCAGTCTTGATATGCATGAAAATACACTAAAAGCGCAATATTCGGGCTTTCAGTACACTCATTTATATTGCTCAGAATCAATTTTTAATGAAACCATATGATTCTACACATCAATTTACATAAGAATCAGAATTAATCTTGATATGCATGAAAATACACTAAATGCGGAGTTTTTGGTCTTTCAGTACACTCATTTATATTGCTCAGAATCAATTTTCAAAGAGGCCATATGATTCTACACATCAATTTACATAAGAATCAGCATTAATCTTGATATGAATGCAAATACACTAAATGCGCAGTTTTTGGTCTTTCAGTACACTCATTTATATTGATCAGAATCAATTTTAAATGAGACCATATGATTCTACATATCAATGTACATAAGAATCAGCATTAATCTTCATATGCATGAAAATACACTAAATGCGCAATTTTCGGGCTTTCAGCACACCCATTTATATTGCTCAGAATCAATTTTAAATGAATACATATGATTCTACACATCAATTTACATAAGAATCAGCATTAATCTTGATATGCATGAGAATACACTAAATGCGCAATTTTCGGGGTTTCAGTACATTCATTTTTATAGATAAGAATAAATTATGAATGGGACCATATGATTCTACACATCAATTTACATAAGAATCAGCATTAATCTTGATATGCATGAAAATACACTAAATGCGCAATTTTCGGTCTTTCAGTACACTCATTTATATTGCTCAGTATCAATTTTAAATGAGACCATATGATTCTACACATCAATTTACATAAGAATCAGCATTAATCTTGATATGCATGAAAATACACTAAATGCGCAATTTTCGGGCTTTCAGTACACTCATTTATATAGCTCAGAATCAATTTCAAATGAAACCATATGATTCTTCTACACATCAATTTACATTAGAATCAGCATTAATCTTGATATGCATGAAAATACACTAAATGAGCAATTTTCGGGCTTTTAGCACACTCATTTATATTGCTCAGAATCAATTTTAAATGAGACCATATAATTCTACACATCAATTTATATAAGAATCAGCATTAATCTTGATATGCATGAAAATACAATAAATGCGCAATTTTCGGGCTTTCAGTACACTCATTTATATTGATCAAAATTAATTTTAAATGAGACCGTATGATTCTACACATCAATTTATATAAGAATCTGCATTAATCTTGATATGCATGAAAATACACTAAATGCGCAGTTTTTGGTCTTTCAGTACACTCATTTATATTGATCAGAATCAATTTTAAATGAGACCATATGATTCTACACATCAATTTACATAAGAATCAGCATTAATCTTGATATGCATGAAAATACACTAAATGCGCAATTTTCGGGCTTTCAGTGCACTCATTTATATTGCTCAGAATCAATTTTAAATGCGACCATATGATTCTACACATCAATTTACATAAGAATCAGCATTAATCTTGATATGCATGAAAATACAATAAATGAGCAATTTTCGGGCTTTTAGCACACTCATTTATATTGCTCAGAATCAATTTTAAATGAGACCATATGATTCTACACATCAATTTACATAAGAATCAGCATTAATCTTGATATGCATAAAAATACACTAAATGCGCAATTTTCGGGCTTTCAGTACACTCATTTATATTGCTCAGAATCAATTTTAAATGAGACCGTATGATTCTACACATCAAATTTACATAAGAATCAGCATTAATATTGATATGCATGAAAATACACTAAATGCGCAGTTTTTGGTCTTTCATTACACTCATTTATATTGATAAGAATCAATTTTAAATGAGACCGTATGATTCTACACATCAATTTACATAAGAATCAGCATTAATATTGATGTGCATGAAAACACACTAAATGCGCAATTTTCAGGCTTTCAGTACACTCATTTATATTGCTCAGAATCAATTTTAAATGAGACCATATTATTCTACACATCAATGTACATAAGAATCAGCATTAATCTTGATATGCATGAAAATACACTAAATGCGCTATTTTCGGCCTTTCAGTACAATCATATATATTGCTCAGAATCAATTTTAAATGAAACCATATGATTCTACTCATCAATTTACAAAAGAATCAGCATTAATCTTGATATGCATGAAAATACATTAATGCGCAATTTTCGGGCTTTCAGTACACTCATTTATATTGCTCAGAAATTAATTTTAAATGAGACCGTATGATTCTACACATCAATTTACATAAGAATCTGCATTAATCTTGATATGCATGAAAATACACTAAATGCTCAGTTTTTGGTTTTTCAGTACACTCATTTATATTGATCAGAATCAATTTTAAATGAGACCATATGATTCTACACATCAATTTACATAAGAATCAGCATTAATCTTGATATGCATGAAAATACATTAAATGCGCAATTTTCGGGCTTTCAGTATACTCATTTATATTGCTCAGAATCAATTTTAAATGCGACCATATGATTCTATACATCAATTTACATAAGAATCCGCATTAATCTTGATATGCATGAAAATACACTAGATGCGCAATTTTCGGGCTTTCAGTACTCTCATTTATATTGCTCAGAATCAATTTTAAATGAGACCGTATGATTCTACCCATCAATTTACATAAGAATCAGCATTAATCTTGATATGCATGAAAATACACTAAATGCGCAGTTTTTGGTCTTTCAGTACACTCATTTATATTGATCAGAATCAATTTCAATGAGACCATATGATTCTACATAACAATTTACATATGAATCAGCATTAAACTTGATATGCATGAAAATACACTAAATGCGCAATTTTCGGGCTTTCAGCCCACTCATTTATATTGCTCAGAATCAATTTTAAATGAGACCACATGATTCTACACATAAATTTACATAAGAATCAGCATTAATCTTGATATGCATGAAAATACACTAAATGCGCAATTTTCGGGTTTCAGCACAATCATTTATATTGCTCAGAATCAATTTTAAATGAGACCATATGATTCTACACATCAATTTACATAAGAATCAGCATTAATCTTGATATGCATGAAAATACACTAAATGCGCAATTTTCGGGCTTTCAGTGCACTCATTTATATTGCTCAGAATCAATTTTAAATGCGACCATATGATTCTACACATCAATTTACATAAGAATCAGCATTAATCTTGATATGCATGAAAATACAATAAATGAGCAATTTTCGGGCTTTTAGCACACTCATTTATATTGCTCAGAATCAATTTTAAATGAGACCATATGATTCTACACATCAATTTACATAAGAATCAGCATTAATCTTGATATGCATAAAAATACACTAAATGCGCAATTTTCGGGCTTTCAGTACACTCATTTATATTGCTCAGAATCAATTTTAAATGAGACCGTATGATTCTACACATCAAATTTACATAAGAATCAGCATTAATATTGATATGCATGAAAATACACTAAATGCGCAGTTTTTGGTCTTTCATTACACTCATTTATATTGATAAGAATCAATTTTAAATGAGACCGTATGATTCTACACATCAATTTACATAAGAATCAGCATTAATATTGATGTGCATGAAAACACACTAAATGCGCAATTTTCAGGCTTTCAGTACACTCATTTATATTGCTCAGAATCAATTTTAAATGAGACCATATTATTCTACACATCAATGTACATAAGAATCAGCATTAATCTTGATATGCATGAAAATACACTAAATGCGCTATTTTCGGCCTTTCAGTACAATCATATATATTGCTCAGAATCAATTTTAAATGAAACCATATGATTCTACTCATCAATTTACAAAAGAATCAGCATTAATCTTGATATGCATGAAAATACATTAATGCGCAATTTTCGGGCTTTCAGTACACTCATTTATATTGCTCAGAAATTAATTTTAAATGAGACCGTATGATTCTACACATCAATTTACATAAGAATCTGCATTAATCTTGATATGCATGAAAATACACTAAATGCTCAGTTTTTGGTTTTTCAGTACACTCATTTATATTGATCAGAATCAATTTTAAATGAGACCATATGATTCTACACATCAATTTACATAAGAATCAGCATTAATCTTGATATGCATGAAAATACATTAAATGCGCAATTTTCGGGCTTTCAGTATACTCATTTATATTGCTCAGAATCAATTTTAAATGCGACCATATGATTCTATACATCAATTTACATAAGAATCCGCATTAATCTTGATATGCATGAAAATACACTAGATGCGCAATTTTCGGGCTTTCAGTACTCTCATTTATATTGCTCAGAATCAATTTTAAATGAGACCGTATGATTCTACCCATCAATTTACATAAGAATCAGCATTAATCTTGATATGCATGAAAATACACTAAATGCGCAGTTTTTGGTCTTTCAGTACACTCATTTATATTGATCAGAATCAATTTCAATGAGACCATATGATTCTACATAACAATTTACAT
Organism: Ascarosepion bandense; assembly: GCA_037127315.1. Taxonomy (NCBI): domain Eukaryota; kingdom Metazoa; phylum Mollusca; class Cephalopoda; order Sepiida; family Sepiidae; genus Ascarosepion; species Ascarosepion bandense. Next base: position 218,649 of record JBBBDQ010001971.1, read on the forward strand.
ATGAATCAGCATTAAACTTGATATGCATGAAAATACACTAAATGCGCAATTTTCGGGCTTTCAGCCCACTCATTTATATTGCTCAGAATCAATTTTAAATGAGACCACATGATTCTACACATAAATTTACATAAGAATCAGCATTAATCTTGATATGCATGAAAATACACTAAATGCGCAATTTTCGGGTTTCAGCACAATCATTTATATTGCTCAGAATCAATTTTAAATGAGACCATATGATTCTACACATCAATTTACATAAGAATCAGCATTAATCTTGATATGCATGAAAATACACTAAATGCGCAATTTTCGGGCTTTCAGTACACTCATTTATATTGCTCAGATCAATTTTAAATGAGACCGTATGATTCTACACATCAATTTACATAAGAATCAGCATTAATCTTGATATGCAGGAAAATACACTAAATGCGCAATTTTCGGGCTTTCAGAACACTCATTTATATTGCTCAGAATCAATTTTAAATGAGACCGTATGATTCTACACATCAATTTACATAAGAATCAGCATTAATATTGATATGCATGAAAATACACTAAATGCGCAGTTTTTGGTCTTTCAGTACACTCATTTACATTGATCAGAATCAATTTTAAATGAGACCGTATGATTCTACACATCAATTTACATAAGAATCAGCATTAATATTGATATGCATGAAAATACACTAAATGCGCAGTTTTTGGTCTTTCATTACACTCATTTATATTGATAAGAATCAATTTTAAATGAGACCGTATGATTCTACACATCAATTTACATAAGAATCAGCATTAATATTGATGTGCATGAAAACACACTAAATGCGCAATTTTCAGGCTTTCAGTACACTCATTTATATTGCTCAGAATCAATTTTAAATGAGACCATATTATTCTACACATCAATGTACATAAGAATCAGCATTAATCTTGATATGCATGAAAATACACTAAATGCGCTATTTTCGGCCTTTCAGTACAATCATATATATTGCTCAGAATCAATTTTAAATGAAACCATATGATTCTACTCATCAATTTACAAAAGAATCAGCATTAATCTTGATATGCATGAAAATACATTAATGCGCAATTTTCGGGCTTTCAGTACACTCATTTATATTGCTCAGAAATTAATTTTAAATGAGACCGTATGATTCTACACATCAATTTACATAAGAATCTGCATTAATCTTGATATGCATGAAAATACACTAAATGCTCAGTTTTTGGTTTTTCAGTACACTCATTTATATTGATCAGAATCAATTTTAAATGAGACCATATGATTCTACACATCAATTTACATAAGAATCAGCATTAATCTTGATATGCATGAAAATACATTAAATGCGCAATTTTCGGGCTTTCAGTATACTCATTTATATTGCTCAGAATCAATTTTAAATGCGACCATATGATTCTATACATCAATTTACACAAGAATCCGCATTAATCTTGATATGCATGAAAATACACTAGATGCGCAATTTTCGGGCTTTCAGTACTCTCATTTATATTGCTCAGAATCAATTTTAAATGAGACCGTATGATTCTACCCATCAATTTACATAAGAATCAGCATTAATCTTGATATGCATGAAAATACACTAAATGCGCAGTTTTTGGTCTTTCAGTACACTCATTTATATTGATCAGAATCAATTTCAATGAGACCATATGATTCTACATAACAATTTACATATGAATCAGCATTAAACTTGATATGCATGAAAATACACTAAATGCGCAATTTTCGGACTTTCAGCCCACTCATTTATATTGCTCAGAATCAATTTTAAATGAGACCACATGATTCTACACATAAATTTACATAAGAATCAGCATTAATCTTGATATGCATGAAAATACACTAAATGCGCAATTTTCGGGTTTCAGCACAATCATTTATATTGCTCAGAATCAATTTTAAATGAGACCATATGATTCTACACATCAATTTACATAAGAATCAGCATTAATCTTGATATGCATGAAAATACACTAAATGCGCAATTTTCGGGCTTTCAGTACACTCATTTATATTGCTCAGATCAATTTTAAATGAGACCGTATGATTCTACACATCAATTTACATAAGAATCAGCATTAATCTTGATATGCAGGAAAATACACTAAATGCGCAATTTTCGGGCTTTCAGAACACTCATTTATATTGCTCAGAATCAATTTTAAATGAGACCGTATGATTCTACACATCAATTTACATAAGAATCAGCATTAATATTGATATGCATGAAAATACACTAAATGCGCAGTTTTTGGTCTTTCAGTACACTCATTTACATTGATCAGAATCAATTTTAAATGAGACCGTATGATTCTACACATCAATTTACATAAGAATCAGCATTAATCTTGATGTGCATGAAAACACACTAAATGCGCAATATTCGGGCTTTCAGTACACTCATTTATATTTCTCAGAATCAATTTTAAATGAGACCATATGATTCTACACATCAATTTACATAAGAATCAGCATTAATCTTGATATGCATGAACATACACTAAATGCGCTATTTTCGGGCTTTCTGTACAATCATATATATTGCTCAGAATCAATTTTAAATGAAACCATATGATTCTACTCCTCAATTTACATAAGAATCAGCATTAATCTTGATATGCATGAAAATACACTAAATGCGCAATTTTCGGGCTTTCAGTACACTCAATTATATTGTTCAGAAATTAATTTTAAATGAGACCGTATGATTTTACACATCAATTTACATAAGAATCTGCATTAATCTTGATATGCATGAAAATACACTAAATGCGCAATTTTCGGGCTTTCAGTACACTCATTTATATTGCTCAGAATCAATTTTAAATGAGACCGTATGATTCTACCCATCAATTTACATAAGAATCAGCATTAATCTTGATATGCATGAACATACACCAAATGCGCTATTTTCGGGCTTTCAGTACAATCATATATATTGCTCAGAATCAATTTTAAATGAAACCATATGATTCTACTCCTAAATTTACATAAGAATCAGCATTAATCTTGATATGCATGAAAATACACTAAATGCGCAATTTTCGGGCTTTCAGTACACTCATTTATATTGCTCAGAAATTAATTTTAAATGAGACCGTATGATTCTACACATCAATTTACATAAGAATCTGCATTAATCTTGATATGCATGAAAATACACTAAATGCGCAATTTTCGGGCTTTCAGTACATTCATATATATTGCTCAGAATCAATTTTAAATGAAACCATATGATTGTACTCAACAATTTACATAAGAATCAGCATTAATCTTGATATGCATGAAAATACACTAAATGCGCAATTTTCGGGCTTTAAGTACACTCATTTATATTGATCAGAAATCAATTTTAAATGAGACCGTATGATTCTACCCATCAATTTACATAAGAATCAGCATTAATCTTGATATGCATGAAAATACATTAATGCGCAATTTTCGGGCTTTCAGTACTCTCATTTATATTGATCAGAATCAATTTTAAATGAGACCATATGAACCTATATAACAATTTACATAAGAATCAGCATTAATCTTGATATGCATGAAAATACACTAAATGCGCAATTTTCGGGCTTTCAGTACACACATTTATATTGCTCAGAATCAATTTTAAATGCGACCATATGATTCTATACATCAATTTACATAAGAATCGGCATTAATCTTGATATGCATGGAAATACACTAAATGCGCAATTTTCGGGCTTTCAGTACACTCATTTATATTGCTCAGAATCAATTTTAAATGTAACCATATGATTCTACACATCAATTTACATAAGAATCAGCATTAATCTTGATATGCATGAAAATACACTAAATGCGCAATTTTCCGGCTTTCAGTACACTCATTTATATCGCTCAGAATCAATTTTAAATGAAACCATATGATTCTACACATCAATTTACATAAGAATCAGCATTAATCTTGATATGCATGAAAATACACTAAATGCGCAGTTTTTGGACTTTCAGTACTCTCATTTATATTGATCAGAATCAATTTTAAATGAGACCATATGATTCTACATATCAATTTACATAAGAATCAGCATTAATCTTGATATGCATGAAAATACACTAAATGCGCAGTTTTTGGTCTTTCAGTACACTCATTTATATTTATCAGAATCAATTTTAAATGAGACCATATGATTCTACATATCAATTTACATAAGAATCAGCATTAATCTTGATATGCATGAAAAAACACTAAATGCGCAATTTTCGGGCTTTCAGCACACTCATTTATATTGCTCAGAATCAAATTTAAATGAGACCACATGATTCTACACATCAATTTACATAAGAATCAGCATTAATCTTGATATGCATGAAAATACATTAATGCGCAATTTTCGGGCTTTCAGTACACACATTTATATTGCTCAGAATCAATTTTAAATGTAACCATATGATTCTACACATCAATTTACATAAGAATCAGCATTAATCTTGATATGCATGAATATACACTAAATGCGCAATTTTCGGGCTTTCAGTACACTCATTTATATTGCTCAGAATCAATTTTAAATGAGACCATATGATTCTACACATCAATTTACATAAGAATCAGCATTAATCTTGATATGCATGAAAATACACTCAATGCGCAATTTTCGGGCTTTCAGTACACTTATTTATATCGCTCAGAATCAATTTTAAATGAAACCATATGATTCTACACATCAATTTACATAAGAATCAGCATTAATCTTGATATGCATGAAAATACACTAAATGCGCAATTTTCGGGCTTTCAGTACACTCATTGATATAGATCAGAATCAATTTTAAATGACAACATATGATTCTACACATCAATTTACATAAGTATCAGCATTAATCTTGATATGCATGAAAATACACTAAATGCGCAATTTTCGGGCTTTCAGTACACTCATTTATATTGCTCAGAATCAATTTTAAATGAGACCATATGATTCTACACATCAATTTACATAAGAATCAGCATTAATCTTGATATGCATGAAAATACACTAAATGCGCAATTTTCGGGCTTACACTCATTTATATCGCTCAGAGTCAATTTTAAATGAGACCATATGATTCTACTCAACAATTTACATAAGAATCAGCATTAATCTTGATATGCATGAAAATACACTAAATGCGCATTTTTTGGTCTTTCAGTACAGTCATTTATATTGATCAGCATCAATTTTAAATGAGACCATATGATTCTACACATCAATTTACATAAGAATCAGCATTAATATTGATATGCATGAAAATACACTAAATGCGCAATTTTCGGGCTTTCAGTACTCTCATTTATATTGCTCAGAATCAATTTTAAATGCGACCATATGATTCTACACATCTATTTACATGAGAATCAGCATTAATCTTGATGTGCATGAAAATACACTAAATGCGCAATTTTCGGGCTTTCAGTACACTCATTTATATTGCTCAGAATCAATTTTAAATGCAACCATATGATTCTACACATCAATTTACATAAGAATCAGCATTAATCTTGATATGCATGAAAATAGACTAAATGCGCAATTTTCGGGCTTTCAGTACACTCATTTATATTGCTCAGAATCAATTTTAAATGAGACCGTATGATTCTACACATCAATTTACATAAGAATCAGCATTAATCTTGATATGCATGAAAATACACTAAATGCGCAGTTTTTGGTCTTTCAGCACACTCATTTATATTGATCAGAATCAATTTAAATGTGACCATATGATTCTACACATCAATTTACATAAGAATCAGCATTAATCTTGATATGCATGAAAATACACTAAATGCGCAATTTTCGGGCTTTCAGTACACTCATTTATATAGATCAGAATCAGTTTTAAATGAGACCATATGATTCTAAACATCAATTTACATAAGAATCAGCATTAATCTTGATATGCATGAAAATACACTAAATGCGCAATTTTCGGGCTTTCAGTACATTCATTTATATTGCTCAGAATCAATTTTAAATGAGACCGTATGATTCTACACATCGATTTACATAAAAATCAGCATTAATCTTGATATGCATGAAAATACACTAAATGCGCAGTTGTTGGTCTTTAAGTACACTCATTTATATTGATCAGAATCAATTTCAAATGAGACCATATGATTCTACACATCAATTTACATAAGAATCTGCATTAATCTTGATATGCATGAAAATTCACTAAATGCGCAATTTTCGGGCTTTCCGTACACTCATTTATATTGCTCAGAATCAATTTTAAATGAGACCGTATTATTCTACACATCAATTAACATAAGAATCAGCATTAATCTTGATATGCATGAAAATACACTAAATGCACAGTTTTTGGTCTTTCAGAACACTCATTTATATTGATCAGGATCAATTTCAAATGAGACCATATGATTCTACAAATCAATTTAAATAAGAATCAGCATTAATCTTGATATGCATGAAAATACACTAAATGCGCAGTTTTTGATCTTTCAGTACACTCATTTATATTGATCAGAATAAATTTTAAATGAGACCATATGATTCTACACATTAATTTACATAAGAATCAGCATTAATTTCGATATGCATGAAAATACACTAAATGCGCAATATTCGGGCTTTCAGTGCACTCATTTATATTGCTCAGAATCAATTTTACATGAAACCATAGGATTCTACACATCAATTTACATAAGAATCAGCATTACTCTTGATATGCATGAAATTACATAAATGCGCAATTTTCGGGCTTTCAGTACACTCATTTATATTGCTCAGAATCAATTTTAAATGAGACCGTACGATTCTACACAACAATTTACGTAAGAATCAGCATTAATCTTGATATGCATGAAAATACACTAAATGCGCAGTTTTTGGTCTTTCAGTACACTCATTTATATTGATCAGAATCAATTTTAAATGAGACCATATGATTCTACACATCAATTTACATAAGAAGCAGCATTAATCTTGATATGCATGAAAATACACTAAATGCGCAATTTTCGGGCTTTCAGTACACTCATTTATATTGCTCAGAATCAATTTTAAATGAGACCATATGATTCTACACATCAATTTACATAAGAATCAGCATTAATCTTGATATTCATGAAAATACACTAAATGCGCAATTTTCGGGCTTACAGTACACTCATTTATATCGCTCAGAGTCAATTTTAAATGAGACCATATGATTCTACTCAACAATTTACATAAGAATCAGCATTAATCTTGATATGCATGAAAATACACTAAATGCGCAGTTTTTGATCTTTCAGTACAGTCATTTATATGGATCAGCATCAATTTTAAATGAGACCATATGATTCTACACATCAATTTACATAAGAATCAGCAATAATATTGATATGCATGAAAATACACTAAATGCGCAATTTTCGGGCTTTCAGTACACTCATTTATATAGATCAGAATCAGTTTTAAATGAGACCATATGATTCTAAACATCAATTTACATAAGAATCAGCATTAATCTTGATATGCATGAAAATACACTAAATGCGCAATTTTCGGGCTTTCAGTACATTCATTTATATTGCTCAGAATCAATTTTAAATGAGACCGTATGATTCTACACATCGATTTACATAAAAATCAGCATTAATCTTGATATGCATGAAAATACACTAAATGCGCAGTTGTTGGTCTTTAAGTACACTCATTTATATTGATCAGAATCAATTTCAAATGAGACCATATGATTCTACACATCAATTTACATAAGAATCTGCATTAATCTTGATATGCATGAAAATTCACTAAATGCGCAATTTTCGGGCTTTCCGTACACTCATTTATATTGCTCAGAATCAATTTTAAATGAGACCGTATTATTCTACACATCAATTAACATAAGAATCAGCATTAATGTTGATATGCATGAAAATACACTAAATGCACAGTTTTTGGTCTTTCAGAACACTCATTTATATTGATCAGGATCAATTTCAAATGAGACCATATGATTCTACAAATCAATTTAAATAAGAATCAGCATTAATCTTGATATGCATGAAAATACACTAAATGCGCAGTTTTTGATCTTTCAGTACACTCATTTATATTGATCAGAATAAATTTTAAATGAGACCATATGATTCTACACATCAATTTACATAAGAATCAGCATTAATTTCGATATGCATGAAAATACACTAAATGCGCAGTTTTTGAACTTTCAGTACACTCATTTATATTGATCAGAATCAATGTTAAATGAGACCATATGATTCTACACATCAATTTACATGAGAATCAGCATTAATCTTGATGTGCATGAAAATACACTAAATGCGCAATTTTCGGGCTTTCAGCACACTCATTTATATTGCTCAGAATCAATTTTACATGAAACCATAGGATTCTACACATCAATTTACATAAGAATCAGCATTACTCTTGATATGCATGAAAATACATAAATGCGCAATTTTCGGGCTTTCAGTACACTCATTTATATTGCTCAGAATCAATTTTAAATGAGACCGTACGATTCTACACAACAATTTACATAAGAATCAGCATTAATCTTGATATGCATGAAAATACACTAAATGCGCAGTTTTTGGTCTTTCAGTACACTCATTTATATTGATCAGAATCAATTTTAAATGAGACCATATGATTCTACACATCAATTTACATAAGAAGCAGCATTAATCTTGATATGCATGAAAATACACTAAATGCGCAATTTTCGGGCTTTCAGTACACTCATTTATATTGCTCAGAATCAATTTTAAATGAGACCATATGATTCTACACATCAATTTACATAAGAATCAGCATTAATCTTGATATTCATGAAAATACACTAAATGCGCAATTTTCGGGCTTACAGTACACTCATTTATATCGCTCAGAGTCAATTTTAAATGAGACCATATGATTCTACTCAACAATTTACATAAGAATCAGCATTAATCTTGATATGCATGAAAATACACTAAATGCGCAGTTTTTGATCTTTCAGTACAGTCATTTATATGGATCAGCATCAATTTTAAATGAGACCATATGATTCTACACATCAATTTACATAAGAATCAGCAATAATATTGATATGCATGAAAATACACTAAATGCGCAATTTTCGGGCTTTCAGTACTCTCATTTATATTGCTCAGAATCAATTTTAAATGAGACCGTATGAATCTACACATCGATTTACATAAAAATCAGCATTAATCTTGATATGCATGAAAATACACTAAATGCGCAGTTTTTGGTCTTTCAGTACACTTATTTATATTGATCAGAATCAATTTCAAATGAGACCATATGATTCTACACATCAATTTACATGAGAATCTGCATTAATTTTGATATGCATGAAAATTCACAAAATGCGCCATTTTCGGGCTTTCAGTACACTCATTTATATTGCTCAGAATCAATTTTAAATGAGACCGTATTATTATACACATCAATTAACATAAGAATCAGCATTAATGTTGATATGCATGAAAATACACTAAATGCACAGTTTTTGGTCTTTCAGTACACTCTTTTATATTGATCAGGATCAATTTCAAATGAGACCATATGATTCTACACATCAATTTAAATAGGAATCAGCATTAATCTTGATATGCATGAAAATACACTAAATGCGCAGTTTTTGATCTTTCAGTACACTCATTTATATCGTTCAGAATCAATTTTAAATGAGACCATATGATTCTACACATCAATTTACATAAGAATCAGCATTAATCTTGATATGCATGAAAATACACTAAATGCGCAATTTTCGGGCTTTCAGTTCACTCAATTATATTGCTCAGAATCAATTTTAAATGAATCCATATGATTCTACACATCAATTTACATAAGAATCAGCATTAATCTTGATATGCATGAAAATACACTAAATGCGCAATTTTCGGGCTTTCAGTACACTCATTTATATTGCTCAGAATCAATTTTAAATGAGACCGTATGATTCTACACATTAATTTACAAAAGAATCAGCATTAATCTTGATATGCATGAAAATACACTAAATGCGCAGTTTTTGACCTTTCAGTACACTCATTTATATTGATCAGAATCAATGTTAAATGAGACCATATGAATCTATATATCAATTTACATAAGAATCAGCATTAATCTTGATATGCATGAAAATACACTAAATGCGCAATTTTCGGGCTTTCAGTACACACATTTATATTGCTCAGAATCAATTTTAAATGCGACCATATGATTCTATACATCAATTTACATAAGAATCGGCATTAATCTTGATATGCATGGATATACACTAAATGCGCAATTTTCGGGCTTTCAGTACACTCATTTATATTGCTCAGAATCAATTTTAAATGTAACCATATGATTCTACACATCAATTTACATAAGAATCAGCATTAATCTTGATATGCATGAAAATACACTAAATGCGCAATTTTCGGGCTTTCAGTACACTCATTTATATTGCTCAGAATCAATTTTAAATGAGACCGTATGATTCTACACATCGATTTACATAAAAATCAGCATTAATCTTGATATGCATGAAAATACACTAAATGCGCAGTTTTTGGTCTTTCAGTACACTCATTTATATTGATCAGAATCAATTTCAAATGAGACCATATGATTCTACACATCAATTTACATAAGAATCAGCATTAATCTTGATATGCATGAAAATTCACTAAATGCGCCATTTTCGGGCTTTCAGTACACTCATTTATATTGCTCAGAATCAATTTTAAATGAGACCGTATTATTCTACACATCAATTAACATAAGAATCAGCATTAATCTTGATATGCATGAAAATACACTAAATGCGCAGTTTTTGGTATTTCAGTACAATCATTTATATTGATCAGAATCAATTTTAAATGAGACCATATGATTCTACACATCAATTTACATAAGAATCAGCATTAATCTTGATATGCATGAAAATACACTAAATGCGCAATTTTCGGGCTTTCAGTACACTCAATTATATTGCTAAGAATCAATTTTAAATGAATCCATATGATTCTACACATCAATTTACATAATAATCAGCATTAATCTTGATATGCATGAAATTACACTAAATGCGCAATTTTCGGGCTTTCAGTACACTCATTTATGTAGCTCAGAATCAATTTTAAATGAGACCGTATGATTCTACACATCAATTTACATAAGAATCAGCATTAATCTTGATATGCATGAAAATACACTAAATGCGCAGTTTTTGGTCTTTCAGTACACTCATTTATATTGATCAGAATCTATTTCAAATGAGACCATATGATTCTACACATCAATTTACATAACAATCTGCATTATTCTTGATATGCATGAAAATTCACTAAATGCGCCATTTTCGGGCTTTCAGTACACTCATTTATATTGCTCAGAATCAATTTTAAATGAGACCGTATTATTATACACATCAATTAACATAAGAATCAGCATTAATCTTGATATGCATGAAAATACACTAAATGCAAAGTTTTTGGTCTTTCAGTACACTCATTTATATTGATCAGGATCAATTTCAAATGAGACCATATGATTCTACACATCAATTCAAATAAGAATCAGCATTAATCTTGATATGCATGAAAATACACTAAATGCGCAGTTTTTGATCTTTCAGTACACTCATTTATATCGCTCAGAATCAATTTTAAATGAGACCATATGATTCTACACATCAATTTACATAAGAATCAGCATTAATCTTGATATGCATGAAAATACACTAAATGCGCAATTTTCGGGCTTTCAGTTCACTCATTTATATTGCTCAGAATCAATTTTAAATGAATCCATATGATTCTACACATCAATTTACATAAGAATCAGCATTAATCTTGATATGCATGAAAATACACTAAATGCGCAATATTCCGGCTTTCAGTACACTCATTTATATTGCTCAGAATCAATTTTAAATGAGACCGTATGATTCTACACATCAATTTACATAAGAATTAGCATTAATCTTGATATGCATGAAAATACACTAAATGCGCAGTTTTTGGTCTTTCAGTACACTCATTTATATTGATCAGAATCAAGTTTAAATGAGACCATATTATTCTACACATCAATTTACATAAGAATCAGCATTAATCTTGATGTGCATGAAAATACACTAAATGCGCAATTTTCGGGCTTTCAGCACACACATTTATATTGATCAGAATCAATTGAAATGTGACCATATGATTCTACACATCAATTTACATAAGAATCAGCATTAATCTTGATAGGAATGAAAATACACTAAATGCGCAGTTTTTGGTGTTTCAGTACACTCATTTATATTGATGAGAATCAATTTTAAATGAGACCGTATGATTCTACACATCAATTTACATAAGAATCAGCAATAATCTTGATATGCATGAAAATACACTAAATGCGCAGTTTTTGACCTTTCAGTACACTCATTTATATTGATCAGAATCAATGTTAAATGAGACCATATGATTCTACACATCAATTTACATGAGAATCAGCATTAATCTTGATGTGCATGAAAATACACTAAATGCGCAATTTTCGGGCTTTCAGTACACTCATTTATATTACTCAGAATCAATTTTAAATGCAACCATATGATTCTACACATCAATTTACATAAGAATCAGCATTAATCTTGATATGCATGAAAATGCACTAAATGCGCAATTTTCGGGCTTTCAGCACACTCATTTATATTGATCAGAATCAATTTAAATGTGACCATATGATTCTACACATCAATTTACATAAGAATCAGCATTAATCTTGATATGCATGAAAATACACTAAATGCGCAATTTTCGGGCTTTCAGTACACTCTTTTATATAGATCAGAATCAGTTTTAAATGAGACCATATGATTCTACACATCAATTTACATAAGAATCAGCATTAAACTTGATATGCATGAAAATACACTAAATGCGCAATTTTCGGGCTTTCAGTACACTCATTTATATTGCTCAGAATCAATTTTAAATGAGACCGTATGATTCTACACATCGATTTACATAAAAATCAGCATTAATCTTGATATGCATGAAAATACACTAAATGCACAGTTTTTGGTCTTTCAGTACACTCATTTATATTGATCAGAATCAATTTCAAATGAGACCCTATGATTCTACACATCAATTTACATAAGAATCAGCATTAATCTTGATATGCATGAAAATCACTAAATGCGCCATATTCGGGCTTTCAGTACACTCATTGATATTGCTCAGAATCAATTTTAAATGAGACCGTATTATTCTACACATCAATTAACATAAGAATCAGCATTAATATTGATATGCATGAAAATACACTAAATGCGCAATTTTCGGGCTTTCAGTACACTCATTTATATTGCTCAGAATCAATATTAAATGAAACCGTATGATTCTACACATCAATTTACATAAGAATCAGCATTAATCTTGATATACATGAAAATACACTAAATGCGCAATTTTCGGGCTTTCAGTACACTCATTTATATTGCTCAGAATCAATTTTAAATGAGACCGTATGATTCTACACATCAATTTACATAAGAATCAGCATTAATCTTGATATGCATGAAAATACACTAAATGCGCAGTTTTTGACCTTTCAGTACACTCATTTATATTGATCAGAATCAATTTTAAATGAGACCATATGATTCTACACATCAATTTACATAAGAATCAGCATTAATCTTGATATGCATGAAAATACACTAAATGCACAGTTTTTGGTCTTTCAGTACACTCATTTATATTGATCAGAATCAATTTTAAATGAGACCGTATGATTCTACACATCAATTTACATAGAAATCAGCATGAAGCTTGATATGCATGAAAATACATTAAATGCGCAATTTTCGGGCTTTCAGTACACTCATTTATATTGCTCAGAATCAATATTAAATGAAACCATATGATTCTACACATCAATTTACATAAGAATCAGCATTAATCTTGATATACATGAAAATACACTAAATGCGCAATTTTCGGGCTTTCAGTACACTCATTTATATTGCTCAGAATCAATTTTAAATGAGACCGTATGATTCTACACATCAATTTACATAAGAATCAGCATCAATCTTGATATGCATGAAAATACACTAAATGCGCAATTTTCGGGTTTCAGCACAATCATTTATATTGCTCAGAATCAATTTTAAATGAGACCATATGATTCTACACATCAATTTACATAAGAATCAGCATTAATCTTGATATGCATGAAAATACACTAAATGCGCAATTTTCGGGCTTTCAGTACACTCATTTATATTGCTCAGATCAATTTTAAATGAGACCGTATGATTCTACACATCAATTTACATAAGAATCAGCATTAATCTTGATATGCATGAAAATACACTAAATGCGCAATTTTTGATCTTTCAGTACACTCATTTATATTGATCAGAATCACTTTTGAATGAGACCATATGATTCTACACATTAATTTACATAAGAATCAGCATTAATCTTGATATGCATGAAAATACACTAAATGCACAGTTTTTGGTGTTTCAGTACACTCATTTATATTGATCAGTATCAATTTCAAATGAGACCATATGATTCTACACATCAATTTAAATAAGAAGCAGCATTAATCTTGATATGCATGAAAATACACTAAATGCGCAGTTTTTGATCTTTCAGTACACTCATTTATATTGATCAGAATCAATTTTAAATGAGACCATATGATTCTACACATCAATTTACATAAGAATCAGCATTAATCTTGATATGCATGAAAATACACTAAATGCGCAATTTTCGGGCTTTCAGTTCACTCATTTATATTGCTCAGAATCAATTTTAAATGAATCCATATGATTCTACACATCAATTTACATAAGAATCAGCATTAATCTTGATATGCATGAAAATACACTAAATGCGCAATTTTCGGGCTTTCAGTACACTCATTTATATTGCTCAGAATCAATATTAAATGAAACCGTATGATTCTACACATCAATTTACATAAGAATCAGCATTAATCTTGATATACATGAAAATACACTAAATGCGCAATTTTCGGGCTTTCAGTACACTCATTTATATTGCTCAGAATCAATTTTAAATGAGACCGTATGATTCTACACATCAATTTACATAAGAATCAGCATTAATCTTGATATGCATGAAAATACACTAAATGCGCAGTGTTTGGGCTTTCAGTACACTCATTTATATTGATCAGAATCAATTTTAAATGAGACCATATGATTCTACACATCAATTTACATAAGAATCAGCATTAATCTTGATATGCATGAAAATACACTAAATGCGCAGTTTTTGGTCTTTCAGTACACTCATTTATATTGATCAGAATCAATTTCAAATGAGACCATATGATTCTACACATCAATTTACATAAGAATCTGCATTAATCTTGATATGCATGAAAATTCACTAAATGCGCCATTTTCGGGCTTTCAGTACACTCATTTATATTGCTCAGAATCAATTTTAAATGAGACCGTATTATTATACACATCAATTAACATAAGAATCAGCATTAATCTTGATATGCATGAAAATACACTAAATGCACAGTTTTTGGTCTTTCAGTACACTCATTTATATTGATCAGGATCAATTTCAAATGAGACCATATGATTCTACACATCAATTTAAATAAGAATCAGCATTAATCTTGATATGCATGAAAATACACTAAATGCGCAGTTTTTGATCTTTCAGTACACTCATTTATATCGCTCAGAATCAATTTTAAATGAGACCATATGATTCTACACATCAATTTACATAAGAATCAGCATTAATCTTGATATGCATGAAAATACACTAAATGCGCAATTTTCGGGCTTTCAGTTCACTCATTTATATTGCTCAGAATCAATTTTAAATGAATCCATATGATTCTACATATCAATTTACATAAGAATCAGCATTAATCTTGATATGCATGAAAATACACTAAATGCGCAATTTTCGGGCTTTCAGTACACTCATTTATATTGCTCAGAATCAATTTTAAATGAGACCGTATGATTCTACACATCAATTTACATAAGAATCAGCATTAATCTTGATATGAATGAAAATACACTAAATGCGCAGTTTTTGGTGTTTCAGTACACTCATTTATATTGATGAGAATCAATTTAAATGAGACCATATGATTCTACACATCAATTTACATAAGAATCAGCAATAATCTTGATATGCATGAAAATACACTAAATGCGCAGATTTTGACCTTTCAGTACACTCATTTATATTGATCAGAATCAATGTTAAATGAGACCATATGATTCTACACATCAATTTACATGAGAATCAGCGTTAATCTTGATGTGCATAAAAATACACTAAATGCGCAATTTTCGGGCTTTCAGTACACTCATTTATATTACTCAGAATCAATTTTTAATGCAACCATATGATTCTACACATCAATTTACATAAGAATCAGCATTAATCTTGATATGCATGAAAATACACTAAATGCGCAATTTTCGGGCTTTCAGCACACTCATTTATATTGATCAGAATCAATTTAAATGTGACCATATGATTCTACACATCAATTTACATAAGAATCAGCATTAATCTTGATATGCATGAAAATACACTAAATGCGCCAATTTTCGGGCTTTCAGTACACTCATTTATATTGCTCAGAATCAATTTTAAATGAGACCGTATTATTCTACACATCAATTAACATAAGAATCAGCATTAATCTTGATATGCATGAAAATACACTAAATGCGCAGTTTTTGACCTTTCAGTACACTCATTTATATTGATCAGAATCAATTTTAAATGAGACCATATGATTCTACACATCAATTTACATAAGAATCAGCATTAATCTTGATATGCATGAAAATACACTAAATGCGCAATTTTTGATCTTTCAGTACACTCATTTATATTGATCAGAATCACTTTTGAATGAGACCATATGATTCTACACATTAATTTACATAAGAATCAGCATTAATCTTGATATGCATGAAAATACACTAAATGCGCAATTTTCGGGCTTTCAGCACACTCATTTATATTTCTCAGAATCAATTTTAAATGAGACCATATGATTCTACATCAATTTACAAGAATCAGCATTAATCTTGATATGCATGAAAATACATTAAATGCGCAATTTTCGGAGCTTTCAGTACACTCCTTTATATTGCTCAGATTCAATTTTAAATGAGACCGTATGATTCTACACATCAATTTACATAAGAATCAGCATTAATCTTGATATACATGAAAATACACTAAATGCGCAGTTTTGATCTTTCAGTACACTCATTTATATTGATCAGAATCACTTTTGAATGAGACCATATGATTCTACACATTAATTTACATAAGAATCAGCATTAATCTTGATATGCATGAAAATACACTAAATGCGCAATTTTTGAAACTTTCAGCACACTCATTTATATTGCTCAGAATCAATTTTAAATGAGACCATATGATTCTACACATCCATTTACATAAGAATCAGCATTAATCTTGATATGCATGAAAATACACTAAATGCACAGTTTTTGGTGTTTCAGTACACTCATTTATATTGATCAGTATCAATTTCAAATGAGACCATATGATTCTACACATCAATTTAAATAAGAATCAGCATTAATCTTGATATGCATGAAAATACACTAAATGCGCAATTTTCGGGCTTTCAGTTCACTCATTTATATTGCTCAGAATCAATTTTAAATGAGACCATATGATTCTACACATCAATTTACATAAGAATCAGCATTAATCTTGATATGCATGAAAATACACTAAATGCGCAATTTTCGGGCTTTCAGTTCACTCATTTATATTGCTCAGAATCAATTTTAAATGAATTCATATGATTCTACATATCAATTTACATAAGAATCAGCATTAATCTTGATATGCATGAAAATACACTAAATGCGCAATTTTCGGGCTTTCAGTACACTCATTTATATTGCTCAGAATCAATTTTAAATGAGACCGTATGATTCTACACATCAATTTACATAAGAATCAGCATTAATCTTGATATGAATGAAAATACACTAAATGCGCAGTTTTTTGGTGTTTCAGTACACTCATTTATATTGATGAGAATCAATTTAAATGAGACCATATGATTCTACACATCAATTTACATAAGAATCAGCAATAATCTTGATATGCATGAAAATACACTAAATGCGCAGATTTTGACCTTTCAGTACACTCATTTATATTGATCAGAATCAATGTTAAATGAGACCATATGATTCTACACATCAATTTACATGAGAATCAGCGTTAATCTTGATGTGCATAAAAATACACTAAATGCGCAATTTTCGGGCTTTCAGTACACTCATTTATATTACTCAGAATCAATTTTTAATGCAACCATATGATTCTACACATCAATTTACATAAGAATCAGCATTAATCTTGATATGCATGAAAATACACTAAATGCGCAATTTTCGGGCTTTCAGCACACTCATTTATATTGATCAGAATCAATTTAAATGTGACCATATGATTCTACACATCAACTTACATAAGAATCAGCATTAATCTTGATATGCATGAAAATACACTAAATGCGCAATTTTCGGGCTTTCAGTACACTCATTTATATAGATCAGAATCAGTATTAAATGAGACCATATGATTCTACACATCAATTTACATAAGAATCAGCATTAAACTTGATATGCATGAAAATACACTAAATGCGCAATTTTCGGGCTTTCAGTACACTCATTTATATTGCTCAGAATCAATTTTAAATGAGACCGTATGATTCTACACATCGATTTACATAAAAATCAGCATTAATCTTGATATGCATGAAAATACACTAAATGCGCAGTTTTTGGTCTTTCAGTACACTCATTTATATTGATCAGAATCAATTTCAAATGAGACCATATGATTCTACACATCAATTTACATAAGAATCAGCATTAATCTTGATATGCATGAAAATTCACTAAATGCGCCATTTTCGGGCTTTCAGTACACTCATTTATATTGCTCAGAATCAATTTTAAATGAGACCGTATTATTCTACACATCAATTAACATAAGAATCAGCATTAATCTTGATATGCATGAAAATACACTAAATGCGCAGTTTTTGATCTTTCAGTACACTCATTTATATTGATCAGAATCAATTTTAAATGAGACCATATGATTCTTCACATCAATTTACATAAGAATCAGCATTAATCTTGATATGCATGAAAATACACTACATGCGCAATTTTCGGGCTTTCAGTTCACTCATTTATATTGCTCAGAATCAATTTTAAATGAATCCATATGATTCTACACATCAATTTACATAAGAATCAGCATTAATCTTGATATGCATGAAAATACACTAAATGCGCAATTTTCGGGCTTTCAGTACACTCATTTATATTGCTCAGAATCAATATTAAATGAAACCGTATGATTCTACACATCAATTTACATAAGAATCAGCATTAATCTTGATATACATGAAAATACACTAAATGCGCAATTTTCGGGCTTTCAGTACACTCATTTATATTGCTCAGAATCAATTTTAAATGAGACCGTATGATTCTACACATCTATTTACATAAGAAACAGCATTAATCTTGATATGCATGAAAATACACTAAATGCGGAGTGTTTGGGCTTTCAGTACACTCATTTATATTGATCAGAATCAATTTTAAATGAGACCATATGATTCTACACATCAATTTACATAAGAATCAGCATTAATCTTGATATGCATGAAAATACACTAAATGCGCAGTTTTTGATCTTTCAGTACACTCATTTATATTGATCAGAATCAATTTTAAATGAGACCATATGATTCTACACATCAATTTACATAAGAATCAGCATTAATCTTGATATGCATGAAAATACACTAAATGCGCAATTTTCGGGCTTTCAGTTCACTCATTTATATTGCTCAGAATCAATTTTAAATGAATCCATATGATTCTACACATCAATTTACATAAGAATCAGCATTAATCTTGATATGCATGAAAATACACTAAATGCGCAATTTTCGGGCTTTCAGTACACTCATTTATATTGCTCAGAATCAATATTAAATGAAACCGTATGATTCTACACATCAATTTACATAAGAATCAGCATTAATCTTGATATACATGAAAATACACTAAATGCGCAATTTTCGGGCTTTCAGTACACTCATTTATATTGCTCAGAATCAATTTTAAATGAGACCGTATGATTCTACACATCAATTTACATAAGAATCAGCATTAATCTTGATATGCATGAAAATACACTAAATGCGCAATTTTCGGGCTTTCAGTACACTCATTTATATTACTCAGAATCAATTTTTAATGCAACCATATGATTCTACACATCAATTTACATAAGAATCAGCATTAATCTTGATATGCATGAAAATACACTAAATGCGCAATTTTCGGGCTTTCAGCACACTCATTTATATTGATCAGAATCAATTTAAATGTGACCATATGATTCTACACATCAATTTACATAAGAATCAGCATTAATCTTGATATGCATGAAAATACACTAAATGCGCAATTTTCGGGCTTTCAGTACACTCATTTATATAGATCAGAATCAGTTTTAAATGAGACCATATGATTCTACACATCAATTTACATAAGAATCAGCATTAAACTTGATATGCATGAAAATACACTAAATGCGCAATTTTCGGGCTTTCAGTACACTCATTTATATTGCTCAGAATCAATTTTAAATGAGACCGTATGATTCTACACATCGATTTACATAAAAATCAGCATTAATCTTGATATGCATGAAAATACACTAAATGCGCAGTTTTTGGTCTTTCAGTACACTCATTTATATTGATCAGAATCAATTTCAAATGAGACCATATGATTCTACACATCAATTTACATAAGAATCAGCATTAATCTTGATATGCATGAAAATTCACTAAATGCGCCATTTTCGGGCTTTCAGTACACTCATTTATATTGCTCAGAATCAATTTTAAATGAGACCGTATTATTCTACACATCAATTAACATAAGAATCAGCATTAATCTTGATATGCATGAAAATACACTAAATGCGCAGTTTTTGACCTTTCAGTACACTCATTTATATTGATCAGAATCAATTTTAAATGAGAGCATATGATTCTACACATCAATTTACATAAGAATCAGCATTAATCTTGATATGCATGAAAATACACTAAATGCGCAGATTTTGACCTTTCAGTACACTCATTTATATTGATCAGAATCAATGTTAAATGAGACCATATGATTCTACACATCAATTTACATGAGAATCAGCGTTAATCTTGATGTGCATAAAAATACACTAAATGCGCAATTTTCGGGCTTTCAGTACACTCATTTATATTACTCAGAATCAATTTTTAATGCAACCATATGATTCTACACATCAATTTACATAAGAATCAGCATTAATCTTGATATGCATGAAAATACACTAAATGCGCAATTTTCGGGCTTTCAGCACACTCATTTATATTGATCAGAATCAATTTAAATGTGACCATATGATTCTACACATCAATTTACATAAGAATCAGCATTAATCTTGATATGCATGAAAATACACTAAATGCGCAATTTTCGGTCTTTCAGTACACTCATTTATATAGATCAGAATCAGTTTTAAATGAAACCATATGATTCTACACATCCATTTACATAAGAATCAGCATTAAACTTGATATGCATGAAAATACACTAAATGCGCAATTTTCGGGCTTTCAGTACACTCATTTATATTGCTCAAGTCAATTTTAAATGAGACCGTATGATTCTACACATCGATTTACATAAAAATCGGCACAATCTTGATATGCATGAAAATACACTAAATGCGCAGTTTTTGGTCTTTCAGTACACTCATTTATATTGATCAAATCAATTTCAAATGAGACCATATGATTCTACACATCAATTTACATAAGAATCGGCATTAATCTTGATATGCATGAAAATTCACTAAATGCGCCTCCATTTTCGGGCTTTCAAATTTTACTCATTTATATTGCTCAGGGTAATTTTAAATGAGACCATGGCTTATTCTACACATCAATTAACATAAGAATCAGCATTAATCTTGATATGCATGAAAATACACTAAATGCGCAGTTTTTGACCTTTCAGTACACTCATTTATATTGATCAGAATCAATTTTAAATGAGACCATATGATTCTACACATCAATTTACATAAGAATCAGCATTAATCTGATATGCATGAAAATACACTAAATGCGCAGTGCCAGAATCTTTCAGTACACTCATTTATATTGATCAGAATCACTTTTGAATGAGACCATATGATTCTACACATTAATTTACATAAGAATCATCATTAATCTTGATATGCATGAAAATACACTAAATGCGCAATTTTCGGGCTTTCAGCACACTCATTTATATTTCTCAGAATCAATTTTAAATGAGACCATATGATTCTACACATCAATTTACATAAGAATCAGCATTAATCTTGATATGCATGAAAATACACTAAATGCGCAGTTTTTGATCTTTCAGTACACTCATTTATATTGATCAGAATCAATTTTAAATGAGACCATATGATTCTTCACATCAATTTACATAAGAATCAGCATTAATCTTGATATGCATGAAAATACACTACATGCGCAATTTTCGGGCTTTCAGTTCACTCATTTATATTGCTCAGAATCAATTTTAAATGAATCCATATGATTCTACACATCAATTTACATAAGAATCAGCATTAATCTTGATATGCATGAAAATACACTAAATGCGCAATTTTCGGGCTTTCAGTACACTCATTTATATTGCTCAGAATCAATATTAAATGAAACCGTATGATTCTACACATCAATTTACATAAGAATCAGCATTAATCTTGATATACATGAAAATACACTAAATGCGCAATTTTCGGGCTTTCAGTACACTCATTTATATTGCTCAGAATCAATTTTAAATGAGACCGTATGATTCTACACATCAATTTACATAAGAAACAGCATTAATCTTGATATGCATGAAAATACACTAAATGCGGAGTGTTTGGGCTTTCAGTACACTCATTTATATTGATCAGAATCAATTTTAAATGAGACCATATGATTCTACACATCAATTTACATAAGAATCAGCATTAATCTTGATATGCATGAAAATACACTAAATGCGCAGTTTTTGGTCTATCAGTACACTCATTTATATACATCAAAATCAATTGTAAATGAGACCATATGATTCTACACATGAATTTACATAAGAATCAGCATTAATCTTGATATGCATGAAAATACACTAAATGCGGAGTTTTTGGTCTTTCAGTACACTCATTTATATTGCTCAGAATCAATTTCAAATGAGGCCATATGATTCTACACATCAATTTACATAAGAATCAGCATTAATCTTGATATGCATGAAAATACACTAAATGCGCAGTTTTTGGTCTTTCAGTACACTCATTTATATTGATCAGGATCAAATTCAAATGAGACCATATGATTCTACACAACAATTTAAATAAGAATCAGCATTAATCTTGATATGCATGAAAATACACTAAATGCGCAGTTTTTGATCTTTCAGTACACACATTTATATTGATCAGAATCAATTTTAAATGAGACCATATGATTCTACACATCAATTTACATAAGAATCAGCATTAATCTTGATATGCATGAAAATACACTAAATGCGCAATTTTCGGGCTTTCAGTACACTCATTTATATTGCTCAGAATCAATATTAAATGAAACCGTATGATTCTACACATCAATTTACATAAGAATCTGCATTAATCTTGATATACATGAAAATACACTAAATGCGCAATATTCGGGCTTTCAGTACACTCATTTATATTGCTCAGAATCAATTTTAAATGAGACCGTATGATTCTACACATCAATTTACATAAGAATCAGCATTAATCTTGATATGCATGAAAATACAATAAATGCGCAGTGTTTGGCTTTTCAGTACACTCATTTATATTGCTCAGAATCAATTTTAAATGAGACCGTATGATTCTACACATCAATTTACATAAGAATCAGCATTAATCTTGATATGCATGAAAATACACTAAATTCGCAGTTTTGGTCTTTCAGTACACTCATTTATATACATCAAAGTCAATTGGAAATAAGACCATATGATTCTACACATCAATTTACATAAGAATCAGCATTAATCTTGATATGCATGAAAATACACTAAATGCGGAGTTTTTGGCCTTTCAATACATTCAATTATATTGCTCAGAATCAATTTCAAATGAGACCATATGATTCTACACATCAATTTGCATAAGAGTCAGCATTAAACTTGATATGCATGAAAATACACTAAATACGCAGTTTTTGGTCTTTCAGTACACTCATTTATATTGATCAGAATCAATTTTAAATGAGACCATATGATTCTACATATCAATGTATATAGGATCAGCATTAATCTTGATATGCATGAAAATACACTAAATGCGCAATTTTCGGTCTTTCAGTACACTCATTTATATAGATCAGAATCAGTTTTAAATGAAACCATATGATTCTACACATCCATTTACATAAGAATCAGCATTAAACTTGATATGCATGAAAATACACTAAATGCGCAATTTTCGGGCTTTCAGTACACTCATTTATATTGCTCAGAATCAATTTTAAATGAGACCGTATGATTCTACACATCGATTTACATAAAAATCAGCATTAATCTTGATATGCATGAAAATACACTAAATGCGCAGTTTTTGGTCTTTCAGTACACTCATTTATATTGATCAGAATCAATTTCAAATGAGACCATATGATTCTACACATCAATTTACATAAGAATCAGCATTAATCTTGATATGCATGAAAATTCACTAAATGCGCCATTTTCGGGCTTTCAGTACACTCATTTATATTGCTCAGAATCAATTTTAAATGAGACCGTATTATTCTACACATCAATTAACATAAGAATCAGCATTAATCTTGATATGCATGAAAATACACTAAATGCGCAGTTTTTGACCTTTCAGTACACTCATTTATATTGATCAGAATCAATTTTAAATGAGACCATATGATTCTACACATCAATTTACATAAGAATCAGCATTAATCTTGATATGCATGAAAATACACTAAATGCGCAATTTTTGATCTTTCAGTACACTCATTTATATTGATCAGAATCACTTTTGAATGAGACCATATGATTCTACACATTAATTTACATAAGAATCATCATTAATCTTGATATGCATGAAAATACACTAAATGCGCAATTTTCGGGCTTTCAGCACACTCATTTATATTTCTCAGAATCAATTTTAAATGAGACCATATGATTCTACACATCAATTTACATAAGAATCAGCATTAATCTTGATATGCATGAAAATACACTAAATGCGCAGTTTTTGATCTTTCAGTACACTCATTTATATTGATCAGAATCAATTTTAAATGAGACCATATGATTCTTCACATCAATTTACATAAGAATCAGCATTAATCTTGATATGCATGAAAATACACTACATGCGCAATTTTCGGGCTTTCAGTTCACTCATTTATATTGCTCAGAATCAATTTTAAATGAATCCATATGATTCTACACATCAATTTACATAAGAATCAGCATTAATCTTGATATGCATGAAAATACACTAAATGCGCAATTTTCGGGCTTTCAGTACACTCATTTATATTGCTCAGAATCAATATTAAATGAAACCGTATGATTCTACACATCAATTTACATAAGAATCAGCATTAATCTTGATATACATGAAAATACACTAAATGCGCAATTTTCGGGCTTTCAGTACACTCATTTATATTGCTCAGAATCAATTTTAAATGAGACCGTATGATTCTACACATCAATTTACATAAGAAACAGCATTAATCTTGATATGCATGAAAATACACTAAATGCGGAGTGTTTGGGCTTTCAGTACACTCATTTATATTGATCAGAATCAATTTTAAATGAGACCATATGATTCTACACATCAATTTACATAAGAATCAGCATTAATCTTGATATGCATGAAAATACACTAAATGCGCAGTTTTTGGTCTATCAGTACACTCATTTATATACATCAAAATCAATTGTAAATGAGACCATATGATTCTACACATGAATTTACATAAGAATCAGCATTAATCTTGATATGCATGAAAATACACTAAATGCGGAGTTTTTGGTCTTTCAGTACACTCATTTATATTGCTCAGAATCAATTTCAAATGAGGCCATATGATTCTACACATCAATTTACATAAGAATCAGCATTAATCTTGATATGCATGAAAATACACTAAATGCGCAGTTTTTGGTCTTTCAGTACACTCATTTATATTGATCAGGAATCAAATTCAAATGAGACCATATGATTCTACACAACAATTTAAATAAGAATCAGCATTAATCTTGATATGCATGAAAATACACTAAATGCGCAGTTTTTGATCTTTCAGTACACACATTTATATTGATCAGAATCAATTTTAAATGAGACCATATGATTCTACACATCAATTTACATAAGAATCAGCATTAATCTTGATATGCATGAAAATACACTAAATGCGCAATTTTCGGGCTTTCAGTACACTCATTTATATTGCTCAGAATCAATATTAAATGAAACCGTATGATTCTACACATCAATTTACATAAGAATCTGCATTAATCTTGATATACATGAAAATACACTAAATGCGCAATATTCGGGCTTTCAGTACACTCATTTATATTGCTCAGAATCAATTTTAAATGAGACCGTATGATTCTACACATCAATTTACATAAGAATCAGCATTAATCTTGATATGCATGAAAATACAATAAATGCGCAGTGTTTGGCTTTTCAGTACACTCATTTATATTGCTCAGAATCAATTTTAAATGAGACCGTATGATTCTACACATCAATTTACATAAGAATCAGCATTAATCTTGATATGCATGAAAATACACTAAATTCGCAGTTTTGGTCTTTCAGTACACTCATTTATATACATCAAAGTCAATTGGAAATAAGACCATATGATTCTACACATCAATTTACATAAGAATCAGCATTAATCTTGATATGCATGAAAATACACTAAATGCGGAGTTTTTGGCCTTTCAATACATTCAATTATATTGCTCAGAATCAATTTCAAATGAGACCATATGATTCTACACATCAATTTGCATAAGAGTCAGCATTAAACTTGATATGCATGAAAATACACTAAATACGCAGTTTTTGGTCTTTCAGTACACTCATTTATATTGATCAGAATCAATTTTAAATGAGACCATATGATTCTACATATCAATGTATATAGGATCAGCATTAATCTTGATATGCATGAAAATACACTAAATGCGCAATTTTCGCGCTTTCAGCACACTCATTTATATTGCTCAGAATCAATTTTAAATGAGTCCATATGATTCTACACATCAATTTGTATAAGAATCAGCATTAATCTTGATATGCATGAAAATACACTAAATGCGCAATTTTCGGGCTTTCAGTACATTCCTTTATATAGATCAGAATCAATTATAAATGAGACCATATGATTCTACACATCAATTTACATAAGAATCAGCATTAATCTTGATATGCACGAAAATACACTAAATGCGCAGTTTTTGGTCTTTCAGTACACTCATTTATATTGATCAGAATCAATTTCAAATGAGACCATATGATTCTAAACATCAATTTAAATAAGAATCAGCATTAATCTTGATATGCATGAAAATACACTAAATGCGCAATTTTCGGGCTTTCAGTACACTCATTTATATTGCTCAGAATCAATTTTAAATGAATCCATATGATTCTACACATCAATTTAAATAAGAATCAGCATTAAACTTGATATGCATGAAAATACACTAAATGCGCAATTTTCCTGCTTTCAGTACACTCATTTATATTACTCAGAATCAATTTTAAGTGAGACCGTATGATTCTACACATCAATTTACATAAGAATCAGCATTAATCTTGATATGCATGAAAATACACTAAATGCGCAGTTTTTGGTCTTTCAGTACACTCATTTATATTGATCAAAATCAATTTTAAATGAGACCATATGATTCTACACATCAATTTACATAAGAATCAGCATTAATCTTGATATGCATGAAAATACACTAAATGCGCAGTTTTTGACCTTTCAGTACACTCATTTATATTGATCAGAATCAATTTTAAATGAGACTATATGATTCTACACCTCAATTTACATAAGAATCAGCATTAATCTTGATATGCATGAAAATACATTAAATGCGCAATTTTCGGGCTTTCAGTACACTCATTTATATTGCTCAGAATCAATTTTAAATGAGACCGTATGATTCTACACATGAATTTACATAAGAATCAGCATTAATCTTGATATGCATGAAAATACACTAAATGCGCAGTTTTTGGTCATTCAGTACACTCATTTATATTGATCAGAATCAATTTTAAATGAGACCATATGATTCTACATATCAATGTACATAAGAATCAGCATTAATCTTGATATGCATGAAAATACACTAAATGCGCAATTTTCGGTCTTTCAGCACAATCATTTATATTGCGCAGAATCAATTTTAAATGAGTCTATATGATTCTACACATCCATTTACATAAGAATCAGCATTAATCTTGATATGCATGAGAATACACTAAATGCGCAATTTTCGGGCTTTCAGTACATTCATTTATATAGATCAGAATCAATTATAAATGAGACCATATGATTCTACACATCAATTTACATAAGAATCAGCATTAGTCTTGATATGCATGAAAATACATTAATGCGCAATTTTCGGGCTTTCAGTACACTCATTTATATTGCTCAGAATCAATATTAAATGAAACGATATGATTCTACACATCAATTTACATAAGAATCAGCATTAATCTTGATATACATGAAAATACACTAAATGCACAATTTTCGGGCTTTCAGTACACTCATTTATATTGCTCAGAATCAATTTTAAATGAGACCGTATGATGCTACACATCAATTTACATAAGAATCAACATTAATCTTGACATGCATGAAAATACACTAAATGCGCAATTTTCGGGCTTTCAGTACATTCCTTTATATAGATCAGAATCAATAATAAATGAGACCATATGATTCTTCACATCAATTTACATAAGAATCAGCATTAATCTTGATATGCATGAAAATACACTAAATGCGCAATATTCGGGCTTTCAGTACACTCATTTATATTGCTCAGAATCAATTTTAAATGAGACCGTATGATTCTACACCTCAATTTACATAAGACTCAGCATTAATCTTGATATGCATGAAAATACACTAAATGTGCAGTTTTTGGTCTTTCAGTACTCTCATTTATATTGATCAGAATCAACTTTAAATGAGACCATATGATTCTACACATCAATTTACATAAAAATCAGCATTAATCCTGATATGCATGAAAATACACTAAATGCGGAGTCTTTGGTCTTTCAGTACACTCATTTATATTGCTCAGAATCAATTTTAAATCAAACCATATGATTCTACACATCAATTTACATAAAAATCATCATTAATCTAGATATGCATGAAAATACACTAAATGCGGAGTTTTTGGTCTTTCAGTACACTCATTTATATTTATCAGAATCAATTTTAAATGAGACAATATGATGCTACACATCAATTTACATAAGAATCAGCATTAATATTGATATGCATGAAAATACACTAAATGCGCAGTTTTTGGTCTTTCAGTACACTCATTTATATACATCAAAATCAATTGTAAATGAGACCATATGATTCTACATATCAATGTACATAGGAATCAGCATTCATCTTGATATGCATGAAAATACACTAAATGCGCAATTTTCGGGCTTTCAGCGCACTCATTTGTATTGCTCAGAATCAATTTTAAATGAGTCCATATGATTCTACACATCAATTTACATAAGAATCAGCATTAATCTTGATATGCATGAAAATACACTAAATGCGCAATTTTCGGGCTTTCAGTACATTCCTTTATATACATCAAAATCAATTGTAAATGAGACCATATGATTCTACACATCAATTTACATAAGAATCAGCATTAATCTTGATATGCATGAAAATACACTAAATGCGGAGTTTTTGGTCTTTCAGTACACTCATTTATATTGCTCAGAATCAATTTTAAATGAGGCCATATGATTCTACACATCAATTTACATAAGAATCAGCATTAATCTTGATATGCATGAAAATACTCTAAATGCGCAGTTTTTGGTCTTTCAGTACACTCATTTATATTGATCAGAATCAATTTTAAATGAGACCATATGATTCTACATATCAATGTACATAGGAATCAGCATTCATCTTGATATGCATGAAAATACACTAAATGCGCAATTTTCGGGCTTTCAGCGCACTCATTTATATTGCTCAGAATCAATTTTAAATGAGTCCATATGATTCTACACATCAATTTACATAAGAATCAGCATTAATCTTGATATGCATGAAAATACACTAAATGCGCAATTTTCGGGCTTTCAGTACATTCCTTTATATAGATCAGAATCAATTATAAATGAGACCATATGATTCTACACATCAATTTACATAAGAGTCAGCATTAATCTTGATATGCATGAAAATACACTAAATGCGCAATTTTCGGGCTTTCAGTACACTCATTTATATTGCTCAGAATCAATTTTAAATGAGACAATATGATTCTACACATCAATTTACATAAGAATCAGCATTAATTTTGATATGCATGAAAATACACTATATGCGCAGTTTTTGGTCTTTCAGTACACTCATTTATATTGATCAGAATCAATTTTAAATGAAACATTATGATTCTACACATCAATTTACATAAGAATCAGCATTAATCTTGATATGCATGAAAATACACTAAATGCGCAATTTTCGGGTTTTCAGTACACTCATTTATATTACTCGGAATCAATTTTAAATGAGACCATATGATTCTACACATCAATTTACATAAGAATCAGCATTAGTCTTGATATGCATGAAAATACACTAAATGCGCAATTTTCGGGCTTTTAGTACGCTTATTTATATTGCTCAGAATCAATTTTAAATGAGACCATATGATTCTACACATGAATTTACATAAGAATCTGCATTAATCTTGATATGCATGAAAATACACTAAATGCGCAATTTTCGGGCTTTCAGTACACTCATTTATATTGCTCAAAATTATTTTTAAATGAGACCATATGATTCTACACACCAATTTACATAAGAATCAGCATTAATCTTGATATGCATGAAAATACAATGATGCGCAATTTTCGGGCTTTCAGTACACTCATTTATATTGCTCAGAATCAATTTTAAAGAAACCGTATGATTCTACACATCAATTTACATAAGAATCAGCATTAATCTTGATATGCATGAAAATACAATAATGCGCAATTTTCCGGCTTTCAGTACACTCATTTATATTGTTGAGAATCAATTTTACATGAAACCATTTGATTCTACACATCAATTTACATAAGAATCAGCATTAATCTTGATATGCATGAAAATACACTTAATGCGCAATTTTCGGGCTTTCAGTACACTCATTTATATTGCTCAGAATCAATTTTAAATGAGACAATATGATTCTAAACATGAATTTACATAAGAATCAGCATTAATCTGGATATGCCTGAAAATATACTAAATGCGCAATTCATGGGATTTCAGTACACTCATTTATATTGCTCAGAATCAATTTTAAATGAGAACATATGATTCTTTCTACACATCAATTTACATAAGAATCAGCATTAATCTTGATATGCATGAAAATACACTAAATGCGCATTTTTTGGTCTTTCAGTACACTCATTTATATTGATCAGAATTAATTTCAAATGAGACCATATGATTCTACACATCAATTTACACAAGAATCAGCAGTAATCTTGATATGCATGAAAATACACTAAATGCGCCATATTTGGGCTTTCAGTACACTCATTTATATTGCTCAGAATAAATTTTAAATGAGACCATATGATTCTACACCTCAATTTACATAAGAATCAACATGAAACTTGATATGCATGAATATACACTAAATGCACAATATTCGGGTTTACAGTACACTCATTTATATTGCTCAAAATTATTATTAAATGAGACCATATGATTCTACACACCAGTATACATAAGAATCAGCATTAATCTTGATATGCATGAAAATACACTAAATGCGCCATTTTCGGGCTTTCAGTACACTCATTTATATTGATGAGAATCAATTTTAAATGAAACCATATGATTCTACACCTCAATTTACATAAGAATCATCATTGAACTTGATATGCATGAATATACACTAAATGCACAATATTCGGGCTTACAGTACACTCATTTATATTGCTCAAAATTATTTTTAAATGAGAACATATGATTCTACACACCAATTTACATAAGAAGCTGCATTAATCTTGATATGCATGAAAATACACTAATTGCGCAATTTTCGGGGTTACAGTACACTCATTTATATTGCTCAAAATTATTTTTAAATGAGACCATATGATTCTACCCACCAATTTACGTAAGTATCAGCATTAATCTTGATATGCATGAAAATACACTAAATGCGCAATTTTCGGGCTTTCAGTAAACTCCTTTATATCGCTCAGAATCAATTTTAAATGTGACCATATGATTCTACACATCAATTTACATAAGAATCAGCATTAATCTTGATATGCATGAAAATACACTAAATACGCAATTTTCGGGCTTTCAGTACACTCATTTATATTGATCAGAATCAATTTTAAATGAGACCATATGATTCTACACATCAATTTACATAAGAATCAGCATTTATCTTGATATGCATGAACATACACTAAATGGGCAATTTTCGGGCTTTCAGTACACTCATTTATATTGCTCAGAATCAATTTTAAATGAAACCATATGATTCTACATATCAATTTACATAAGAATCAGCATTAATCTTGATATGCATGAAAATACACTAAATGCGCAATTTTCGGGCTTTCAGTACACTCATTTATATTGCTCAGAATAAATTTTAAATGAGACCATATTATTCTACACATCAATTTACATAAGAATCAGCATTAAACTTGATATGCATGAAAATACACTAAATGCGCAATTTTCGGGATTTCAGTACACTCATTTATATTGCTTAGAATCAATTTTCAATGAGACCATATGATTCTACACATCAATTTACATAAGAATCAGCATTAACCTTGATATGCTTGAAAATACACAAAAAGCGCAATTTTCGGGCTTTCAGTACACTCATTTATATCGCTCAGAATCAATTTTAAATGAGACCATATGATTCTACGAATCAATGTACATAAGAATCAGCATTAATCTTGATATGCATGAAAATACACTAAATACGCAATTTTCGGGCTTTCAGTACACTCAATTATATTGCTCAGAATCAATTTTATATGAGACCATATGATTCTACACCTCAATTTACATAAGAATCATCATTAAACTTGATATGCATGAATATACACTAAATGCACAATATTCGGTCTTACAGTACACTCATTTATATTGCTCAAAATTATTTGCAAATGAGACCATATGATTCTACACAACAATTTACATAAGAATCAGCATTAATCTTGATATGCATGAAAATACACTAATTGCGCAATTTTCGGGCTTACAGTACACTCATTTATATTGCTCAAAATTATTTTTAAATGAGACCATATGATTCTACCCACCAATTTACATAAGTATCAGCATTAATGTGATGTGCATGAAAATACACTAAATGCGCAATTTTCAGGCTTTCAATAAAACACATTTATGTCTAACTCAGAATCAGTGCAAATGTGACCATGTGATTCTACATCAATTTACATAAGAATCAGCAGTCAATCTTGATATGCATGAAATACATATAAATACGCAATTTTCCGGCTTTCAGTACACTCATTTATATTGCTCAGAATCAATTTTAAATGAGACCATATGATTCTACACATCAATTTACATAAGAATCAGCATTTATCTTGATATGCATGAACATACACTAAATGGGCAATTTTCGGGCTTTCAGTACACTCATTTATATTGCTCAGAATCAATTTTAAATGAAACCATATGATTCTACATATCAATTTACATAAGAATCAGCATTAATCTTGATATGCATGAAAATACACTAAATGGGCAATTTTCGGGCTTTCAGTACACTCATTTATATTGCTCAGAATAAATTTTAAATGAGACCATATTATTCTACACATCAATTTACAAAAGAATCAGCATTAAACTTGATATGCATGAAAATACACTAAATGCGCAATTTTCGGGATTTCAGTACACTCATTTATATTGCTTAGAATCAATTTTAAATGAGACCATATGATTCTACACATCAATTTACATAAGAATCAGCATTAATCTTGATATGCATGAAAATACACTAAACGGGCAATTTTCGGGCTTTCAGTACACCCATTTATATTGCTCAGAATAAATTTTAAATGACACCATATTATTCTACACATCAATTTACATAAGAATCAACATTAATCTTGATATGCATGAAAATACACTAAATACGCAATTTTTGGGCTTTCAGTACACTCATTTATATCGCTCAGAATAAGTTTTAAATGTGATCATATGATTCTACACCTCAATTTAAATAAGAATCATCTTTAAACTTGATATGCATGAATATATACTAAATGCACAATATTCGGTCTTAGAGTACACTCATTTATATTGCTCAAAATTATTTTTAAATGAGACCATATGATTCTACCCACCAATTTACATAAGTGTCAGCATTAATCTTGATATGCATGAAAATACACTAAATGCGCAATTTTCGGGCTTTCAGTAAACACCTTTATATCGCTCAGAATCAATTTTAAATGTGACCATATAATTCTACACATCAATTTACATAAGAATCAGCATTAATCTTGATATGCATGAAAATACACTAAATACGCAATTTTCGGGCTTTCAGTAAACTCATTTATATTGCTCAGAATCAATTTTAAATGAGACCATATGATTCTACACATCAATTTACACAAGAATCAGCATTAATCTTGATATGCATGAAAATACACTAAATGCGCAATTTTCGGGCTTTCAGTACACTCATTTATATTGCTCAGAATCAATTTTAAATGAAACCATATGATTCTACATATCAATTTACATAAGAATCAGCATTAATCTTGATATGCATGAAAATACACTAAATGGGCAATTTTCGGGCTTTCAGTACACTCATTTATATTGCTCAGAATAAATTTTAAATGACACCATATTATTCTACACATCAATTTACATAAGAATCAGCATTAATCTTGATATGCATGAAAATACACTAAATACGCAATTTTTGGGCTTTCAGTACACTCATTTATATCGCTCAGAATCAATTTTAAATGTGACTATATGATTCTACACCTCAATTTACATAAGAATCATCATTAAACTTGATATGCATGAATATACACTAAATGCACAATATTCGGTCTTACAGTACACTCATTTATATTGCTCAAAATTATTTTTAAATGAGACCATATGATTCTACACACCAATTTACATAAGAATCAGCATTAATCTTGATATGCATGAAAATACACTAATTGCGCAATTTTCGGGCTTACAGTACACTCATTTATATTGCTCAAAATTATTTTTAAATGAGACCATATGATTCTACCCACCAATTTACATAAGTATCAGCATTAATCTTGATATGCATGAAAATACACTAAATGCGCAATTTTCTGGCTTTCAGTAAACACCTTTATATCGCTCAGAATCAATTTTAAATGTGACCATATGATTCTACACATCAATTTACATAAGAATCAGCATTAATCTTGATATGCATGAAAATACACTAAATACGCAATTTTCGGGCTTTCAGTACACTCATTTATATTGCTCAGAATCAATTTTAAATGAGACCATATGATTCTACACATCAATTTACATAAGAATCAGCATTAATCTTGATATGCATGAAAATACACTAAATGCGCAATTTTCGGGCTTTCAGTACACTCATTTATATTGCTCAGAATCAATTTTAAATGAAACCATATGATTCTACATACCAATTTACATAAGAATCAGCATTAATCTTGATATGCATGAAAATACACTAAATGCGCAATTTTCGGGCTTTCAGTACACTCATTTATATTGCTCAGAATCAATTTTAAATGAGACTGTATGATTCTACATTAATTTACATAAGAATCAGCATTAAACTTGATATGCATGAATATACACTAAATGCACAATATACGGGCTTACAGTACACACATTTATATTGCTCAAAATCATTTTTAAATGAGACCATATGATTCTACACATCAATTTACATAAGAATCAGCATTAATCTTGATATGCATGAAAATACACTAAATGGGCAATTTTCGGGCTTTCAGTACACTCATTTATATTCCTCAGAATAAATTTTAAATGAGACCATATTATTCTACAAATCAATTCACATAAGAATCAGCATTAATCTTGATATGCATGAAAATACACTAAATGCGCAATTTTCGGGCTTTCAGTACACTCATTTATATTGCCTAGAATCAATTTTCAATGAGACCATATGATTCTACACATCAATTTACATAAGAATCAGCATTAATCTTGAAATGCATGACAATACACAAAATGAGTAATTTTCGGGCTTAAGGTATACACATTTATATTGCTCAGAATCAATTTGAAATGAGATTATATGATTCTACACATCATTTTACATAAGAATCAGCATTAATCTTGATATGCATGAAAAAAAAACTAAATGCGTAATCTTCGGGCTTCGAGTACACTCATTTATATTGCTCAGAATCAATTGTAAATGAGACCATATGATTCTACACATCAATTTACACAAGAATCAGCATTAATCTTGATATGCATGAAAATACACTAAATGCGCAATTTTCGGGCTTCCAGTACACTCATTTATATTGCTCAGAATTAATTTCAAATGAGACCATATATTTCTACACATCAATTTACACAAGAATCAGCATTAATCTTGATATGTATGAAAATAGATTAATGCGCTATATTTGGGCTTTCAGTACACTCATTTATATTGCTCAGAATAAATTTTAAAAGAGACCATCAGATTCTACACATCAATTTACATAAGAATCAGCATCAATCTTGATAAGCATGAATATACATTAATGCGCAATTTTCGGGCTTTCAGTACACTCATTTACATTGCTCAAATTATTTTTAAATGAGACCATAAGGATTCTACACAATAATTTACATAAGAATCAGCATTAATCTTGATATGCATGAAAATTCAGTAAATGGGCAATTTTCGGGCTTTCAGTACATTCATTTATACTGCTCAGAATCAATTTTAAATGAGACCATATGATTCTACACATCAATTTACATAAGAATCAGCATTAATCTTGATATGCATGAAAATAAACAAAATGCTCAATTTTCGGGCTTTCAGTACACTCATTAATATTGCACAGAATCAATTTTAAATGAGACCATATGAATCTACACATCAATTTACATAAGTATCAGCATTAATATTGATATGAATGAAAATACATTAATGCGCAATTTTTGGTCTTTCAGTACACTGATTCTTATGCTGATTCTTATGCTGATTCTTATGTAAATTGATGTGTAGAATAATATGGCCTCATTTAAAATTTATTCTAAGCAATATAAATGAGTGTACTGAAAGCCCGAAAATTGCCCATTTAGTGTATTTTCGTGCATATCAAGATTAATGCTGATTCTTACGTAAATTGGTATGTAGAATCATATGGTCTCATTTAAAAATAATTTTGAATCATATAAATGATGTACTCTAAGCCCGAATATTGTGCATTTAGTGTAAATTCATGCATATCTAGTTTAATGCTGATTCTTATGTAAATTGTGTTGTAGAATCATATGGTCTCATTTAAAATTGATTCTGAGCAATATAAATTTGTGTACTGAAAGTCCAAATATGGCGCCTTTAGTGTATTTTCATGCATATCAAGATTAACGCTGATTCTTGTGTAAATTGATGTGTAGAATCATATGGTCTCATTTGAAATTAATTCTGATCAATATAAATGAGTGTACTGAAAGACCAAAAACTGCGCATTGAGTGTATTTTCATGCATATCAAGATTAATGCTGATTCTTATGTAAATTGATGTGTAGAATCATATGGTCTCATTTACTATTGATTCTGATTAATATAAATGAGTGTACTGAAATTCCAGAAACTGCGCATTTAGTGTATTTTCATGCATATCAAGATTAATGCTGATTCTTATGTAAATTGATGTGTAGAATCATACGGTCTCATTAAAATTGATTCTGAGCAATATAAATGAGTGTACTGAAAGCCAGAATATTGCGCATTTAGTGTATTTTCATGCATATCAAGATTAATGCAGATTCTTATGTAAATTGATGTGTAGAATCATATGGTTTGATTTAAAATTGATTCTGAGCAATATAAATGAGTGTATTGAAAGCCCGAATATTGCGCATTTAGTGTATTTTCATTCATATCAAGATTAATGCTGATTCTTATGTAAATTGATGTGTAAAATCATATGGTCTCATTTAAAATTGATTCTGAGCAATATAATAGAGTGTACTGAAAGCCCGAAAATTGCGCATTTAGTGTATTTTCATGCATATCAAGATTAATGCTGATTCTTATGTAAATTGATGTGTAGAATCATATGGTTTCATTTAAAATTGATTCCGAGCAATATACATGAGTGTATTGAAAGCCCGAAAATTGCGCATTTAGTGTATTTTCATGCATATCAAGATTAATGCTGATTCTTATGTAAATTGATGAGTAGAATCCTATGGTTTCATTTCAAATTGATTCTGAGCAATATAAATGAGTGTACTGAAAGCCCGAAAATTGCGCAGTTAGTGTATTTTCATGCATATCAAGATTAATGCTGATTCTTATGTAAATTGATGTGTATAATCATATGGTTTCATTTAAAATTGATTCTGAGCAATATAAATGAGTGTACTTAAAGCCCGAAAATTTCGCATTTAGTGTATTTTCATGCATATCAAGATTAATGCTGATTCTTATGTAAATTGATTGTAGAATCATATGGTCTCATTAAAATTGATTCTGAGCAATATAAATGAGTGTACTGAACGATCAAAAACTGCGCATTTAGTGTATTTTCATGCATATCAAGATTAATGCTGATTCTTATGTAAATTGATGTGTAGAATCATATGGTATCATTTAAAATTGATTCTGAGCAATATAAATGAGTGTACTGAAAGCCCGAAAATTGCGCATTTAGTGTATTTTCATGCATATCAAGATTAATGCTGATTCTTATGTAAATTGATGCGTAGAATCATATGGTCTCATTTAAAATTGATTCCGAGCAATATAAATGAGTGTACTGAAAGCCCGAAAATTGTGCATTTAGTGTATTTTCATGCATATCAAGATTAATGCTGATTCTTATGTAAATTGATGTGCAGAATCATATGGTCTTATTTAAAATTGACTCCGAGCGACATAAATGAGTGTACTGAAAGCCCGAAAATTGCGCATTTAGTGTATTTTCATGCATATCAAGATTAATGCTGATTCTCATGTAAAGTCATGTGTAGAATTATATGGTCTCAATTAAAATTGATTCTGATCAATATAAATGAGTGTACTGAAAGACCAAAAATTTCGCATTTTGTGTATTTTCATGCATATAAAGATTAATGCTGATTCTTATGTAAATTGAAGTGTAGAATCATACGGTCTCATTTAAAATTTATTCGGAGCAATATAAATGAGTGTACTGAAAAACCGAAAATTGAGCATTTAGTGTATTTTCATGCATATGAAGCTTAATGCTGATTCTTATGTAAATTGATCTGTAGAATCATATGGATTCATTTACAATTGATTCTGAGCAATATAAACGAGTGTATTGAAAGCCCGAAAATTGCGCATTTAGTGTATTTTCATGCATATCAAGATTAATGCTGATTCTTATGTAAATTGATGTGTAGAAACATGGTTTTATTTAAAATTGATTCTGATCTATATAAATGAGTGTACTGAAAGCCCGAAAATTTCGCATTTAGTGTATTTTCATGCATATCAAGATTAATGCTGATTCTTATGTAAATTGATGTGTAGAATCATACGGTCTCATTAAAATTGATTCTGAGCAATATAAATGAGTGTACTGACAGCCCGAAAATTGCGCATTTAGTGTATTTTCCTGCATATCAAGATTAATGCTGATTCTTATGTAAATTGATGTGTAGAATCATATGGTCTCATTTAAAATTGATTCTGATCAATATAAATGAGTGTACTCAAAGCCCGAAAATTGCGCATTTAGTGTTTTTTCATGCATATCAAGATTAATGCTGATTCTTATGTAAATTGATGTGTAGAATCATATGGTCTGATTTAAAATAGATTCTGAGCAATAGAAATGAGTGTACTAAAAGCCCGAAAATTGCGCATTTAGTGTATTGTCATGCATATCAAGATTAATGCTGATTCTTATGTAAATTGATGTGTAGAATCATATGGATTCATTTAAAATTGATTCTGAGCAATATAAATGAGTGTACTGAAAGCCCGAAAATTGCGCATTTAGTGTATTTTCATGCATATCAAGATTAATGCTGATTCTCATGTAAATTCATGTGTAGAATCATATGGTCTCATTTAAAATTGATTCTGATCAATATAAATGAGTGTACTGAAAGACCAAAAATTGCACATTTTGTGTATTTTCATGCGTATAAAGATTAATGCTGATTCTTATGTAAATTGATGTGTAGAATCATATGGTCTCATTAAAATTGATTCTGAGCAATATAAATGAGTCTATTGAAAGCCCGAATATTGCACATTTAGTGTATTTTCATGCATATCAAGATTAATGCTGATTCTTATGTAAATTGATGTGTAGAATCATATGGTTTCATTTAAAATTGATTCTGAGCAATATACATGAGTGTACTGAAAGCCCGAAAATTGCGCATTTAGTGTATTTTCATGCATATCAAGATTAATGCTGATTCTTATGAAAATTGATGTGTAGAATCATATGGTCTCATTTAAAATTGATTCTGAGCAAGATAAATGAGTGTACTGAAAGCCCGAAAATTGCGAATTTAGTGTATTTTCATGCATATCAAGATTAATGCTGATTCTTATGTAAATTGATGTGTAGAATCATATTGTCTCATTTAAAATTGATTCTGAGCAATATAAATGAGTGTACTGAAAGCCCGAAAATTGCGCATTTAGTGTATTTTCATGCATATCAAGATTAATGCTGATTCTCATGTAAATTCATATGTAGAATCATATGGTCTCATTTAAAATTGATTCTGATCAATATAAATGAGTGTACTGAAAGACCAAAAATTGCACATTTTGTGTATTTTCATGCATATAAAGATGAATGCTGATTCTTATGTTAATTGATGTGTAGAATCATATGGTCTCATTAAAATTGATTCTGAGCAATATAAATGAGTCTACTGAAAGCCCGAAAATTGCGCATGTAGTGTATTTTCATGCATATCAAGATTAATGCTGATTCCTATGTAAATTGATGTGTAGAATCATATGGTTTCATTTAAAATTGATTCTGATCTATATAAATGAGTGTAATGAAATCCCGAAAACTCCGCATTTAGAGTATTTTCATGCATATCAAGATTAATGCTGATTCTTATGTAAAATGATGTGTAGTATCATACGGTCTCATTCAAAATTGATTCTGAGCAATAGAAATGAGTGTACTGAAAGCCCGAAAATTGCGCATTTAGTGTATTTTCATGCATATCAAGATTAATGCTGATTCTTATGTAAATTGATGTGTAGAATCATATGGTCTCATTTATAATTGATTCTGAGCAATATAAATGAGTGTACTGAAAGCTCGAAAATTGCGCATTTAGTGTATTTTCATGCATATCAAGATTAATGCTGATTCTTATGTAAATTGATGTGTAGAATCATATGGATTCATTTACAATTGATTCTGAGCAATATAAACGAGTGTATTGAAAGCCCGAAAATTGCGCATTTAGTGTATTTTCATGCATATCAAGATTAATGCTGATTCTTATATAAATTGAAGTGTAGAATCATATGGTCTCATTTAAAATTGATTCTGAGCAATATAAATGAGTGTACTGAAAGTCCGAATATTGCGCATTTAGTGTATTTTCATGCATATCAAGATTAATGCTGATTCTTATGTAAATTGAAGTGTAGAATCAAATGGTCTCATTTAAAATTGATTCTGATCAACATAAATGAGTGTATTGAAAGACCAAAAATTGCACATTTTGTGTATCTTCATGCGTATAAAGATTAATGCTGATTCTTATGTAAATTGATGTGTAGAATCATATGGTCTCATTAAAATTGATTCTGAGCAATATAAATGAGTCTACTGAAAGCCCGAATATTGCACATTTAGTGTATTTTCATGCATATCAAGATTAATGCTGATTCTTATGTAAATTGATGTGTAGAATCATATGGTTTCATTTAAAATTGATTCTGAGCAATATACATGAGTGTAATGAAAGCCCGAAAATTGCGCATTTAGTGTATTTTCATGCATATCAAGATTAACGCTGATTCTTATGAAAATTGATGTGTAGAATCATATGGTCTCATTTAAAATTGATTCTGAGCAATATAAATGAGTGTACTGAAAGCCCGAAAATTGCGCATTTAGTGTATTTTCATGCATATCAAGATTAATGCTGATTCTTATGTAAATTGATGTGTAGAATCATATTGTCTCATTTAAAATTGATTCTGAGCAATATAAATGAGTGTACTGAAAGCCCGAAAATTGCGCATTTAGTGTATTTTCATGCATATCAAGATTAATGCTGATTCTCATGTAAATTCATATGTAGAATCATATGGTCTCATTTAAAATTGATTCTGATCAATATAAATGAGTGTACTGAAAGACCAAAATTGCACATTTTGTGTATTTTCATGCATATCAAGATTAATGCTGATTCTTATGTAAATTGATGTGTAGAATCATATGGTCTCATTAAAATTGATTCTGAGCAATATAAATGAGTCTACTGAAAGCCCGAAAATTGCGCATGTAGTGTATTTTCATGCATATCAAGATTAATGCTGATTCTTATGTAAATTGATGCGTAGAATCATATGGTTTCATTTAAAATTGATTCTGATCTATATAAATGAGTGTAATGAAATCCCGAAAACTCCGCATTTAGAGTATTTTCATGCATATCAAGATTAATGCTGATTCTTATGTAAATTGATGTGTAGTATCACACGGTCTCATTCAAAATTTATTCTGAGCAATAGAAATGAGTGTACTGAAAGCCCGAAAATTGCGCATTTAGTGTATTTTCATGCATATCAAGATTAATGCTGATTCTTATGTAAATTGATGTGTAGAATCATATGGTCTCATTTATAATTGATTCTGAGCAATATAAATGAGTGTACTGAAAGCTCGAAAATTGCGCATTTAGTATATTTTCATGCATATCAAGATTAATGCCGATTCTTATGTAAATT
The DNA here is from genome assembly GCA_037127315.1 of Ascarosepion bandense. Lineage (NCBI taxonomy): Eukaryota > Metazoa > Mollusca > Cephalopoda > Sepiida > Sepiidae > Ascarosepion > Ascarosepion bandense. Next base: position 262,411 of record JBBBDQ010001971.1, read on the forward strand.
GATGTGTAGAATCATATGGGTTCATTTACAATTGATTCTGAGCAATATAAACGAGTGTATTGAAAGCCCGAAAATTGCGCATTTAGTGTATTTTCATGCATATCAAGATTAATGCTGATTCTTATGTAAATTGATGTGTAGAATCATATGGTCTCATTTAAAATTGATTCTGAGCAATATAAATGAGTGTACTGAAAGCCTGAAAATTGCGCATTTAGTGTATTTTCATGCATATCAAGATTAATGCTGATTCTTATGTAAATTGAAGTGTAGAATCAAATGGTCTCATTTAAAATTGATTCTGATCTATATAAATGAGTGTACTGAAAGCCCGAAAATTTCGCATTTCGTGTATTTTCATGCATATCAAGATTAATGCTGATTCTTATGTAAATTGATGTGTAGAATCATATGGTTTCATTTAAAATTGATTCTGAGCAATATACATGAGTGTACTGAAAGCCCGAAAATTGCGCATTTAGTGTATTTTCATGAATATCAAGATTAATGCTGATTCTTATGTAAACTGATGTGTAGAATCATATGGTTTCATTTAAAATTGATTCTGAGCAATATACATGAGTGTACTGACAGCCCGAAAATTGCGCATTTAGTGTATTTTCATGCATGTCAAGATTAAACTGATTCTTATGTAAATTGATGTGTAGAATCGTATGGTTTCATTTAAAATTGATTCTGATCAATATAAATGAGTGTACTGAAAGCCCGAAAATTGCGCATTTAGTGTATTTTCATCCATATCAAGATTAATGCTGATTCTTATGTAAATTCATGTGTAGAATCATATGGTCTCATTTTAAATTGATTCTGATCAATATAAATGAGTGTACTGAAAGACCAAAAACTGCGCATTTAGTGTATTTTCATGCATATCAAGTTTAATGCTGATTCTTATGTAAATTGATGTATAGAATCATACGGTCTCATTTAAAATTGATTCTGAGCAATATAAATGAGTGTACTGACAGCCTGAAATTGCGCATTTAGTGTATTTTCATGCATATCAAGATTAATGCTGATTCTTATGTAAATTGATGTGTAGAATCATATGGTCTCATTTATAATTGATTCTGAGCAATATAAATGAGTGTACTGAAAGCTCGAAAATTGCGCATTTAGTATATTTTCATGCATATCAAGATTAATGCCGATTCTTATGTAAATTGATGTGTAGAATCATATGGGTTCATTTACAATTGATTCTGAGCAATATAAACGAGTGTATTGAAAGCCCGAAAATTGCGCATTTAGTGTATTTTCATGCATATCAAGATTAATGCTGATTCTTATGTAAATTGATGTGTAGAATCATATGGTCTCATTTAAAATTGATTCTGAGCAATATAAATGAGTGTACTGAAAGCCTGAAAATTGCGCATTTAGTGTATTTTCATGCATATCAAGATTAATGCTGATTCTTATGTAAATTGAAGTGTAGAATCAAATGGTCTCATTTAAAATTGATTCTGATCGATATAAATGAGTGTACTGAAAGCCCGAAAATTTCGCATTTCGTGTATTTTCATGCATATCAAGATTAATGCTGATTCTTATGTAAATTGATGTGTAGAATCATATGGTTTCATTTAAAATTGATTCTGAGCAATATACATGAGTGTACTGAAAGCCCGAAAATTGCGCATTTAGTGTATTTTCATGAATATCAAGATTAATGCTGATTCTTATGTAAACTGATGTGTAGAATCATATGGTTTCATTTAAAATTGATTCTGAGCAATATACATGAGTGTACTGACAGCCCGAAAATTGCGCATTTAGTGTATTTTCATGCATGTCAAGATTAAACTGATTCTTATGTAAATTGATGTGTAGAATCGTATGGTTTCATTTAAAATTGATTCTGATCAATATAAATGAGTGTACTGAAAGCCCGAAAATTGCGCATTTAGTGTATTTTCATCCATATCAAGATTAATGCTGATTCTTATGTAAATTCATGTGTAGAATCATATGGTCTCATTTTAAATTGATTCTGATCAATATAAATGAGTGTACTGAAAGACCAAAAACTGCGCATTTAGTGTATTTTCATGCATATCAAGTTTAATGCTGATTCTTATGTAAATTGATGTATAGAATCATACGGTCTCATTTAAAATTGATTCTGAGCAATATAAATGAGTGTACTGACAGCCTGAAATTGCGCATTTAGTGTATTTTCATGCATATCAAGATTAATGCTGATTCTTATGTAAATTGTTGTGTAGAATCATATGGTCTCATTTAAAATTGATTCTTAGCAATATAAATGAGAGTACTGAAAGCCCGAACATAGCGCATTTAGTGTATTTTCATGCATATCAAGATTAATGCTGATTCTTATGTAAATTGATGTGTAGAATCATATGGTTTCATTTAAGATTGATTCTGAGCAATATAAATGAGTGTAATGAAAGCCCGAAAAGTGCGCATTTATTGTATTTTCATGCAAATCACGATAAATGCTGATTCTTATGTAAATTGATGTGTAGAATCATATGGATTCATTTAAAATTCATTCTGATCTATATAAATGAGTGTAATGAAAGCCCGAAAACTGCGCATTAATGTATTTTCATGCATATCAAGATTAATGCTGATTCTTATGTAAATTGATGTGTAGAATCATATGGTTTCATTTAAAATTGATTCTGCTCTATATAAATGAGTGTAATGGAAGCCCGAAAATTGCGCATTTAGTGTATTTTCATGCATATCAAGATTAATGCTGATTCTTATGTAAATTGATGTGTAGAATCATATGGTCTCATTTAAAATTGATTCTGATCAATATAAATGAGTGTACTGAAAGACCAAAAATTGCACATTTTGTGTATTTTCATGCATATAAAGATTAATGCTGATTCTTATGTAAAGTGATGTGTAGAATCATACGGTCTCATTTAAAATTTATTCTGAGCAATATAAATGAGTGTACTGAAAAACCCAAAATTCAGCATTTAGTGTATTTTCATGCATATCAAGATTAATGCTGATTCTTATGTAAATTGATGAGTAGAATCATATGGTTTCATTTAAAATTGATTCTGAGCAATATAAATGAGTGTAATGAAAGCCCGAAAATTGCGCATTTAGTGTATTTTCATGCATGTCAAGATTAAACTGATTCTTATGTAAATTGATGTGTAGAATCATATGGTTTCATTTAAAATAGATTCTGATCAATATAAATGAGTGTACTGAAAGCCCGAAAATTGCGCATTTAGTGTATTTTCATCCATATCAAGATTAATGCTGATTCTTATGTAAATTCATGTGTAGAATCATATGGTCTCATTTAAAATTGATTCTGATCAATATAAATGAGTGTACTGAAAGACCAAAAACTGCGCATTTAGGGTATATTCTTGCATATCAAGTTTAATGCTGATTCTTATGTAAATTGATGTATAGAATCATACGGTCTCATTTAAAATTGATTCTGAGCAATATAAATGAGTGTACTGACAGCCCGAAATTGCGCATTTAGTGTATTTTCATGCATATCAAGATTAATGCTGATTCTTATGTAAATTGATGTGTAGAATCATATGGTCTCATTTAAAATTGATTCTGAGCAATATAAATGAGAGTACTGAAAGCCCGAATATAGCGCATTTAGTGTATTTTCATGCATATCAAGATTAATGCTGATTCTTATGTAAATTGATGTGTAGAATCATATGGTTTCATGTAAGATTGATTCTGAGCAATATAAATGAGTGTACTGAAAGCCCGAAAATTGCGCATTTAATGTATTTTCATGCATATCAAGATTAATGCGGATTCTTATGTAAATTGATGTGTAGAATCATATGGTTTCATTTAAAATTGATTCTGATCTATATAAATGAGTGTAATGAAAGCCCGAAAATTGCGCATTTATTGTATTTTCATGCAAATCACGATTAATGCTGATTCTTATGTAAATTGATGTGTAGAATCATATGGATTCATTTAAAATTCATTCTGATCTATATAAATGAGTGTAATGAAAGCCCGAAAACTGCGCATTAATGTATTTTCATGCATATCAAGATTAATGCTGATTCTTATGTAAATTGATGTGTAGAATCATATGGTTTCATTTAAAATTGATTCTGCTCTATATAAATGAGTGTAATGAAAAGCCCGAAAATTGCGCATTAATGTATTTTCATGCATATCAAGATTAATGCTGATTCTTATGTAAATTGATGTGTAGAATCATATGGTCTCATTTAAAATTGATTCTGATCAATATAAATGAGTGTACTGAAAGACCAAAAATTGCACATTTTGTGTATTTTCATGCATATAAAGATTAATGCTGATTCTTATGTAAAGTGATGTGTAGAATCATACGGTCTCATTTAAAATTTATTCTGAGCAATATAAATGAGTGTACTGAAAAACCCAAAATTGAGCATTTAGTGTATTTTCATGCATATCAAGATTAATGCTGATTCTTATGTAAATTGATGAGTAGAATCATATGGTTTCATTTAAAATTGATTCTGAGCAATATAAATGAGTGTACTGAAAGCCCGAAAATTGCGCATTTAGTGTATTTTCATGCATGTCAAGATTAAACTGATTCTTATGTAAATTCATGTGTAGAATCATATGGTCTCATTTTAAATTGATTCTGATCAATATAAATGAGTGTACTGAAAGACCAAAAACTGCGCATTTAGTGTATTTTCATGCATATCAAGTTTAATGCTGATTCTTATGTAAATTGATGTATAGAATCATACGGTCTCATTTAAAATTGATTCTGAGCAATATAAATGAGTGTACTGACAGCCCGAAATTGCGCATTTAGTGTATTTTCATGCATATCAAGATTAATGCTGATTCTTATGTAAATTGATGTGTAGAATCATATGGTCTCATTTAAAATTGATTCTGAGCAATATAAATGAGAGTACTGAAAGCCCGAATATAGCGCATTTAGTGTATTTTCATGCATATCAAGATTAATGCTGATTCTTATGTAAATTGATGTGTAGAATCATATGGTTTCATTTAAGATTGATTCTGAGCAATATAAATGAGTGTACTGAAAGCCCGAAAATTGCGCATTTAATGTATTTTCATGCATATCAAGATTAATGCTGATTCTTATGTAAATTGATGTGTAGAATCATATGGTTTCATTTAAAATTGATTCTAATCTATATAAATGAGTGTAATGAAAGCCCGAAAATTGCGCATTTAGTGTATTTTCATGCATATAAAGATTAATGCTGATTCTTATGTAAAGTGATGTGTAGAATCATACGGTCTCATTTAAAATTTATTCTGAGCAATATAAATGAGTGTACTGAAAAACCCAAAATTGAGCATTTAGTGTATTTTTATGCATATCAAGATTAATGCTGATTCTTATGTAAATTGATGAGTAGAATCATATGGTTTCATTTAAAATTGATTCTGAGCAATATAAATGAGTGTACTGAAAGCCCGAAAATTGCGCATTTAGTGTATTTTCATGCATATCAAGATTAATGCTGATTCTTATGTAAATTGATGTGTAGAATCACACGGTCTCATTTAAAATTGATTCTGAGGAATATAAATGAGTGTACTGAAAGCCCGAAAATTGCGCATTTAGTGTATTTTCATGCATATCAAGATTAATGCTGATTCTTATGTAAATTGATGTGTAGAATCATATGGTCTCATTTATAATTGATTCTGAGCAATATAAATGAGTGTACTGAAAGCTCGAAAATTGCGCATTTAGTGTATTTCCATGCATATCAAGATTAATGCTGATTCTTATGTAAATTCATGTTTAGAATCATATGGTCTCATTGAAAATTGATTCTGATCAATATAAATGAGTGTACTGAAAGACCAAAAACTGCGCATTTAGTGTATTTTCATGCATATCAAGATTAATGCAGATTCTTATGTAAATTCATGTGTAGAAGCATACGGTCTCATTTAAAGTTGATTCTGAGCAATATAAATGAGTGTACTGAAAGCCCGAAAATTGCGCATTTAGTGTATTTTCATGCATATCAAGATTAATGCTGATTCTTATGTAAATTGATGTGTAGAATCATATGGATTCATTTACAATTGATTCTGATCAATATAAACGAGTGTATTGAAAGCCCGAATATTGCGCATTTAGTATATTTTCATGTATATAAAGATTAATGCTGATTCTTATGTAAATTGATGTGCAGAATCATATGGTCTCATTTAAAATTGATCCTGAGCAATATAAATGAGTGTACTTTAAGCCCGAATATTGCGCATTTAGTGTATTTTCATGCATATAAAGATTAATGCTGATTCTTATGTAAAGTGATGTGTAGAATCATACGGTCTCATTTAAAATTTATTCTGAGCAATATAAATGAGTGTACTGAAAAACCCAAAATTGAGCATTTAGTGTATTTTCATGCATATCAAGATTAATGCTGATTCTTATGTAAATTGATGAGTAGAATCATATGGTTTTATTTAAAATTGATTCTGAGCAATATAAATGAGTGTACTGAAAGCCCGAAAATTGCGCATTTAGTGTATTTTCATGCATATCAAGATTAATGCTGATTCTTATGTAAATTGATGTGTAGAATCACACGGTCTCATTTAAAATTGATTCTGAGGAATATAAATGAGTGTACTGAAAGCCCGAAAATTGCGCATTTAGTGTATTTTCATGCATATCAAGATTAATGCTGATTCTTATGTAAATAGATGTGTAGAATCATATGGATTCATTTACAATTGATTCTGATCAATATAAACGAGTGTATTGAAAGCCCGAAAATTGCGCATTTAGTATATTTTCATGTATATCAAGATTAATGCTGATTCTTATGTAAATTGATGTGCAGAATCATATGGTCTCATTTAAAATTGATTCTGAGCAATATAAATGAGTGTACTGAAAGACCAAAAATTGCACATTTTGTGTATTTTCATGCATATAAAGATTAATGCTGATTCTTATGTAAAGTGATGTGTAGAATCATACGGTCTCATTTAAAATTTATTCTGAGCAATATAAATGAGTGTACTGAAAAACCCAAAATTGAGCATTTAGTGTATTTTCATGCATATCAAGATTAATGCTGATTCTTATGTAAATTGATGAGTAGAATCATATGGTTTCATTTAAAATTGATTCTGAGCAATATAAATGAGTGTACTGAAAGCCCGAAAATTGCGCATTTAGTGTATTTTCATGCATGTCAAGATTAAACTGATTCTTATGTAAATTCATGTGTAGAATCATATGGTCTCATTTTAAATTGATTCTGATCAATATAAATGAGTGTACTGAAAGACCAAAAACTGCGCATTTAGTGTATTTTCATGCATATCAAGTTTAATGCTGATTCTTATGTAAATTGATGTATAGAATCATACGGTCTCATTTAAAATTGATTCTGAGCAATATAAATGAGTGTACTGACAGCCCGAAATTGCGCATTTAGTGTATTTTCATGCATATCAAGATTAATGCTGATTCTTATGTAAATTGATGTGTAGAATCATATGGTCTCATTTAAAATTGATTCTGAGCAATATAAATGAGAGTACTGAAAGCCCGAATATAGCGCATTTAGTGTATTTTCATGCATATCAAGATTAATGCTGATTCTTATGTAAATTGATGTGTAGAATCATATGGTTTCATTTAAGATTGATTCTGAGCAATATAAATGAGTGTACTGAAAGCCCGAAAATTGCGCATTTAATGTATTTTCATGCATATCAAGATTAATGCTGATTCTTATGTAAATTGATGTGTAGAATCATATGGTTTCATTTAAAATTGATTCTAATCTATATAAATGAGTGTAATGAAAGCCCGAAAATTGCGCATTTAGTGTATTTTCATGCATATAAAGATTAATGCTGATTCTTATGTAAAGTGATGTGTAGAATCATACGGTCTCATTTAAAATTTATTCTGAGCAATATAAATGAGTGTACTGAAAAACCCAAAATTGAGCATTTAGTGTATTTTTATGCATATCTAGATTAATGCTGATTCTTATGTAAATTGATGAGTAGAATCATATGGTTTCATTTAAAATTGATTCTGAGCAATATAAATGAGTGTACTGAAAGCCCGAAAATTGCGCATTTAGTGTATTTTCATGCATATCAAGATTAATGCTGATTCTTATGTAAATTGATGTGTAGAATCACACGGTCTCATTTAAAATTGATTCTGAGGAATATAAATGAGTGTACTGAAAGCCCGAAAATTGCGCATTTAGTGTATTTTCATGCATATCAAGATTAATGCTGATTATTATGTAAATTGATGTGTAGTATCATATGGTCTCATTTATAATTGATTCTGAGCAATATAAATGAGTGTACTGAAAGCTCGAAAATTGCGCATTTAGTGTATTTCCATGCATATCAAGATTAATGCTGATTCTTATGTAAATTCATGTTTAGAATCATATGGTCTCATTGAAAATTGATTCTGATCAATATAAATGAGTGTACTGAAAGACCAAAAACTGCGCATTTAGTGTATTTTCATGCATATCAAGATTAATGCAGATTCTTATGTAAATTCATGTGTAGAAGCATACGGTCTCATTTAAAGTTGATTCTGAGCAATATAAATGAGTGTACTGAAAGCCCGAAAATTGCGCATTTAGTGTATTTTCATGCATATCAAGATTAATGCTGATTCTTATGTAAATTGATGTGTAGAATCATATGGATTCATTTACAATTGATTCTGATCAATATAAACGAGTGTATTGAAAGCCCGAATATTGCGCATTTAGTATATTTTCATGTATATAAAGATTAATGCTGATTCTTATGTAAATTGATGTGCAGAATCATATGGTCTCATTTAAAATTGATTCTGAGCAATATAAATGAGTGTACTTTAAGCCCGAATATTGCGCATTTAGTGTATTTTCATGCATATAAAGATTAATGCTGATTCTTATGTAAAGTGATGTGTAGAATCATACGGTCTCATTTAAAATTTATTCTGAGCAATATAAATGAGTGTACTGAAAAACCCAAAATTGAGCATTTAGTGTATTTTCATGCATATCAAGATTAATGCTGATTCTTATGTAAATTGATGAGTAGAATCATATGGTTTTATTTAAAATTGATTCTGAGCAATATAAATGAGTGTACTGAAAGCCCGAAAATTGCGCATTTAGTGTATTTTCATGCATATCAAGATTAATGCTGATTCTTATGTAAATTGATGTGTAGAATCACACGGTCTCATTTAAAATTGATTCTGAGGAATATAAATGAGTGTACTGAAAGCCCGAAAATTGCGCATTTAGTGTATTTTCATGCATATCAAGATTAATGCTGATTCTTATGTAAATAGATGTGTAGAATCATATGGATTCATTTACAATTGATTCTGATCAATATAAACGAGTGTATTGAAAGCCCGAAAATTGCGCATTTAGTATATTTTCATGTATATCAAGATTAATGCTGATTCTTATGTAAATTGATGTGCAGAATCATATGGTCTCATTTAAAATTGATTCTGAGCAATATAAATGAGTGTACTGAAAGACCAAAAATTGCACATTTTGTGTATTTTCATGCATATAAAGATTAATGCTGATTCTTATGTAAAGTGATGTGTAGAATCATACGGTCTCATTTAAAATTTATTCTGAGCAATATAAATGAGTGTACTGAAAAACCCAAAATTGAGCATTTAGTGTATTTTCATGCATATCAAGATTAATGCTGATTCTTATGTAAATTGATGAGTAGAATCATATGGTTTCATTTAAAATTGATTCTGAGCAATATAAATGAGTGTACTGAAAGCCCGAAAATTGCGCATTTAGTGTATTTTCATGCATATCAAGATTAATGCTGATTCTTATGTAAATTGATGTGTAGAATCACACGGTCTCATTTAAAATTGATTCTGAGGAATATAAATGAGTGTACTGAAAGCCCGAAAATTGCGCATTTAGTGTATTTTCATGCATATCAAGATTAATGCTGATTCTTATGTAAATTGATGTGTAGAATCATATGGTCTCATTTATAATTGATTCTGAGCAATATAAATGAGTGTACTGAAAGCTCGAAAATTGCGCATTTAGTGTATTTCCATGCATATCAAGATTAATGCTGATTCTTATGTAAATTCATGTTTAGAATCATATGGTCTCATTGAAAATTGATTCTGATCAATATAAACGAGTGTATTGAAAGCCCGAAAATTGCGCATTTAGTATAATTTCATGTATATCAAGATTAATGCTGATTCTTATGTAAATTGATGTGCAGAATCATATGGTCTCATTTAAAATTGATTCTGAGCAATATAAATGAGTGTACTTAAAGCCCGAATATTGCGCATTTAGTGTATTTTCATGCATATCAAGATTAATTCTGATTCTTATGTAAATTGATGTCTAGAATCATATGGTCTCATTTAAAATTGATTCTGAGCGATATAAATGAGTGTACTGAAAGCCCGAAAATTGCGCATTAATGTATTTTCATGCATATCAAGATTAATGCTGATTCTTATGTAAATTTATGTGTAGAATCATATGGTCTCATTTAAAATTGATTCTTAGCAATATAAATGAGTGTGCTGAAAGCCCGAAAATTTCGCATTTAGTGATTTTCATGCATATCAAGATTAATGCAGATACTGATGTAAATTGATGTGTAGAATCATATGGTCTCATTTAAAATTGATTCTGATCAAAATAAATGAGTGTACTGAAAGACCAAAAACTGCGCATTTAGTGTATTTTCATGCAAATCAAGATTAATGCTGATTCTTATGTAAATTGATGTGTAGTATCATATGGTCTCATTTAAATTTCATTCTGATCAATATAAATGAGTGTACTGAAAGACCAAAAACTGCGCATTTAGTGTATTTTCAAGCATATCAAGATTAATGCTGATTCTTATGTAAATTGATGTGTAGAATCATATGGTCTCATTTAAAATTGATTCTGAGCAATATAAATGAGTGTACTGAAAGCCCGAAAATTGCGCATTTAGTGTATTTTCATGCATGTCAAGATTAATGCTGATTCTTATGTAAATTGATGTGTAGAATCAGATGGTCTCATTTAAAATTGATTCTGAGCAATATAAATGAGTGTACTGAAAAACCCAAAATTGAGCATTTAGTGTATTTTCATGCATATCAAGATTAATGCTGATTCTTATGTAAATTGATGTGTAGAATCATATGGTTTCATTTAAAATTGATTCTGAGCAATATAAATGAGTGTACAGAAAGCCCGAAAATTGCGCATTTAGTGTATTTTCATGCATATCAAGATTAATGCTGATTCTTATGTAAATTGATGTGTAGAATCACACGGTCTCATTTAAAATTGATTCTGAGCAATATAAATGAGTGTACTGAAAGCCCGAAAATTGCGCATTTAGTGTATTTTCATGCATATCAAGATTAATGCTGATTCTTATGTAAATTGATGTGTAGAATCGTATGGTTTCATTTAAAATTGATTCTGAGCAATATAAATGAGTGTACAGAAAGCCCGAAAATTGCGCATTTAGTGTATTTTCATGCATATCAAGATTAATGCTGATTCTTATGTAAATTGATGTGTAGAATCACACGGTCTCATTTAAAATTGATTCTGAGCAATATAAATGAGTGTACTGAAAAGCCCGAAAATTGCGCATTTAGTGTATTTTCATGCATATCAAGATTAATGCTGATTCTTATGTTAATTGATGTGTAGAATCGTATGGTCTCATTTAAAATTGATTCTGAGCAGTATAAATGAGTGTACTGAAAGTCCAAAAACTGCGCATTTAGTGTATTTTCATGCATATCAAGATTAATGCTGATTCTTATGTAAATTGATGTGTAGAATCATATGGTCTCATTTAAAATTGATTCTGATCAATATAAATGAGTGTACTGAAAGACCAAACACTGCGCATTTAGTGTATTTTCATGCATATCAAGATTAATGCTGATTCATATGTAAATTGATGTGTAGAATCATACGGTCTCATTTAAAATTCATTCTGAGCAATAAAAACGAGTGTACTGAAAGCCCGAAAATTGCGCATTTAGTGTATTTTCATGCATATCAAGATTAATGCTGATTCTTATGTAAATTGATGTGTAGAATCACATGGTTTCATTTCAAATTGATTCTGAGCAATATAAATGAGTGTACTGAAAGCGCGAAAATTGCGCATTTAGTGTATTTTCATGCATATCAAGATTAATGCTGATTCTTATGTAAATTGATGTGTAGAATCATATGGTCTCATTTAAAATTGATTCCGAGCAATATAAATGAGTGTACTGAAAGCCCGAAAATTGCGCATTTAGTGTATTTTCATGCATATCAAGATTAATGCTGATTCCTATGTAAATTGATGTGTAGAATCATATGGTCACATTTAAAATTGATTCCGAGCAATATAAATGAGTGTACTGAAGGCCCGAAAATTGCGCATTTAGTGTATTTTCATGCATATCAAGATTAATGCTTATTCTTATGTAAATTGATTTGTAGAATCATATGGTTACATTTAAAACTGATTCTGATCAATATAAATGACTGTACTGAAAGACCAAAAACTGCGCATTTAGTGTATTTTCATGCATATCAAGATTAATGGTGATTCTTATGTAAATTGATGTGTAGAATCATATGGTTTCATTTAAAATTGATTCTGAGCAATATAAATGAGTGTACTGAAAGCCCGAAAATTGCGCATTTAGTGTATTTTCATGCATATCAAGATTAATGCTGATTCTTATGTAAATTGATATGTAGAATCATATGGTTTCATTTAAAATTGATTCTGAGCAATAAAAATGTGTGTACTGAAAGACCGAAAATTGCGCATTAGTGTATTTTCATGCATATCAAGATTAATGCGGATTCTTATGTCAATTGATGTGTAGATTCATATGGTCTCATTTAAAATTGATTCTGAGCAATATAAATGAGTGTACTGAAAGCCGGAAAATTGCGCATTTAGTGTATTTTCATGCATATCAAGATTAATGCTGATTCATATGTAAATTGATGTGTAGAATCATACGGTCTCATTTAAAATTGATTCTGAGCAATATAAATGTGTGTACTAAAAGCCCGAAAATTGCGCATGTAGTGTATTTTCATGCATATCAAGATTAATGCTGATTCTTATGTAAATTGATGTGTAGAATCATATGGTCTCATTTAAAATTGATTCCGAGCAATATAAATGAGTGTACTGAAAGCCCGAAAATTGCGCATTTAGTGTATTTTCATGCATATCAAGATTAATGCTGATTCTTATGTAAATTGATGTGTAGAATCGAATGGTCACATTTAAAATACATTCCGAGCAATATAAATGAGTGTACTGAAGGCCCGAAAATTGCGCATTTAGTGTATTTTCATGCATATCAAGATTAATGCTGATTCTTATGTAAATTGATGTGTAGAATCACATGGTTTCATTTCAAATTGATACTGAGCAATATAAATGAGTGTACTGAAAGACCGAAAATTGCGCATTTAGTGTATTTTCATGCATGTCAAGATTAATGCTGATTCTTATGTAAATTGATATGTAGAATCATATGGTTTCATTTCAAATTGATTCTGAGCAATATAAATGTGTGTACTGAAAGCCCGAAAATTGCGCATTTAGTGTATTTTCATGCATATCAAGATTAATGCGGATTCTTATGTAAATTGATGTGTAGATTCATATGGTCTCATTTAAAATTGATTCTGAGCAATATAAATGAGTGTACTGAAAGCCCGAAAATTGCGCATTTAGTGTATTTTCATGCATATCAAGATTAATGCTGATTCTTATGTAAATTGATGTGTAGAATCACATGGTTTCATTTCAAATTGATACTGAGCAATATAAATGAGTGTACTGAAAGCCCGAAAATTGCGCATTTAGTGTATTTTCATGCATGTCAAGATTAATGCTGATTCTTATGTAAATTGATATGTAGAATCATATGGTTTCTTTTGAAATTGATTCTGAGCAATATAAATGTGTGTACTGAAAGCCCGAAAATTGCGCATTTAGTGTATTTTCATGCATATCAAGATTAATGCGGATTCTTATGTAAATTGATGTGTAGATTCATATGGTCTCATTTAAAATTGATTCTGAGCAATATAAATGAGTGTACTGAAAGCCCGAAAATTGCGCATTTAGTGTATTTTCATGCATATCAAGAATAATGCTGATTCTTATGTAAATTGATGTGTAGAATCATACGGTCTCATTTAAAATTGATTCTGAGCAATATAAATGTGTGTACTGAAAGCCCGAAAATTGCGCATTTAGTGAATTTCATGCATATCAAGATTAATGCTGATTCTTATGTAAATTGTTTTGTAGAATCATATGGTCTCATTTAAATTGATTCTGAGCAATATAAATGAGTGTACTGAAAGCCCGAAAATTGCGCATTTAGTGTATTTTCATGCATATCAAGATTAATGCTGATTCTTATGTAAATTGATGTGTAGAATCATATGGTTACATTTAAAACTGATTCTGAGCAATATAAATGACTGTACTGAAAGACCGAAAATTGCGCATTTAGTGTATTTTCATGCATATCAAGATTAATGCTGATTCTTATGTAAATTGATGTGTAGAATCATATGTTTTCACTTAAAATTGATTCCGATCAATATAAATGAGTGTACTGTAAGCCCTAAAATTGAGCATTTAGTGTATTTTCATGCATATCAAGATTAATGCTGATTCTTATGTAAATTGATGTGTAGAATCATACGGTCTCATTTAAAATTGATTCTGATCAATATAAATGAGTGTACTGAAAGACCAAACACTGCGCATTTAGTGTATTTTCATGCATATCAAGATTAATGCTGATTCATATGTAAATTGATGTGTAGAATCATATGGTTTCATTTAAAATTGATTCTGAGCAATATAAATGAGTGTACTGAAAGCCCGAAAATAGCGCATTTAGTGTATTTTCATGCATATCAAGATTAATGCTGATTCTTATGTAAATTGATGTGTAGAATCATATGGTTTCATTTAAAATTGATTCTGAGCAATATAAATGTGTGTACTGAAAGCCCGAAAATTGCGCATTTAGTGTATTTTCATGCATATCAAGATTAATGCGGAATCTTATGTAAATTGATGTGTAGAATCATATGGTCTCATTTTAAATTGATTCTGAGCAATATAAATGAGTGTACTGAAAGCCGGAAAATTGCGCATTTAGTGTATTTTCATGCATATCAAGATTAATGCTGATTCTTATGTAAATTGATGTGTAGAATCATACGGTCTCATTTAAAATTGATTCTGAGCAATATATACGAGTGTACTGAAAGCCCAAAAATTGCGATTTTAGTGTATTTTCAGGCACATCAAGATTAATGCTGATTCTTATGTAAATAGATGTGTAGAATCACATGGTTTCATTTAAAATTGATTCTGAGCAATATAAATGAGTGTACTGAAAGCCCGAAAATTGCGCATTTAGTGTATATTCATGCATATCAAGATTAATGCTGATTCTTATGTAAATTGATGTGTAGAATCATATGGTTTCATTTAAAATTGATTCTGAGCAATATAAATGAATGTACTGAAAGCCCGAAAATTGCGCATTTAGTGTATTCTCATGCATATCAAGATTAATGCTGATTCTTCTGTAAATTGATGTGTAGAATCATATGGTCTCATTTAAAATTGATTCTGATCAATATAAATGAGTGTACTCTAAGCCCGAAAATTGAGCATTTAGTGTATTTTCATGCATATGAAGATTAATGCTGATTATTATGTAAATTGATGTGTAGAATCATACGGTCTCATTTAAAATTGATTCTGAGCTATATAAATGAGTGTACTGAAAGCCCGAAAATTGCGCATTTAGTGTATTTTCATGCATATCAAGATTAATGCTGATTCTTATGTAAATTGATGTGTAGAATCATATGGATTCAATTAAAATTGATTCTGAGGAATATAAATGAGTGTACTGAAAGCCCGAAAATTCCGCATTTAGTGTATTTTCATGCATATCAAGATTAATGCTGATTCTTATGTAAATTGATGTGTAGAATCATATGGTCTCATTTAAAATTGATTCTGATCAATATAAATGAGTGTACTGAAAGACCAAACACTGCGCATTTAGTGTATTTTCATGCATATCAAGATTAATGCTGATTCTTATGTCAATTGATGTGTAGAATCATATGGTCTCATTTAAATCGACTCCGAGCGACATGAATGTGTGTACTGAAAGCCCGAAAATTGCGCATTTAGTGTATTTTCATGCATATCAAGATTAATGCTGATTCTTATGTAAATTGATGTGTAGAATCATATGGTTTCATTTAAAATTGATTCTGAGCAATAGAAATGACTGTACTGAAAGACCGAAAATTGCGCATTTAGTGTATTTTCATGCATATCAAGATTAATGCTGATTCTTATGTAAATTGATGTGTAGAATCATATGGTTTCATTTCAAATTGATTCTGAGCAATATAAATGAGTGTACTGAAAGCCTGAAAATTGCGCATTTAGTGTATTTTCATGCATATCAAGATTAATGTTGATTCTTATGTAAATTGATGTGTAGAATCATACGGTCTCATTTAAAATTGATTCTGAGCAATATAAATGAGTGTACTGAAAGCCCGAAAATTGCGCATTTAGTGTATTTTCATGCATATCAAGATTAATGCGGATTCTTATGTAAATTGATGTGTAGATTCATATGGTCTCATTTAAAATTGATTCTGAGCAATATAAATGAGTGTACTGAAAGCCGGAAAATTGCGCATTTAGTGTATTTTCATGCATATCAAGATTAATGCTGATTCTTATGTAAATTGATGTGTAGAATCATACGGTCTCATTTAAAATTGATTCTGAGCAATATATATGAGTGTACTGAAAGCCCGAAAATTGCGATTTTAGTGTATTTTCATGCATATCAAGATTAATGCTGATTCTTATGTAAATCGATGTGTAGAATCACATGGTTTCATTTAAAATTCTTTCTGAGCAATATAAATGAGTGTACTGAAAGCCCGAAAATTGCGCATTTAGTGTATTTTCATGCATATCAAGATTAATGCTGATTCTTATGTAAATCGATGTGTAGAATCATATGGTTTCACTTAAAATTGATTCCGATCAATATAAATGAGTGTACTGTAAGCCCTAAAATTGAGCATTTAGTGTATTTTCATGCATATCAAGATTAATGCTGATTCTTATGTAAATTGTTGTGTAGAATCATACGGTCTCATTTAAAATTGATTCTGATCAATATAAATGAGTGTACTGAAAGACCAAATACTGCGCATTTAGTGTATTTTCATGCATATCAAGATTAATGCTGATTCATATGTAAATTGATGTGTAGAATCATATGGTTTCATTTAAAATTGATTCTGAGCAATATAAATGAGTGTACTGAAAGCCCGAAAATTGCGCATTTAGTGTATTTTCATGCATATCAAGATTAATGCTGATTCTTATGTAAATTGATGTGTAGAATCATATGGTTTCATTTAAAATTGATTCTGAGCAATATAAATGTGTGTACTGAAAGCCCGAAAATTGCGCATTTAGTGTATTTTCATGCATATCAAGATTAATGCGGATTCTTA
The DNA here is from genome assembly GCA_037127315.1 of Ascarosepion bandense. Taxonomy (NCBI): domain Eukaryota; kingdom Metazoa; phylum Mollusca; class Cephalopoda; order Sepiida; family Sepiidae; genus Ascarosepion; species Ascarosepion bandense. Next base: position 280,074 of record JBBBDQ010001971.1, read on the forward strand.
TGTAAATTGATGTGTAGAATCATATGGTCTCATTTTAAATTGATTCTGAGCAATATAAATGAGTGTACTGAAAGCCGGAAAATTGCGCATTTAGTGTATTTTCATGCATATCAAGATTAATGCTGATTCTTATGTAAATTGATGTGTAGAATCAAACGGTCTTATTTAAAATTGATCCTGAGCAATATATATGAGTCTACTGAAAGCCCGAAAATTGCGATTTTAGTGTATTTTCAGGCATATCAAGATTAATGCTGATTCTTATGTAAATTGAAGTGTTGAATCATATGGTTTCATTTAAAATTGATTCTGAGCAATATAAATGACTGCAATGAAAGCCCGAAAATTGCGCTTTTAGTGTATTTTCATGCATATCAAGATTAATGCTGATTCTTATGTAAATTGATGTGTAGAATCATATGGTCTCATTTAAAATTGATTCTGATCAATATAAATGAGTGTACTGTAAGCCCGAAAATTGAGCATTTAGTGTATTTTCATGCATATGAAGATTAATGCTGATTATTATGTAAATTGATTTGTAGAATCATATGGTCTCATTTAAAATTGATTCTGAGCAATATAAATGAGTGTACTGAAAGCCCGAAAATTGAGCATTTAGTGCATTTTCATGCATATGAAGATTAATGCTGATTATTATGTAAATTGATTTGTAGAATCATATGGTCTCATTTAAAATTGATTCTGAGCAATATAAATGAGTGTACTGAAAGCCCGAAAATTGCGCATTTAGTGTATTTTCATGCATATCAAGATTAATGCTGATTCTTATGTAAATTGATGTGTAGAATCATATGGATTCAATCAAAATTGATTCTGAGCAATATAAATGAGTGTACTGAAAGCCCGAAAATTGCGCATTTACTGTATTTTCATGCATATCAAGATTAATGCTGATTGATATGTAAATTGATGTGTAGAATCATACGGCCTCATTTAAAATTGATTCTGAGCAATATAAATGAGTGTACTGAAAGCCCGAAAATTGCGCATTTAGTGTATTTTCATGCATGTCAAGATTAATGCAGATTCTTATGTAAATTGATATGTAGAATCATATGGTTTCATTTTAAATTGATTCTGAGCAATATAAATGTGTGTACTGTAAGCCCGAAAATTGCGCATTTAGTGTATTTTCATGCATATCAAGATTAATGCTGATTCATATGTAAATTGATGTGTAGAATCATACGGTCTCATTTAAATTGATTCTGAGCAATATAAATGAGTGTACTGAAAGCCCGAAAATTACTCATTTAGTGTATTTTCATGCATATCAAGATTACTGCTGATTCTTATGTAAATTGATGTGTAGAATCACATGGTTTCATTTCAAATTGATTCTGAGCAATATAAATGAGTGTACTGAAATCCCGAAAATTGCGCATTTAGTGTATTTTCATGCATATCAAGATTAATGCTGATTCTGATGTAAATTGATGTGTAGAATCATATGGTTTCATTTAAAATTGATTCTGAGCAATATAAATGAGTGTACTGAAAGCCCGAAAATTGCGCATTTAGTGTATTTTCATGCATGTCAAGATTAATGCTGATTCTTATTTAAATTAATATGTAGAAACATATGGTTTCATTTAAAATTGATTCTGAGCAATATAAATGTGTGTACTGAAAGCCCGAAAATTGCGCATTTAGTGTATTTTCATGCATATCAAGATTAATGCGGATTCTTATGTAAATTGTTGTGTAGAATCATATGGTTTCATTTAAAATTGATTCAGAGCAATATAAATGAGTGTACTGAAAGCCCGAAAATTGCGCATTTAGTGTATTTTCATGCATATCAAGATTAATGCTGATTCTTATGTAAATTGATGTGTAGAATCATACGGTCTCATTTAAAATTGATTCTGAGCAATATAAATGTGTGTACTGAAAGCCCGAAAATTGCGCATTTAGTGTATTTTCATGCATATCAAGATTAATGCTGATTCTTATGTAAATTGATGTGTAGAATCATACGGTCTCATTTAAAATTGATTCCGAGCAATATAAATGAGTGTACTGAAAGCCGGAAAATTGCGCATTTAGTGTATTTTCATGCATATCAAGATTAATGCTGATTCTTATGTAAATTGATGTGTAGAATCATATGGATTCAATCAAAATTGATTCTGAGCAATATAAATGAGTGTACTGAAAGATCAAACACTGCGCATTTATTGTATTTTCATGCATATCAAGATTAATGCTGATTGATATGTAAATTGATGTGTAGAATCATACGGCCTCATTTAAAATTGATTCTGAGCAATAGAAATGAGTGTACTGAAAGCCCGAAAATTACTCATTTAGTGTATTTTCATGCATATCAAGATTAATGCTGATTCTTATGTAAATTGATGTGTAGAATCACATGGTTTCATTTCAAATTGATTCTGAGCAATATAAATGAGTGTACTGAAAGCCCGAAAATTGCGCATTTAGTGTATTTTCAGGCATATCAAGATTAATGCTGATTCTTATGTAAATTGATGTGTAGAATCATATGGATTCAATTAAAATTGATTCTGAGCAATATAAATGAGTGTACTGAAAGCCCGAAAATTGCGCATTTAGTGTATTTTCATGCATATCAAGATTAATGCTGATTCTTATGTAAATTGATGTGTAGAATCTTATGGTCTCGTTTAAAATTGATTCTGATCAATATAAATGAGTGTACTGAAAGACCAAACACTGCGCATTTAGTGTATTTTCATGCATATCAAGATTAATGCTGATTCATATGTAAATTGACGTGAAGAATCATACGGTCGCATTTAAAATTGATTCTGAGCAATATAAATGAGTGTACTGAAAGCCCGAAAATTACTCATTTAGTGTATTTTCATGCATATCAAGATTAATGCTGATTCTTATGTAAATTGATGTGTAGAATCATATGGTTTCATTTCAAATTGATTCTGAGCAATATAAATGAGTGTACTGAAAGCCCGAAATTTGCGCATTTAGTGTATTTTCATGCATATCAAGATTAATGCTGATTTTTATGTAAATTGATGTGTAGAATCATATGGTTTCATTTAAAATTGATTCTGAGCAATATAAATGAGTGTACTGAAAGCCGGAAAATTGCGCATTTAGTGTATTTTCATGCATATCAAGATTAATGCTGATTCTTATGTAAATTGATGTGTAGAATCATACGGTCTCATTTAAAATTGATTCTGAGCAATATAAATGTGTGTACTGAAAGCCCGAAAATGGCGCATTTAGTGTATTTTCATGCATATCAAGATTAATGCTGATTCTTATGTAAATTGATGTGTAGAATCATATGGTCTCATTTAAAATTGATTCCGAGCAATATAAATGAGTGTACTGAAAGCCCGAAAATTGCGCATTTAGTGTATTTTCATGCATATCAAGATTAATGCTGATTCTTATGTAAATTGATGTGTAGAATCATATGGTTTCATTTAAAATTGATTCTGAGCAATATAAATGAGTGTACTGAAAGCCCGAAAATTGCGCATTTAGTGTATTTTAATGCATATCAATATTAATGCTGATTCTTATGTAAATTGATGTGTAGAATCATATGGTTTCATTTAAAATTGATTCTGAGCAATAGAAATGAGTGTACTGAAAGCCCGAAACTTGCGCATTTAGTGTATTTTCATGCATATCGAGATTAATGCTGATTCTTATGTAAATTGATGTGTAGAATCATATGGTCTCATTTAAAATTGATTCTGAGCAATATAAATGAGTGTGCTGAAAGCACGAAAATTGCGCATTTAGTGTATTTTCATGCATATCATGATTAATGCTGATTCTTATATAAATTGATGTGTAGAATCATATGGTCCCATTTAAAATTGATTCTGATCAATATAAATGAGTTTACAGAAAGTCCAAATCTGCGCATTTAGTGTATTTTCATGCATATCAAGATTAATGCTGATTCTTATGTAAATTGATGTGTAGAATCTCATGGTTTCATTTCAAATTGATTCTGAGCAATATAAATGAGTGTACTGAAAGCCCGAAAATTGCGCATTTAGTGTATTTTCATGCATATCAAGATTAATGCTGATTCTTATGTAAATTGATGTGTAGAATCATATGGTTTCATTTAAAATTGATTCTGAGCAATATAAATGAGTGTACTGAAAGCCCGAAAATTGCGCATTTAGTGTATTTTCATGCATGTCAAGATTAATGCGTATTCTTATGTAAATTGATGTGAAGATTCATATGGTCTCATTTAAAATTGATTCTGAGCAATATAAATGAGTGTACTGAAAGCCGGAAAATTGCGCATTTAGTGTATTTTCATGCATATCAAGATTAATGCTGATTCTTATGTAAATTGATGTGTAGAATCATACGGTCTCATTTAAATTGATTTTGAGAAATATAAATGTGTGTACTGAAAGCCCGAAAATTGCGCATTTAGTGTATTTTCATGCATATCAAGATTAATGCTGATTCTTATGTAAATTGATGTGTAGAATCATATGGTTTCATTTAAAATTGATTCTGAGCAATATAAATGAGTGTACTGAAAGCCCGAAAATTGCGCATTTAGTGTATTTTCATGCATGTCAAGATTAATGCGTATTCTTATGTAAATTGATGTGAAGATTCATATGGTCTCATTTAAAATTGATTCTGAGCAATATAAATGAGTGTACTGAAAGCCGGAAAATTGCGCATTTAGTGTATTTTCATGCATATCAAGATTAATGCTGATTCTTATGTAAATTGATGTGTAGAATCATACGGTCTCATTTAAATTGATTTTGAGAAATATAAATGTGTGTACTGAAAGCCCGAAAATTGCGCATTTAGTGTATTTTCATGCATATCAAGATTAATGCTGATTCTTATGTAAATTGATGTGTAGAATCATATCGTCTCATTTAAAATTGATTCCGAGCAATATAAATGAGTGTATTGAAAGCCCGAAAATTGCGCATTTAGTGTATTTTCATGCATATCAAGATTAATGCTGATTCTTATGTAAATTGTTGTGTAGAATCATACGGTTTCATTTAAAATTGATTCTGAGCAATATAAATGAGTGTACTGAAAGCCCGAAATTTGCGCATTTAGAGTATTTTCATGCATATCAAGATTAATGCTGATTCTTATGTAAATTGATGTGTAGAATCATACGGTCTCATTTAAAATTGATTTTTAGCAATATAAATGAGTGTACTGAAAGCCCGAAAATTGCGCATTTAGTGTATTTTCAGGCATATCAAGATTAATGCTGATTCTTATATAAATTGATGTGCAGAATCATATGGATTCAATTCAAATTGATTCTGAGCAATATAAATGAGTGTACTGAAAGCCCGAAAATTGCGCATTTAGTGTATTTTCATGCATATCAAGATTAATGCTGATTCTTATGTAAATTGATGTGTAGAATCGTATGGCCTCGTTTAAAATTGATTCTGATCAATATAAATGAGTGTACTGAAAGACCAAACACTGCGCATTTAGTGTATTTTCATGCATATCAAGATTAATGCTGATTCATATGTAAATTGATGTGTAGAATCATACGGTCTCATTTAAAATTTATTCTGAGCAATATAAATGAGTGTACTGAAAGCCCGAAAATTACTCATTTAGTGTATTTTCATGCATATCAAGATTAATGCTGATTCTTATGTTAATTGATGTGTAGAATCACATGGTTTCATTTCAAATTGATTCTGAGCAATATAAATGAGTGTACTGAAAGCCCGAAAATTGCGCATTTAGTGTATTTTCATGCATATCAAGATTAATGCTGATTCTTATGTAAATTGATGTGTAGTATCATATGGTTTCATTTCAAATTGATTCTGAGCAATATAAATGAGTGTACTGAAAGCCCGAAAATTGCGCATTTAGTGTATTTTCATGCATGTCAATATTAATGCTGATTCTTATGTAAATTGATATGTAGAATCATATGGTTTCATTTAAAATTGATTCTGAGCAATATAAATGTGTGTACTGAATGCCCGAAAATTGCCCATTTCGTGTATATTCATGCATATCAAGATTAATGCGGATTCATATGTAAATTGATGTGTAGATTCATATGGTCTCATTTAAAATTGATTCTGAGCAATATAAATGATTGTACTGAAAGCCGGAAAATTGCGCATTTAGTGTATTTTCATGCATATCAAGATTAATGCTGATTCTTATGTAAATTGATGTGTAGAATCATGCGGTCTCATTTAAAATTGATTCTGAGCAATATAAATGTGTGTACTGAAAGCCCGAAAATTGCGCATTTAGTGTATTTTCATGCATATCAAGATTAATGCTGATTCTTATGTAAATTGATGTGTAGAATCATATCGTCTCATTTAAAATTGATTCCGAGCAATATAAATGAGTGTACTGAAAGCCCGAAGTTTGCGCATTTAGTGTATTTTCATGCATATCAAGATTAATGCTGATTCTTATGTAAATTGATGTGTAGAATCATACGGTCTCATTTAAAATTGATTCTGAGCAATATAAATGTGTGTACTGAAAGCCCGAAAATTGCGCATTTAGTGTATTTTCATGCATATCAAGATTAATGCTGATTCTTATGTAAATTGATGTGTAGAAGCATATGGTCTCATTCAAAATTGATTCCGAGCAATATAAATGAGTGTACTGAAAGCCCGAAAATTGCGCATTTAGTGTATTTTCATGGATATCAAGATTAATGCTGATTCTTATGTAAATTGATGTGTAGAATCATAAGGTTTCATTTAAAATTGATTCTGAGCAATATAAATGAGTGTACTGAAAGCCCGAAAATTGCGCATTTAGTGTATTTTAATGCATATCAATATTAATGCTGATTCTTATGTAAATTGATGTGTAGAATCATATGGTTTCATTTAAAATTGATTCTGATCAATATAAATGAGTGTACTGAAAGCCCGAAAATTGCGCATTTAGTGTATTTTCATGCATATCGAGATTAATGCAGATTCTTATGTAAATTGATGTGTAGAATCATATGGTCTCATTTAAAATTGATTCTGAGCAATATAAATGAGTGTGCTGAAAGCACGAAAATTGCGCATTTAGTGTATTTTCATGCATATCAAGATTAATGCTGATTCTTATATAAATTGATGTGTAGAATCATATGGTCTCATTTAAAATTGATTCTGATCAATATAAATGAGTTTACAGAAAGTCCAAATCTGCGCATTTAGTGTATTTTCATGCATATCAAGATTAATGCTGATTCTTATGTAAATTGATGTGTAGAATCATATGGTTACATTTAAAATTGATTCTGAGCAATATAAATGAGTGTACTGAAAGCCCGAAAATTGCGCATTTAGTGTATTTTCATGCATATCAAGATTAATGCTGATTCTTATGTAAATTGATGTGTAGAATCATATGGTCACATTTAAAATTGATTCCGAGCAATATAAATGAGTATACTGAAGGCCCGAAAATTTCGCATTTAGTGTATTTTCATGCATATCAAGATTAATGCTTATTCTTATGTAAATTGATTTGTTGAATCATATGGTTACAATTTAAATTGATTCTGATCAATATAAATGACTGTACTGAAAGTCCAAAAACTGCGCATTTAGTGTATTTTCATGCATATCAAGATTAATGCTGATTCTTATGTAAATTGATGTGTAGAATCATATGGTCTCATTTAAATTGACTCCGAGCGACATGAATGTGTGAACTGAAAGCCCGAAAATTGCGCATTTAGTGTATTTTCATGCATATCAAGATTAATGCTGATTCTTATGTAAATTGATGTGTAGAATCATATGGTCTCATTTAAAATTGATTCCGAGCAATATAAATGAGTGTACTGAAAGCCCGAAAATTGCGCATTTAGTGTATTTTCATGCATATCAAGATTAATGCTGATTCTTATGTAAATTGATGTGTAGAATCATATGGTTTCATTTAAAATTGATTCTGAGCAATAGAAATGACTGTACTGAAAAACCGAAAATTGCGCATTTAGTGTATTTTCATGCATATCAAGATTAATGCTGATTCTTATGTAAATTGATGTGTAGAATCATATGGTTTCATTTAAAATTGATTCTGAGCAATATAAATGAGTGTACTGAAAGCCCGAAATTTGTGCATTTAGTGTATTTTCATGCATATCAAGATTAATGCTGATTCTTATGTAAATTGATGTCTAGAATCATACGGTCTCATTTAAAATTTATTCTGAGCAATATAAATGAGTGTACTGTAAGCCCGAAAATTGCGCATTTAGTGTATTTTCATGCATATCAAGATTAATGCTGATTCTTATGTAAATTGATGTGTAGTATCTTATCGTCTCATTTATAATTGATTCCGAGCAATATAAATGAGTGTACTGAAAGCCCGAAAATTGCGCATTTAGTGTATTTTCATGCATATCAAGATTAATGCTGATTCTTATGTAAATTGATGTGTAGAATCATACGGTCTCATTTAAAATTGATTCTGAGCAATATAAATGTGTGTACTGAAAGCCCGAAAATTGCGCATTTAGTGTATTTTCATGCATATCAAGATTAATGCTGATTCTTATGTAAATTGATGTGTAGAATCATAGTGTCTCATTTAAAATTGATTCCGAGCAATATAAATGAGTGTACTGAAAGCCCGAAAATTGCGCATTTAGTGTATTTTCATGCATATCAAGATTAATGCTGATTCTTATGTAAATTGATGTGTAGAATCATATGGTTTCATTTAAAATTGATTCTGAGCAATATAAATGAGTGTACTGAAAGCCCGAAAATTGCGCATTTAGTGTATTTTAATGCATATCAATATTAATGCTGATTCTTATGTAAATTGATGTGTAGAATCATATGGTTTCATTTAAAATTGATTCTGAGCAATATAAATGAGTGTACTGAAAGCCCGAAGATTGCGCATTTAGTGTATTTTCATGCATATCGAGATTAATGCTGATTCTTATGTAAATTGTTGTGTAGAATCATATGGTCTCATTTAAAATTGATTCTGAGCAATATAAATGAGTGTGCTGAAAGCACGAAAATTGCGCATTTAGTGTATTTTCATGCTTATCAAGATTAATGCTGATTCTTATATAAATTGATGTGTAGAATCATATGGTCTCATTTAAAATTGATTCTGATCAATATGAATGAGTTTACAGAAATTCCAACTGTGCGCATTTAGTGTATTTTCATGCATATCAAGATTAATGCTGATTCTTATGTAAATTGATGTGTAGAATCATATGGTTACATTTAAAATTGATTCTGAGCAATATAAATGAGTGTACTGAAAGCCGGAATATTGCGCATTTAGTGTATTTTCATGCATATCAAGATTAATGCTGATTCTTATGTAAATTGATGTGTAGAATCATATGGTTACATTTAAAATTGATTCTGAGCAATATAAATGAGTGGACTGTAAGACAGAAATTTGCGCATTTATTGTATTTTCATGCATATCAAGATTAATGCTGATTATTATGTAAATTGATGTGTAGAATCATATGGTCACATTTAAAATTGATTCCGAGCAATATAAATGAGTGTACTGAAGGCCCGAAAATTGCGCATTTAGTGTATTTTCATGCATATCAAGATTAATGCTTATTCTTATGTAAATTGATTTGTAGAATCATATGGTTACATTTAAAATTGATTCTGATCAATATAAATGACTGTACTGAAAGACCAAAAACTGCGCATTTCGTGTATTTTCATGCATATCAAGATTAATGCTGATTCTTATGTAAATTGATGTGCAGAATCATATGGTCTCATTTAAATTGACTCCGAGCGACATGAATGTGTGTACTGAAAGCCCGAAAATTGCGCATTTAGTGTATTTTCATGCATATCAAGATTAATGCTGATTCTTATGTAAATTGATGTGTAGAATCATATGGTTTCATTTAAAATTGATTCTGAGCAATAGAAATGACTGTACTGAAAGACCGAAAATTGCGCATTTAGTGTATTTTCATGCATATCAAGATTAATGCTGATTCTTATGTAAATTGATGTGTAGAATCATATGGTTTCATTTAAAATTGATTCTGAACAATATAAATGAGTGTACTGAAAGCCCGAAATTTGCGCATTTAGTGTATTTTCATGCATATCAAGATTAATGCTGATTCTTATGTAAATTGATGTGTAGAATCATACGGTCTCATTTAAAATTGATTCTGAGCAATATAAATGAGTGTACTGAAAGCCCGAAAATTGCGCATTTAGTGTATTTTCATGCATATCAAGATTAATGCTGATTTTTATGTAAATTGATGTGTAGAATCATATGGATTCAATTGAAATTGATTCTGAGCAATATAAATGAGTGTACTGAAAGCCCGAAAATTGCGCATTTAGTGTATTTTCATGCATATCAAGATTAATGCTGATTCTTATGTAAATTGATGTGTAGAATCGTATGGTCTCATTTAAAATTGATACTGAGCAATATAAATGAGTGTACTGAAAGTCCAAAAACTGCGCATTGAGTGTATTTTCATGCATATCAAGATTAATGCTGATTCTTATGTAAATTGATGTGTAGAATCATATGGTTACATTTAAAATTGATTCTGAGCAATATAAATGAGTGGACTGTAAGACAGAAATTTGCGCATTTATTGTATTTTCATGCATATCAAGATTAATGCTGATTATTATGTAAATTGATGTGTAGAATCATATGGTCACATTTAAAATTGATTCCGAGCAATATAAATGAGTGTACTGAAGGCCCGAAAATTGCGCATTTAGTGTATTTTCATGCATATCAAGATTAATGCTTATTCTTATGTAAATTGATTTGTAGAATCATATGGTTACATTTAAAATTGATTCTGATCAATATAAATGACTGTACTGAAAGACCAAAAACTGCGCATTTCGTGTATTTTCATGCATATCAAGATTAATGCTGATTCTTATGTAAATTGATGTGCAGAATCATATGGTCTCATTTAAATTGACTCCGAGCGACATGAATGTGTGTACTGAAAGCCCGAAAATTGCGCATTTAGTGTATTTTCATGCATATCAAGATTAATGCTGATTCTTATGTAAATTGATGTGTAGAATCATATGGTTTCATTTAAAATTGATTCTGAGCAATAGAAATGACTGTACTGAAAGACCGAAAATTGCGCATTTAGTGTATTTTCATGCATATCAAGATTAATGCTGATTCTTATGTAAATTGATGTGTAGAATCATATGGTTTCATTTAAAATTGATTCTGAACAATATAAATGAGTGTACTGAAAGCCCGAAATTTGCGCATTTAGTGTATTTTCATGCATATCAAGATTAATGCTGATTCTTATGTAAATTGATGTGTAGAATCATACGGTCTCATTTAAAATTGATTCTGAGCAATATAAATGTGTGTACTGAAAGCCCGAAAATTGCGCATTTAGTGTATTTTCATGCATATCAAGATTAATGCTGATTTTTATGTAAATTGATGTGTAGAATCATATGGATTCAATTAAAATTGATTCTGAGCAATATAAATGAGTGTACTGAAAGCCCGAAAATTGCGCATTTAGTGTATTTTCATGCATATCAAGATTAATGCTGATTCTTATGTAAATTGATGTGTAGAATCATATGGATTCAATTAAAATTGATTCTGAGGAATATAAATGAGTGTACTGAAAGCCCGAAAATTGCGCATTTAGTGTATTTTCATGCATATTAAGATTAATGCTGATTCTTATGTAAATTGATGTGTAGAATCACATGGTTTCATTTCAAATTTATTCTGAGCAATATAAATGAGTGTACTGAAAGACCGAAAATTGCGCATTTAGTGTATTTTCATGCATATCAAGATTAATGCTGATTCTTATGTAAATTGATGTGTAGAATCATATGGTTTCATTTAAAATTGATTCTGAGCAATATAAATGAGTGTACTGAAAGCCCGAAAATTGCACATTTAGTGTATTTTAATGCATATCAATATTAATGCTGATTCTTATGTAAATTGATGTGTAGAATCATATGGTTTCATTTAAAATTGATTCTGAGCAATATAAATGAGTGTATTGAAAGCCCGAAAATTGCGCATTTAGTGTATTTTCATGCATATCAAGATTAATGCTGATTCTTATGTAAATTGATGTGTAGAATCACATGGTTTCATTTCAAATTTATTCTGAGCAATATAAATGAGTGTACTGAAAGCCCGAAAATTGCGCATTTAGTGTATTTTCATGCATATCAAGATTAATGCTGATTCTTATGTAAATTGATGTGTAGAATCATACGGTCTCATTTAAAATTGATTCTGAGCAATATAAATGTGTGTACTGAAAGCCCGAAAATTGCGCATTTAGTGTATTTTCATGCATATCAAGATTAATGCTGATTCTTATGTAAATTGATTTGTAGAATCATATGGTCTCATTTAAATTGATTCCGAGCAATATAAATGAGTGTACTGAAAGCCCGAAAATTGCGCATTTAGTGTATTTTCATGCATATCAAGATTAATGCTGATTCTTATGTAAATTGATGTGTAGAATCATATGGTTTCATTTAAAATTGATTCTGAGCAATAGAAATGACTGTACTGAAAGACCGAAAATTGCGCATTTAGTGTATTTTCATGCATATCAAGATTAATGCTGATTCTTATGTAAATTGATGTGTAGTATCAAATGGTTTCATTTAAAATTGATTCTGAGCAATATAAATGAGTGTACTGAAAGCCCGAAATTTGCGCATTTAGTGTATTTTCATGCATATCAATATTAATGCTGATTCTTATGTAAATTGATGTGTAGAATCATACGGTCTCATTTAAAATTGATTCTGAGCAATATAAATGAGTGTACTGAAAGACCGAAAATTGCGCATTTAGTGTATTTTCATGCATATCAAGATTAATGCTGATTCTTATGTAAATTGATGTGTAGAATCATATGGATTCAATTAAAATTGATTCTGAGCAATATAAATGAGTGTACTGAAAGCCCGAAAATTGCGCATTTAGTGTATTTTCATGCATATCAAGATTAATGCTGATTCTTATGTAAATTGATGTGTAGAATCGTATGGTCTCATTTAAAATTGATTCTGAGCAATATAAATGAGTGTACTGAAAGCCCGAAAATTGCGCATTTAGTGTATTTTCATGCATATCAAGATTAATGCTGATTCTTATGTAAATTGATGTGTAGAATCATATGGTTTCATTTAAAATTGATTCTGAGCAATATAAATGAGTGTACTGAAAGCCCGAAAATTGCGCATTTAGTGTATTTTCATTCATATCGAGTTTAATGCTGATTCTTATGTAAATTGATGTGTAGAATCATATGGTCTCATTTAAAATTGATTCTGAGCAATATAAATGAGTGTACTGAAAGCCCGAAATTTGCGCATTTAGTGTATTTTTCATGCATATCAAGATTAATGCTGATTCTTATGTAAATTGATGTGTAGAATCATACGGTCTCATTTAAAATTGATTCTGAGCAATATAAATGAGTGTACTGAAAACCCGAAAATTGCGCATTTAGTGTATTTTCATGCATATCAAGATTAATGCTGATTCTTATGTAAATTGATGTGTAGAATCATATGGATTCAATTAACATTGATTCTGAGCATTATAAATGAGTGTACTGAAAGCCCGAAAATTGCGCATTTAGTGTATTTTCATGCATATCAAGATTAATGCTGATTCTTATGTAAATTGATGTGTAGAATCATATGGTTTCATTTAAAATTGATTCTGAGCAATATAAATGAGTGTACTGAAAGCCCGAAAATTGCACATTTAGTGTATTTTAATGCATATCAATATTAATGCTGATTCTTATGTAAATTGATGTGTAGAATCATATGGTTTCATTTAAAATTGATTCTGAGCAATATAAATGAGTGTACTGAAAGCCCGAAAATTGCGCATTTAGTGTATTTTCATGCATATCAAGATTAATGCTGATTCTTATGTAAATTGATGTGTAGAATCATATGGATTCAATTAACATTGATTCTGAGCATTATAAATGAGTGTACTGAAAGCCCGAATATTGCGCATTTAGTGTATTTTCATGCATATCAAGATTAATGCTGATTCTTATGTAAATTGATGTGTAGAATCATATGGTTTCATTTAAAATTGATTCTGAGCAATATAAATGAGTGTACTGAAAGCCCGAAAATTGCACATTTAGTGTATTTTAATGCATATCAATATTAATGCTGATTCTTATGTAAATTGATGTGTAGAATCATATGGTTTCATTTAAAATTGATTCTGAGCAATATAAATGAGTGTACTGAAAGCCCGAAAATTGCGCATTTAGTGTATTTTCATGCATATCAAGATTAATGCTGATTCTTATGTAAATTGATGTGTAGAATCATATGGTTTCATTTAAAATTGATTCTGAGCAATATAAATGAGTGTACTGAAAGCCCGAAAATTGCGCATTCTACACATCAATTTACATAAGAATCAGCATTAATATTGATATGCATTAAAATACACTAAATGTGCAATTTTCGGGGGCTTTCAGTACACTCATTTATATTGCTCAGAATCAATATCAATATTAATGCTGATTCTTATGTAAATTGATGTGTAGAATCATATGGTTTCATTTAAAATTGATTCTGAGCAATATAAATGAGTGTACTGAAAGCCCGAAAATTGCGCATTTAGTGTATTTTCATGCATATCAAGATTAATGCTGATTCTTATGTAAATTGATGTGTAGATTCATATGGTCTCATTTAAAATTGATTCTGAGCAATATATATGAGTGTACTGAAAGCCAGAAAATTGCGATTTTAGTGTATTTTCATGCATATCAAGATTAATGCTGATTCTTATGTAAATTGATGTGTAGAATCACATGGTTTCATTTAAAATTGATTCTGAGCAATATAAATGAGTGTACTGAAATCCCGAAAATTGCGCATTTAGTGTATTTTCATGCATATCAAGATTAATGCTGATTCTTATGTAAATTGATGTGTAGAATCATATGGTTTCACTTAAAATTGATTCCGATCAATATAAATGAGTGTACTGTAAGCCCTGAAATTGAGCATTTAGTGTATTTTCATGCATATCAAGATTAATGCTGATTCTTATGTAAATTGATGTGTAGAATCATACGGTCTCATTTAAAATTGATTCTGATCAATATAAATGAGTGTACTGAAAGACCAAACACTGCGCCTTTAGTGTATTTTCATGCATATCAAGATTAATGCTGATTCATATGTAAATTGATGTGTAGAATCATATGGTTTCATTTAAAATTGATTCTGAGCAATTTAAATGAGTGTACTGAAAGCCCGAAAATTGCGCATTTAGTGTATTTTCATGCATATCAAGATTAATGCTGATTCTTATGTAAATTGATGTGTAGAATCATATGGTTTCATTTAAAATTGATTCTGAGCAATATAAATGTGTGTACTGAAAGCCCGAAAATTGCGCATTTAGTGTATTTTCATGCATATCAAGATTAATGCGGATTCTTATGTAAATTGATGTGTAGAATCATATGGTCTCATTTTAAATTGATTCTGAGCAATATAAATGAGTGTACTGAAAGCCCGAAAATTGCGATTTTAGTGTATTTTCAGGCATATCAAGATTAATGCTGATTCTTATGTAAATTGATGTGTAGAATCACATGGTTTCATTTAAAATTGATTCTGAGCAATATAAATGAGTGTACTGAAAGCCCGAAAATTGCGCATTTAGTGTATATTCATGCATATCAAGATTAATGCTGATTCTTATGTAAATTGATGTGTAGAATCATATGGTTTCATTTAAAATTGATTCTGAGCCATATAAATGACTGTACTGAAAGCCCGAAAATTGCGCATTTAGTGTATTTTCATGCATATCAAGATTAATGCTGATTCTTATGTAAATTGATGTGTAGAATCATATGGTCTCATTTAAAATTGATTCTGATCAATATAAATGAGTGTACTGAAAGCCCGAAAATTGCGCATTTAGTGTATATTCATGCATATCAAGATTAATGCTGATTCTTATGTAAATTGATGTGTAGAATCATATGTTTTCATTTAAAATTGATTCTGAGCAATAGAAATGACTGTACTGAAAGACCGAAAATTGTGCATTTAGTGTATTTTCATGCATATCAAGATTAATGCTGATTCTTATGTAAATTGATGTGTAGAATCATATGGTTTCATTTAAAATTGATTCTGAGCAATATAAATGAGTGTACTGAAAGCCCGAATTTTGCGCATTTAGTGTATTTTCATGCATATCAAGATTAATGTTGATTCTTATGTAAATTGATGTGTAGAATCATACGGTCTCATTTAAAATTGATTTTGAGCAATATAAATGAGTGTACTGAAAGCTGGAATATTGCGCATTAAGTGTATTTTCATGCATATCAAGATTAATGCTAATTCTTATGTAAATTGATGTGTAGAATCATGTGGTCTCATTTAAAATTGATTCTGATCAATATAAATGAGTGTACTGTAAGCCCGAAAATTGAGCATTTAGTGTATTTTCATGCATATCAAGATTAATGCTGATTCTTATGTAAATTGATGTGTAGAATCATATGGATTCAATTAAAATTGATTCTGAGCAATATAAAAGAGTGTACTGAAAGCCCGAAAATTGCGCATTTAGTGTATTTTCATGCATATCAAGATTAATGCTGATTCTCATGTAAATTGATGTGTAGAATCGTATGGTCTCATTAAAAATTGATTCTGATCAATATAAATGAGAGTACTGAAAGACCAAACACTGCGCATTTACTGTATTTTCATGCATATCAAGATTAATGCTGATTGATATGTAAATTGATGTGTAGAATCATACGGTCTCATTTAAAATTGATTCTGAGCAATATAAATGAGTGTACTGAAAGCCCGAAAATTACTCATTTAGTGTATTTTCATGCATATCAAGATTAATGCTGATTCTTATGTAAATTGATGTGTAGAATCACATGGTTTCTTTTCAAATTGATTCTGAGCAATATAAATGAGTGTACTGAAAGCCCGAAAATTGCGCATTTAGTGTATTTTCATGCATATCAAGATTAATGCTGATTCATATGTAAATTGATGTGTAGAATCATACGGTCTCATTTAAAATTGATTCTGAGCAATATAAATGAGTGTACTGAAAGCCCGAAAATTGCGCATTTAGTGTATTTTCATGCATGTCAATATTAATACTGATTCTTATGTAAATTGATATGTAGAATCATATGGTTTCATTTAAAATTGATTCTGAGCAATATAAATGTGTGTACTGAAAGCCCGAAAATTGCGCATTTAGTGTATTTTCAGCATATCAAGATTAATGCGGATTCTTATGTAAATTGATGTGTAGATTCATATGGTCTCATTTAAAATTGATTCTGAGCAATATAAATGTGTGTACTGAAAGCCCGAAAATTGCGCATTTAGTGTATTTTCAGCATATCAAGATTAATGCGGATTCTTATGTAAATTGATGTGTAGAATCATATGATTTCATTTAAAATTGATTCTGAGCAATAGAAATGACTGTACTGAAAGACCGATAATTGCGCATTTAGTGTATTTTCATGCATATCAAGATTAATGCTGATTCTTATGTAATTTGATGTGTAGAATCAAATGGTTTCATTTAAAATTGATTCTGAGCAATATAAATGAGTGTACTGAAAGCCCGAAAATTGCGCATTTAGTGTATTTTCATGCATGTCAAGATTAATGCTGATTCTTATGTAAATTGATATGTAGAATCATATGGTTTCATTTAAAATTGATTCTGAGCAATATAAATGTGTGTACTGAAAGCCCGAATATTGCGCATTTAGTGTATTTTCAGCATATCAAGATTAATGCGGATTCTTATGTAAATTGATGTGTAGATTCATATGGTCTCATTTAAAATTGATTCTGAGCAATATAAATGAGTGTACTGAAAGCCCGAAAATTGCGCATTTAGTGTATTTTCATGCATATCAAGATTAATGCTGATTCTTATGTAAATTGATGTGTAGAATCATACGGTCTCATTTAAAATTGATTCTGAGCAATATAAATGTGTGTACTGAAAGCCCGAAAATTGCGCATTTAGTGTATTTTCATGCATATCAAGATTAATGCTGATTCTTATGTAAATTGATGTGCAGAACCATATGGTCTCATTTAAAATTGATTCCGAGCAATATAAATGAGTGTACTGAAAGCCCGAAAATTGCGCATTTAGTGTATTTTCATGCATATCAAGATTAATGCTGATTCTTATGTAAATTGATGTGTAGAATCATATGGTTTCATTTAAAATTGATTCTGAGCCATAGAAATGACTGTACTGAAAGACCGATAATTGCGCATTTAGTGTATTTTCATGCATATCAAGATTAATGCTGATTCTTATGTAAATTGATGTGTAGAATCATATGGTTTCATTTAAAATTGATTCTGAGCAATATAAATGAGGGTACTGAAAGCCCGAAAATTGCGCATTTAGTGTATTTTCATGCATATCAAGATTAATGCTGATTCTTATGTAAATTGATGTGTAGAATCGTATGGTCTCATTTAAAATTGATTCTGATCAATATAAATGAGTGTACTGAAAGATCAAACACTGCGCATTTAGTGTATTTTCATGCATATCAAGATTAATGCTGATTCTTATGTAAATTGATGTGTAGAATCATATGGTTTCATTTAAAATTGATTCTGAGCAATAGAAATGTTTGTACTGTCAGACCGAAAATTGCGCATTTAGTGTATTTTCATGCATATCAAGATTAATGCTGATTCTTATGTAAATTGATGTGTAGAATCACATGGTTTCATTTCAAATTGATTCTGAGCAATATAAATGAGTGTACTGAAAGCCCGAAAATTGCGCATTTAGTGTATTTTCATGCATATCAAGATTAATGCTGATTCTTATGTAAATTGATGTGTAGAATCATATGGTTTCATTTAAAATTGATTCTGAGCAATATAAATGAGTGTACTGAAAGCCCGAAAATTGCGCATTTAGTGTATTTTCATGCATGTCAATATTAATGCTGATTCTTATGTAAATTGATATGTAGAATCATATGGTTTCATTTAAAATTGATTCTGAGCAATATAAATGTGTGTACTGAAAGCCCGAAAATTGCCCATTTAGTGTATTTTCATGCATATCAAGATTAATGCGGATTCATATGTAAATTGATGTGTAGATTCATATGGTCTCATTTAAATTGATTCTGAGCAATATAAATGAGTGTACTGAAAGCCGGAAAATTGCGCATTTAGTGTATTTTCATGCATATCAAGATTAATGCTGATTCTTATGTAAATTGATGTGTAGAATCATACGGTCTCATATAAAATTGATTCTGAGCAATATAAATGTGTGTACTGAAAGCCCGAAAATTGCGCATTTAGTGTATTTTCATGCATATCAAGATTAATGCTGATTCTTATGTAAATTGATGTGTAGAATCATATCGTCTCATTTAAAATTGATTCCGAGCAATATAAATGAGTGTACTGAAAGCCCGAAATTTGCGCATTTAGTGTATTTTCATGCATATCAAGATTAATGCTGATTCTTATGTAAATTGATGTGTAGAATCATACGGTCTCATTTAAAATTGATTCTGAGCAATATAAATGTCTGTACTGAAAGCCCGAAAATTGCGCATTTAGTGTATTTTCATGCATATCAAGATTAATGCTGATTCTTATGTAAATTGATGTGTAGAATCATATGGTCTCATTTAAAACTGATTCCGAGCAATATAAATGAGTGTACTGAAAGCCCGAAAATTGCGCATTTAGTGTATTTTCATGCATATCAAGATTAATGCTGATTCTTATGTAAATTGATGTGTAGAATCATATGGTTTCATTTAAAATTGATTCTGAGCAATATAAATGAGTGTACTGAAAGCCCGAAAATTGCGCATTTAGTGTATTTTAATGCATATCAATATTAATGCTGATTCTTATGTAAATTGATGTGTAGAATCATATGGTTTCATTTAAAATTGATTCTGAGCAATATAAATGAGTGTACTGAAAGCCCGAAAATTGCGTATTTAGTGTATTTTCATGCATATCGAGATTAATGCTGATTCTTATGTAAATTGATGTGTAGAATCATATGGTCTCATTTAAAATTGATTCTGAGCAATATAAATGAGTGTGCTGAAAGCACGAAAATTGCGCATTTAGTGTATATTCATGCATATCAAGATTAATGCTGATTCTTATATAAATTGTTGTGTAGAATCATATGGTCTCATTTAAAATTGATTCTGATCAATGTAAATGAGTTTACAGAAAATCCAAATCTGCGCATTTAGTGTATTTTCATGCATATCAAGATTAATGCTGATTCTTATGTAAATTGATGTGTAGAATCATATGGTCACATTTAAAATTGATTCCGAGCAATATAAATGAGTATACTGAAGGCCCGAAAATTTCGCATTTAGTGTATTTTCATGCATATCAAGATTAATGCTTATTCTAATGTAAATTGATTTGTAGGATCATATGGTTACATTTTAAATTGATTCTGATCAATATAAATGACTGTACTGAAAGACCAAAAACTGCGCATTTAGTGTATTTTCATGCATATCAAGATTAATGCTGATTCTTATGTAAATTGATGTGTAGAATCATATGGTCTCATTTAAATTGACTCCGAGCGACATGAATGTGTGTACTGAAAGCCCGAAAATTGCGCATTTAGTGTATTTTCATGAATATCAAGATTAATGCTGATTCTTATGTAAATTGATGTGTAGAATCATATGGTCTCATTTAAAATTGATTCCGAGCAATATAAATGAGTGTACTGAAAGCCCGAAAATTGCGCATTTAGTGTATTTTCATGCATATCAAGATTAATGCTGATTCTTATGTAAATTGATGTGTAGAATCATATGGTTTCATTTAAAATTGATTCTGAGCAATAGAAATGACTGTACTGAAAGACCGAAAATTGCGCATTTAGTGTAGTTTCATGCATATCAAGATTAATGCTGATTCTTATGTAAATTGATGTGTAGAATCATATGGTTTCATTTAAAATTGATTCTGAGCAATATATATGAGTGTACTGAAAGCCCGAAATTTGCGCATTTAGTGTATTTTCATGCATATCAAGATTAATGCTGATTCTTATGTAAATTGATGTCTAGAATCATACGGTCTCATTTAAAATTGATTCTGAGCAATAGAAATGAGTGTACTGAAAGCCCGAAAATTGCGCATTTAGTGTATTTTCATGCATATCAAGATTAATGCTGATTCTTATGTAAATTGATGTGTAGTATCATATCGTCTCATTTATAATTGATTCCGAGCAATATAAATGAGTGTACTGAATGCCCGAAAATTGCGCATTTAGTGTATTTTCATGCATATCAAGATTAATGCAGATTCTTATGTAAATTGATGTGTAGAATCATACGGTCTCATTTAAAATTGATTCTGAGCAATATAAATGTGTGTACTGAAAGCCCGAAAATTGCGCATTTAGTGTATTTTCATGCATATCAAGATTAATGCTGATTCTTATGTAAATTGATGTGTAGAATCATATGGTCTCATTTAAATTGACTCCGAGCGACATGAATGTGTGTACTGAAAGCCCGAAAATTGCGCATTTAGTGTATTTTCATGCATATCAAGATTAATGCTGATTCTTATGTAAATTGATGTGTAGAATCATATGGTCTCATTTAAAATTGATTCCGAGCAATATAAATGAGTGTACTGAAAGCCCGAAAATTGCGCATTTAGTGTATTTTCATGCATATCAAGATTAATGCTGATTCTTATGTAAATTGATGTGTAGAATCATATGGTTTCATTTAAAATTGATTCTGAGCAATAGAAATGACTGTACTGAAAGACCGAAAATTGCGCATTTAGTGTATTTTCATGCATATCAAGATTAATGCTGATTCTTATGTAAATTGATGTGTAGAATCATATGGTTTCATTTAAAATTGATTCTGAGCAATATAAATGAGTGTACTGAAAGCCCGAAAATTGCGCATTTTGTGTATTTTCATGCATATCAAGATTAATGCTGATTCTTATGTAAATTGATATGTAGAATCATATGGTTTCATTTCAAATTGATTCTGAGCAATATAAATGTGTGTACTGAAAGCCGGAAAATTGCGCATTTAGTGTATTTTCATGCATATCAAGATTAATGCGGATTCTTATGTAAATTGATGCGTAGATTCATATGGTCTCATTTAAAATTGATTCTGAGCAATATAAATGAGTGTACTGAAAGCCGGAAAATTGTGCATTTAGTGTATTTTCATGCATATCAAGATTAATGCTGATTCTTATGTAAATTGATGTGTAGAATCATATGGTCTCATTTAAAATTGATTCTGAGCAATATAAATGAGTGTGCTGAAAGTGTGTGATGAAAGAGTGTGATGAAAATACACTAAATGCGCAATTTTCGGGCTTTCAGTACACTCATTTATATAGCTCGGAATCAATTTTAAATGAGACCATATGATTCTACACATCAATTTACATAAGAATCAGCATTAATCTTGATATGCATGAAAATACACTAAATGCGCTATTTTCGGGCTTTCAGTACACACATTTATATTGCTCAGAATCAATTTTAAATGAGACCGTATGATTCTACACATCAATTTACATAAGAATCAGCATTAATCTTGATATGCATGAAAATACACTAAATGCGCAAATTTCGGCTTTCAGTACACTCATTTATATTGCTCGGAATCAATTTTAAATGAGACGATATGATTCTACACATCAATTTACATAAGAAATCAGCATTAATCTTGATATGCATGAAAATACACTAAATGCGCAATTTTCAGGGCTTTCAGTACACACATTTATATTGCTCAGAATCAATTTTAAATGAGACCGTATGATTCTACACATCAATTTACATAAGAATCAGCATTAATCTTGATATGCATGAAAATACACTAAATGCGCAATTTTCCGGCTTTCAGTACACTCATTTATATTGCTCAGAATCAATTTTAAATGAGACCATATGAATCTACACATCAATTTACATATGAATCCGCATTAATCTTGATATGCATGAAAATACACTAAATGAGCAATTTTCGGGCTTTCAGTACACACATTTATATTGCTCAGAATCAATTTTAAATGAAACCATATGATTCTACATATCAATTTACATAAGAATCAGCATTAATATTGACATGCATGAAAATACACTAAATGCGCAATTTTCGGGCTTTCAGTACACTCATTTATATAGCTCAGAATCAATTTTAAATGAAACCATATGATTCTACACATCAATTTACATAAGAATCAGCATTAATCTTGATATGCATGAAAATACACTAAATGAGTAATTTTCGGGCTTTCAGTACACTCATTTATATTGCTCAGAATCAATTTTAAATGAGACCGTATGATTCTACACGTCAATTTACATATGAATCAGCATTAATCTTGATATGCATGAAAATACACTAAATGCGCAGTGTTTGGTCTTTCAGTACACTCATTTATATTGATCAGAATCAATTTTAAACGAGACCATACGATTCTACACATCAATTTACATAAGAATCAGCATTAATCTTGATATGCATGAAAATACACTAAATGCGCAATTTTCGGGCTTTCAGTACACTCATTTATATTGATCAGAATCAATTTTAATTGAATCCATATGATACTACACATCAATTTACATAAGAATCAGCATTAATCTTGATATGCCTGAAAATACACTAAATGCGCAATTTTCGGGCTTTCAATACACTCATTTATATTGCTCAGAATCAATTTTAAATGAGACCGTATGATTCTACACATCAATTTACATAAGAATCAGCATTAATCTTGATATGCATGAAAATACACTAAATGCGCAAATTTCGGGTTTTCAGTACACTCATTTATATTGCTCAGAATCAATTTTAAATGAAACCGTATGATTCTACACATCAATTTACATAAGAATCCGCATTAATCTTGATATGCATGAAAATACACTAAATGCGCAATTTTCGGGCTTTCAGTACACTCATTTATATTGCTCAGAATCAATTTGAAATGAAACCATATGATTCTACACATCAATTTACATAAGAAACAGTATTAATCTTGATATGCATGAAAATACACTAAATGCGCAATTTTCGATTTTCAGTACACTCATTTATATTGCTAAGAATCAATTTTAAATGAAACCATATGATTCTACACATCAATTTACATAAGAAACAGCATTAATCTTGATATGCATGAAAATACACTAAATGCGCAATTTTCGGGCTTTCAGTACACTCATTTATATTGCTCAGAATCAATTTTAAATGAGACTATATGATTCTACACATCAATTTACATAAGAGTCAACATTAATCTTGATATGCATGAAAATACACTAAATGCGAAATTTTCGGACTTTGAGTACACTCATTTATATTGCTCAGAATCAAATTTAAATGAGACCGTATGATTATACAAATCGATTTGCATAAGAATCAGCATTAATCTTGATATGCATGAAAATACACTAAATGCGCAATTTTCGGGCTTTCAGTACACTCATTTATATTGCTCAGAATAAATTTTAAATGAAAAAATTTGATGCTACACATCAATTTACATAAGAATCAGCATTAAACTTGATATGCATGAAAATACACTAAATGCGCAGTTTTTGGTCTTTCAGTACACTCATTTACATTGATCAGAATCAATTTTAAATGAGACCATATGATTCTACACATCAATTTACATAAGAATCAGCATTAATCTTGATATGCATGAAAATACACTAAATGCGCAATTTTCCGGCTTTCAGTACACTCATTTATATTGCTCAGAATCAATTTTAAATGAGACCATATGATTCTACACATCAATTTACATAAGAATCAGCATTAATCTTGATATGCTGAAAATACACTAAATGCGCAATTTTCGGGTTTTCAGTACACTCATTTATATTGCTCAGAATCAATTTTAATTGAAACCATATGATTCTACACATCAATTTACATAAGAATCAGCAGTAATCTTGATATGCATGAAAATACACTAAATGCGCAATTTTCGGGCTTTTCAGTACACTCATTTATATTGCTCAGAATCAATTTTAAATGAGACCGTATGATTCTACACATCAATTTACATAAGAATCAGCATTAATCTTGATATGCATGAACATACACTAAATGCGCAATTTTCGGGCTTTCAGTACACTCATTTATATTGCTCAGAATCAATTTAAATGAAACCATATGATTCTACACATCAATTTACATAAGAATCAGCATTAATCTTGATATGTGTAGAATCATATGGTGTCATTTAAAATTGATTCTGATCAATATAAATGAGTATACTGAAATATCAAAAACTGCGCATTTAGTGTATTTTCATGCATATCAAGATTAATGCTGATTCTTATGTAAATTGATGTGTAGAATCATACGGTCTCATTTAAAAATGATACTGAGCAATATAAATGAGTGTACTGAAAGCCCGAAAATTGCGCATTTAGCGTATTTTCATGCATATCAAGATTAATGCTGATTCTTATGTAAATTGATGTGTAGAATCATATGGTTTCATTTAAAATTGATTCTGAGCATTATAAATGAGTGTACTGAAAGCCCGAAAATTGCGCATTTAGTGTATTTTCAAGCATATCAAGATTAATGCTGATTCTTATGTAAATTGATGTGTAGAATCATATGGTTTCATTTAAAATTGATTCTGAGCAACATAAATGAGTGTACTGAAAGCCCGAAAATTGCGCATTTAGTGTATTTTCATGCATATCAAGATTAATGCTGATTCTTATGTAAATTGATGTGTAGAATCATATGGTCTCATTTAAAATTGATTCTGAGCAATATAAATGAGTGTGCTGAAAGCCCGAAAAATGCGCATTAAAGTATTTTCATGCATATCAAGATTAATGCTGATTCTTATGTAAATTCATGTGTAGAATCATATGGTCTCATTTAAAATTGATTCTGATCAATATAAATGCGTGTACTGAAAAACCAAAAACTGCGCATTTAGTGTATTTTCATGCATATCAAGATTAATGCTGATTCTTATGTAAATTGATGTGTAGAATCATATGGTCTCATTTAAGATTGATTCCGAGCAATATAAATGAGTGTACTGAAAGCCCGAAAATTGCGCATTTAGTGTATTTTCATGCATATCAAGATTAATGCTGATTCATATGTAAATTGATGTGTAGAATCATATGGTTTCATTTAAAATTGATTCTGAGCAATATAAATGAGTGTACTGAAAGCCCGAAAATTGCGCATTTAGTGTATTTTCATGCATATCAAGATTAATGCTGATTCTTATGTAAATTGATGTGTAGAATCATACGGTTTCATTTAAAATTGATTCTGAGCAATATAAATGTGTGTACCTAAAGCCCGAAAATTGCGCATTTAGTGTATTTTCATGCATATCAAGATTAATGCGGATTCTTATGTAAATCGATGTGTAGAATCATATGGTCTCATTTTAAATTGATTCTGAGCAATATAAATGAGTGTACTGAAAGCCCGAAAATTGCGCATTTAGTGTATTTTCATGCATATCAAGATCAATGCTGATTCTTATGTAAATTGATGTGTAGAATCATACGGTCTCATTTAAAATTGATTCTGAGCAATATATATGAGTGTACTGAAAGCCCGAAAATTGCGATTTTAGTGTATTTTCAGGCATATCAAGATTAATGCTGATTCTTATGTAAATTGATGTGTAGAATCACATGGTTTCATTTAAAATTGTTTCTGAGCAATATAAATGAGTGTACTGAAAGCCCGAAAATTGCGCATTTAGTTTATATTCATGCATAACAAGATTAATGCTGATTCTTATGTAAATTGATGTGTAGAATCATATGGTTTCATTTAAAATTGATTCTGAGCAGTATAAATGAATGTACTGAAAGCCCGAAAATTGCGCATTTAGTGTATTTTCATGCATATCAAGATTAATGCTGATTCTTATGTAAATTGATGTGTAGAATCATATGGTCTCATTTAAAATTGATTCTGATCAATATAAATGAGTGTACTGTAAGCCCGAAAATTGAGCATTTAGTGTATTTTCATGCATATGAAGATTAATGCTGATTATTATGTAAATCGATGTGTAGAATCATACGGTCTCATTTAAAATTGATTCTGAGCAATATAAATGAGTGTACTGAAAGCCCGAAAATTGCGCATTTAGTGTATTTTCATGCATATCAAGATTAATGCTGATTCTTATGTAAATTGATGTGTAGAATCATATGGTCTCATTTAAAATTGATTCTGATCAATATAAATGAGTGTACTGAAAGACCAAACACTGCGCATTTAGTGTATTTTCATGCATATCAAGATTAATGCTGATTCTTATGTCAATTGATGTGTAGAATCATATGGTCTCATTTAAATTGACTCGGAGCGACATGAATGTGTGTACTGAAAGCCCGAAAATTGCGCATTAATGTATTTTCATGCATATCAAGATTAATGCTGATTCTTATGTAAATTGATGTGTAGAATCATATGGTCTCATTTAAAATTGATTCCGAGCAATATAAATGAGTGTACTGAAAGCCCGAAAATTGCGCATTTAGTGTATTTTCATGCATATCAAGATTAATGCTGATTCTTATGTAAATTGATGTGTAGAATCATATGGTTTCATTTAAAATTGATTCTGAGCAATATAAATGAGTGTACTGAAAGCCCGAAATTTGCGCATTTAGTGTATTTTCATGCATATCAAGATTAATGCTGATTCTTATGTAAATTGATGTGTAGAATCATACGGTCTCATTTAAAATTGATTCTGAGCAATATAAATGAGTGTACTGAAAGCTGGAATATTGCGCATTAAGTGTATTTTCATGCATATCAAGATTAATGCTAATTCTTATGTAAATTGATGTGTAGAATCATATGGTCTCATTTAAAATTGATTCTGATCAATATAAATGAGTGTACTGTAAGCCCGAAAATTGAGCATTAATGTATTTTCATGCATATCAAGATTAATGCTGATTCTTATGTAAATTGATGTGTAGAATCACACGGTCTCATTTAAAATTGATTCTGAGCAATATAAATGAGTGTACTGAAAACCCGAAAATTGCGCATTTAGTGTATTTTCATGCATATCAATATTAAAGCTGATTCTTATGTAAATTGATGTGTAGAATCATATGGTTTCATTTAAAATTGATTCTGAGCAATATAAATGAGTGTACTGAAAGCCCGAAAATTGCGCATTTAGTGTATTTTCATGCATATCAAGATTAATGCTGATTCTTATGTAAATTGATGTGTAGAATCACATGGTTTCATTTCAAATTTATTCTGAGCAATATAAATGAGTGTACTGAAAGCCCGAAAATTGCGCATTTAGTGTATTTTCATGCATATCAAGATTAATGCTGATTCTTATGTAAATTGATGTGTAGAATCATATGGTTTCATTTAAAATTGATTCTGAGCAATATAAATGAGTGTACTGAAAGCTGGAATATTGCGCATTAAATGTATTTTCATGCATATCAAGATTAATGCTAATTCTTATGTAAATTGATGTGTAGAATCATATGATCTCATTTAAAATTGATTCTGATCAATATAAATGAGTGTACTGTAAGCCCGAAAATTGAAAATTGAAAATTTTCGGGCTTTCAGTACACACATTCATGTCGCTCCGAGTCAATTTAAATGAGACCATATGATTCTACACATCAATTGACATAAGAATCAGCATTAATCTTGATATGCATGAAAATACACTAACTGCGCAGTGTTTGGTCTTTCAGTACACTCATTTATATTGATCAGAATCAATTTTAAATGAGACCATATGATTCTACACATCAATTTACATAAGAATCAGCATTAATCTTGATATGCATGAAAATACACTAAATGCGCAATTTTCGGGCTTTCAGTACACTCATTTATAATCCTCAGAATCAATTTTAATTGAATCCATATGATTCTACACATCAATTTACATAAGAATCAGCATTAATCTTGATATGCATGAAAATACACTAAATGCGCAATTTTCGGGCTTTTCAGTACACTCATTTATATTGCTCAGAATCAATTTTAAATGAGACCGTATGATTCTACACATCAATTTACATAATAATCAGCATTAATCTTCATATTCATGAAAATACACTAAATGCTCAATTTTCGGGCTTACAGTACACTCATATATAGTGATCAGAATCAATTTTAAATGAGACCATATGATTCTACACATCAATTTACATAAGAATCAGCATTAATCTTGATATGCATGAAAATACACTAAATGCGCAATTTTCGGGCTTTCAGTACATTCATTTATATTGCTCAAAATCAATTTCAAATGAAACCATATGATTCTACACATCAATTTACATATGAATCAGCATTAATCTTGATATGCATGAAAATACACTAAATGCGCAGTGTTTGATTTTTCAGTACACTCATTTATATTGATCAGAATCAATTTTAAATGAGACCGTATGATACTTCACATCAATTTACATAAGAATCAGCATTAATCTTGATATGCATGAAAATACACTAAATGCTCAATTTTAGTGCTTACAGTACACTCATTTATATTGATCGGAATCAATTTTAAGTGAAACCATATGATTCTACACATCAATTTACATAAGAATCAGCATTAATCTTGATATGCATGAAAATACACTAAATGCGCAATTTTCAGGGCTTTCATACACTCATTTATATTGCTCAGAAGAAATTTTAAATGAAACCATGTGATTCTACACATCAATTTACATAAGAATCAGCATTAATCTTGATATGCATGAAAATACACTAAAATCGCAATTTTCGGGCTTTCAGTACACTCATATATATTGCTCAGAATCAATTTTAAATGAGACCGTATGATTCTACACATCAATTTACATAAGAATCAGCATTAATCTTGATATGCATGAAAATACACTAAATGCGCAATTTTCCGGCTTTTCAGTACACTCATTTATATTGCTCAGAATCAATTTTAAATGAGACCATATGAATCTACACATCAATTTACATAAGAATCCGCATTAATCTTGATATGCATGAAAATACACTAAATGCACAATTTTCCGGCTTTCAGTACACACATTTATATTGCTCAGAATCAATTTGAAATGAAACCATATGATTCTACATATCAATTTACATAAGAATCAGCATTAATCCTGATATGCATGAAAATACACTAAATGCGCAATTTTCGGGCTTTCAGTACACTCATTTATATTGCTCAGAATCAATTTTAAATGAAACCATATGATTCTACACATCAATTTACATAAGAATCAGCATTAATCTTGATATGCATGAAAATACACTAAATGCACAATTTTCGGGCTTTCAGTACACTCATTTATATTGCTCAGAATAAATTTGAAATGAAACCATGTGACTCTACACATCAATTTACATAAGAATCAGCATTAATCTTGATATGCATGAAAATACACTAAATGCGCAATTTTCGGGCTTTTCAGTACACTCATTTATATTGCTCAGAATCAATTTTAAATGAGACCGTATGATTCTACACATCAATTTACATAAGAATCAGCATTAATCTTGATATGCATGAAAATACACTAAATGCGCAAATTTCGGGCTTTCAGTACACTCATTTATATTGCTCAGAATCAATTTTAAATGAAACCATATGATTCTACACATCAATTTACATAAGAATCAGCATTAATCTTGATATGCATGAAAATACACTAAATGCGCAATTTTCGGGCTTTCAGTACACTCATTTATATTGCTCAGAATCAATTTTAAATGAAACCATATGATTCTACACATCAATTTACATAAGAATCAGCATTAATCTTGATATGCATGAAAATACACTAAATGCGCAATTTTCGGGCTTTCAGTACACTCATTTATATTGCTCGGAATCAATTTTAAATGAGACCATATGATTCTACACATCAATTTACATAAGAATCAGCATTAATATTGATATGCATGAAAATACACTAAATGCGCAATTTTCGTGCTTTCAGCACACTCATTTATATTGCTCAGAATCAATTTTAAATGAGACCATATGATTCTACACATCAATTTACATAAGAATCAGCATTAATCTCGATATGCATGAAAATACACTAAATGCGCAATTTTCGGGCTTTCAGTACACTCATTTATATTGCTCAGAATCAATTTTAAATGAAACCATATGATTCTACACATCAATTTACATAAGAATCAGCATTAATATTGATATGCATTAAAATACACTAAATGCGCAATTTTCGGGCTTTCAGTACACTCATTTATATTGCTCAGAATCAATTTTAAATGAGACCATATGATTCTACACATCAATTTACATAAGAATCAGCATTAATCTTGATATGCATGAAAATACACTAAATGCGCAATTTTCGGGCTTTCAGTACACTCATTTATATTCCTCGGAATCAATTTTAAATGAGACCATATGATTCTACACATCAATTTACATAAGAATCAGCATTAATCTTGATATGCATGAAAATACACTAAATGCGCAATTTTCGGGCTTTCAGTACAAACATTTATATTGCTCATAATCAATTTTAAATGAGACGATATGATTCTACACATCAATTTACATAAGAATCAGCATTAATCTTGATATGCATGAAAATACACTAAATGCGCAATTTTCGGGCTTTTCAGTACACTCATTTATATTGCTCAGAATCAATTTTAAATGAGACCGTATGATTCTACACATCAATTTACATAAGAATCAGCATTAATCTTGATATGCATGAAAATACACTAAATGCGCAACTTTCCGGCTTTCAGTACACTCATTTATAATGCTCAGAATCAATTTTAAATGAGACCATATGAATCTACACATCAATTTACATAAGAATCCGCATTAATCTTGATATGCATGAAAATACACTAAATCCGCAATTTTCGGGCTTTCAGTACACACATTTATATTGCTCAGAATCAATTTTAAATGAAACCATATGATTCTACATATATATTTACATAAGAATCAGCATTAATCTTGACATGCATGAAAATACACTAAATGCGCAATTTTCCGGCTTTCAGTACACTCATTTATATTGCTCAGAATCAATTTTAAATGAGACCATATGTATCTACACATCAATTTACATAAGAATCCGCATTAATCTTGACATGCATGAAAATACACTAAATGCGCAATTTTCGGGCTTTTCAGTACACACATTTATATTGCTCAGAATCAATTTAAATGAAACCATATGATTCTACATATCAATTTACATAAGAATCAGCATTAATCTTGACATGCATGAAAATACACTAAATGCGCAATTTTCGGGCTTTCAGTACACACATTTATATTGCTCAGAATCAATTTTAAATGAAACCATATGATTCTACACATCAATTTACATAAGAATCAGCATTAATCTTGATATGCATGAAAATACACTAAATGCGCAATTTTCGGGCTTTCAGTACACTCATTTATATTGCTCAGAATCAATTTTAATTGAATCCATATGATTCTACACATCAATTTACATAAGAATCAGCATTAATCTTGATATGCATGAAAATACACTAAATGCGCAATTTTCGGGCTTTCAGTACACTCATTTATATTGCTCAGAATTAATTTTAAATGAGACCGTATGATTCTACACATCAATTTACATAAGAATCAGCATTAATCTTGATATGCATGAAAATACACTAAATGCGCAAATTTCGGGCTTTCAGTACACTCATTTATATTGCTCAGAATCAATTTTAAATGAAACCATTTGATACTACACATCAATTTACATAAGAATCAGCATTAATCTTGATATGCATGAAAATACACTAAATGCGCAATATTCGGTCTTTCAGTACACTCATTTATATTGCTCAGAATCAATTTTAAATGAAACCATATGATTCTACACATCAATTTACATAAGAATCAGCATTAATCTTGATATGCATGAAAATACACTAAATGCGCAATTTTCGGGCTTTCAGTACACTCATTTATATTGCTCGGAATCAATTTAAATGAGACCATATGATTCTACAAATCAATTTACATAAGAATCAGCATTAATCTTGATATGCATGAAAATACACTAAATGCGCAATTTTCGGGCTTTCAGTACACACATTTATATTGCTCAGAATCAATTTTAATGAGACCGTATGATTCTACACATCAATTTACATAAGAATCAGCATTAATCTTGATATGCATGAAAATACACTAAATGCGCAATTTTCGGTCTTTCAGTACACTCATTTATATTGCTCAGTATCAATTTGAAATGAAACCATGTGATTCTACACATCAATTTACATAAGAATCAGCATTAATCTTGATATGCATGAAAATACACTAAATGAGTAATTTTCGGGCTTTCAGTACACTCATTTATATTGCTCAGAATCAATTTTAAATGAGACCGTATTATTCTACACATCAATTTACATATCAATCAGCATTAATCTTGATATGCATGAAAATACAGTAAATGCGCAGTGTTTGGTCTTTCAGTACACTCATTTATATTGATCAGAATCAATTTTAAATGAGACCATACGATTCTACACATCAATTTACATAAGAATCAGCATTAATCTTGATATGCATGAAAATACACTAAATGCGCAATTTTCGGGCTTTCAGTACACTCATTTATATTGCTCAGAATCAATTTTAATTGAATCCATATGATTCTACACATCAATTTACATAAGAATCAGCATTAATCTTGATATGCATGAAAATACACTAAATGCGCAAATTTCGGGCTTTCAATACACTCATTTATATTGCTCAGAATCAATTTTAAATGAAACCATGTGATTCTACACATCAATTTACATAAGAATCAGCATTAATCTTGATATGCATGAAAATACACTAAATGCGCAATTTTCGGTCTTTCAGTACAGTCATTTATATTGCTCAGAATCAGTTTTAAATGTAACCATATGATTCTACACATCAATTTACATAAGAATCAGCATTAATCTTGATATGCATGAAAATACACTAAATGCGCAATTTTCGGGCTTTCAGTACACTCATTTATATTGCTCGGAATCAATTTAAATGAGACCATATGATTCTACAAATCAATTTACATAAGAATCAGCATTAATCTTGATATGCATGAAAATACACTAAATGCGCAATTTTCGGGCTTTCAGTACACACATTTATATTGCTCAGAATCAATTTTAATGAGACCGTATGATTCTACACATCAATTTACATAAGAATCAGCATTAATCTTGATATGCATGAAAATACACTAAATGCGCAATTTTCGGGCTTTCAGTACACTCATTTATATTGCTCAGAATCAATTTTAAATGAGACCATATGAATCTACACATCAATTTACATAAGAATCCGCATTAATCTTGATATGCTTGAAAATACACTAAATGCGCAATTTTCGGGCTTTCAGTACACACATTTATATTGCTCAGAATCAATTTGAAATGAAACCATATGATTCTACATATCAATTTACATAAGAATCAGCATTAATCTTGACATGCATGAAAATACACTAAATGCGCAATTTTCGGTCTTTCAGTACACTCATTTATATTGCTCAGTATCAATTTGAAATGAAACCATGTGATTCTACACATCAATTTACATAAGAATCAGCATTAATCTTGATATGCATGAAAATACACTAAATGAGTAATTTTCGGGCTTTCAGTACACTCATTTATATTGCTCAGAATCAATTTTAAATGAGACCGTATTATTCTACACATCAATTTACATATCAATCAGCATTAATCTTGATATGCATGAAAATACAGTAAATGCGCAGTGTTTGGTCTTTCAGTACACTCATTTATATTGATCAGAATCAATTTTAAATGAGACCATACGATTCTTCACATCAATTTACATAAGAATCAGCATTAATCTTGATATGCATGAAAATACACTAAATGCGCAATTTTCGGGCTTTCAGTACACTCATTTATATTGCTCAGAATCAATTTAAATTGAATCCATATGATTCTACACATCAATTTACATAAGAATCAGCATTAATCTTGATATGCATGAAAATACACTAAATGCGCAAATTTCGGGCTTTCAATACACTCATTTATATTGCTCAGAATCAATTTTAAATGAAACCATGTGATTCTACACATCAATTTACATAAGAATCAGCATTAATCTTGATATGCATGAAAATACACTAAATGCGCAATTTTCGGGCCTTCAGTACACTCATTTATATTGCTCGGAATCTATTTTAAATGTGACCATATGATTCTACACATCAATTTACATAAGAATCAGCATTAATCTTGATATGCATGAAAATACACTAAATGCGCAATTTTCGGGCTTTCAGTACACTCATTTATATTGCTCGGAATCAATTTTAAATGAGACCATATGATTCTACACATCAATTTACATAAGAATCAGCATTAATCTTGATATGCATGAAAATACACTACATGCGCAATTTTCGGGCATTTAGTACACACATTTATATTGCCCAGAATCAATTTTAAATGAGACCGTATGATTCTACACATCAATTTACATATGAATCAGCATTAATCTTGATATGCATGAAAATTCACTAAATGCGCAATTTTCCGGCTTTCAGTACACTCATTTATATTGCTCAGAATCAATTTTAAATGAGACCATATGAATCTACACATCAATTTACATAAGAATCCGCATTAATCTTGATATGCATGAAAATACACTAATGCGCAATTTTCGGTCTTTCAGTACACACATTTATATTGCTCAGAATCAATTTTAAATGAAACCATATGATTCTACATATCAATTTACATAAGAATCAGCATTAATCTTGATATGCATGAAAATAAACTAAATGCGCAATTTTCGGGCTTTCAGTACACTCATTTATATTGCTCAGAAACAATTTTAAATGAAACCATATGATTCTACACATCAATTTACATAAGAATCAACATTAATCTTGATATGCATGAAAATACACTAAATGCGCAGTTTTTGATCTTTCAGTACAGTCATTTATATTGATCAGAATCAGTTTTAAATGTAACCATATGATTCTACAAATCAATTTACATAAGAATAAGCATTAATCTTGATATGCATGAAAATACACTAAATGCGCAATTTTCGGGCTTTCAGTACACTCATTTATATTGCTCGGAATCAATTTTAAATGAGACCATATGATTCTACACATCAATTTACATAAGAATCAGCATTAATCTTGATATGCATGAAAATACACTAAATGCGCAATTTTCGGTCTTTCAGTACACACATTTATATTGCTCAGAATCAATTTTAAATGAAACCATATGATTCTACATATCAATTTACATAAGAATCAGCATTAATCTTGATATGCATGAAAATACACTAAATGCGCAATTTTCGGGCTTTCAGTACACTCATTTATATTGCTCAGAATCAATTTTAAATGAAACCATATGATTCTACACATCAATTTACATAAGAATCAGCATTAATCTTGATATGCATGAAAATACACTAAATGCGCAATTTTCGCGCTTTCAGTACACTCATTTATATTGCTCAAAATCAATTTGAAATGAAACCATGTGATTCTATACATCAATTTGCATAAGAATCAGCATTAATCTTGATATGCATGAAAATACACTAAATGCGCAATTTTCGGGCTTTCAGTACACTCATTTTTATTGCTCAGAATGAATTTTAAATGAGACCGTATGATTCTACACATCAATTTACATATGAATCAGCATTAATCTTGATATGCATGAAAATACACTAAATGCGCAGTGTTTGGTCTTTCAGTACACTCATTTATATTGATCAGAATCAATTTTAAATGAGACCATATGATTCTACACATCAATTTACATAAGAATCAGCATTAATCTTGATATGCATGAAAATACACTAAATGCGCAGTTTTTGGACTTTCAGTACACTCATATATATTGCTCAGAATCAATTTTAAATGAGACCATATGATTCTACACATCAATATACATAAGAATCAGCATTAATCTTAATATGCATGAAAATACACTAAATGCGCAATTTTCGGTCTTTCAGTACAGTCATTTCTATTGCTCCGAATCAATTTTAAATGAGACCATATTATTCTACACATCAATTTACATAAGAATCAGCATTAATCTTGATATGCATGAAAATACACTAAATGCGCAATTTTCGGGCTTTCAGTACACTCATTTATATTGCTCGGAACCAATTTTAAATGAGACAATATCATTCTACACATCAATTTACATAAGAATCAGCATTAATCTTGATATGCATGAAAATACATTAATGCGCAATTTTCGTGCTTTCAGCACACTCATTTATATTGCTCAGAATCAATTTTAAATGAGACCATATGATTCTACACATCAATTTACATAAGATTCAGCATTAATCTTGATATGAATGAAAATACACTAAATGCGCAATTTTCGGTCTTTTAGTACACTCATTTATATTGCTCAGAATCAATTTTAAATGAAACCATATGATTCTACACATCAATTTACATAAGAATCAGCATTAATCTTGATATGCATGAAAATACACTAAATGCGCAATTTTCGGTCTTTCAGTACACTCATTTATATTGCTCAGAATCAATTTTAAATGAAACCATATGATTCTACACATCAATTTATATAAGAAACAGCATTAATCTTGATATGCATGAAAATACACTATATGCGCAATTTCCGGCTTTCAGTACACTCATTTATATTGCTCAGAATCAATTTTAAATGAGACCATATGACTCTACACATCTATTTACATAAGAATCTGCATTAATCTTGATATGCATGAAAATACACTAAATGCGCAATTTTCGGGCTTTCAGTACACTCATTTATATTGCTCAGAATCAATTTGAAATGAGACCGTATGATTCTACACATCAGTTTACATAAGAATCAGCATTAATCTTGACATGCATGAAAATACACTAAATGCGCAATTTTCGGGCTTTCAGTACACTCATTTATATTGATCAGAATCAATTTTAAATGAGACCATATGATTCTACACATTAATTTACATAAGAATCAGCATTAATCTTGATATGCATGAAAATACATTTAATGCGCAATATTCCAGCTTTCAGTACACTCATTTATATTGCTCAGAATCAATTTTAAATGAGACCGTATGATTCTACACATCAATTTACATAAGAATCAGCATTAATCGTGATATGCATGAAAATACGCTTAATGCGCAATTTTCGGGCTTTCAGTACAGTCATTTCTATTGCTCCGAATCAATTTTAAATGAGACCATATTATCTACACATCAATTTACATAAGAATCAGCATTAATCTTGATATGCATGAAAATACACTAAATGCGCAATTTTCGGGCTTTCAGCACACTCATTTATATTGCTCGGAATCAATTTTAAATGAGACCATATGATTCTACACATCAATTTACATAAGAATCAGCATTAATCTTGATATGCATGAAAATACACTAAATGCGCAATTTTTTGGGCTTTCAGTACACTCATTTATATTGCTCAGAATCAATTTTAAATGAGACCATATGATTCTACACATCAATTTACATAAGAATCAGCATTAATCTTGATATGCATGAAAATACACTAAATGCGCAATTTTCGGTCTTTCAGTACACTCATTTATATTGCTCAGAATCAATTTGAAATGAAACCATATGATTCTACACATCAATTTACATAAGAAACAGCATTAATCTTGATATGCATGAAAATACACTAAATGCGCAATTTTCGATCTTTCAGTACACTCATTTATATTGCTCAGAATCAATTTTAAATGAAACCATATGATTCTACACATCAATTTACATAAGAAACAGCATTAATCTTGATATGCATGAAAATACACTAAATGCGCAATTTTCGGGCTTTCAGTACACTCATTTATATTGCTCAGAATCAATTTTAAATAAGCCCGTATGATTCTACACATCAATTTACATGAGAATCAGCATTAATCTTGATATGCATGAAAATACACTAAATGCGCAGTTTTTGATATTTCAGTACACTCATTTATATTGATCAGAATCAATTTTAAATGAGACCATATGATTCTACACATCAATTTACATAAGAATCAACATTAATCTTGATATGCATGAAAATACACTAAATGCGCAATTTTCGGACTTTGAGTTCACTCATTTATATTGCTCAGAATCAAATTTAAATGAGACCGTATGATTATACAAATCGATTTGCATAAGAATCAGCATTAATCTTGATATGCATGAAAATACACTAAATGCGCAATTTTCGGGCTTTCAGTACACTCATTTATATTGCTCAGAATAAATTTTAAATGAAACCATTTGATACTACACGTCAATTTACATAAGAATCAGCATTAAACTTGATATGCATGAAAATACACTAAATGCGCAGTTTTGGTCTTTCAGTACACTCATTTACATTGATCAGAATCAATTTTAAATGAGACCATATGATTCTACACATCAATTTACATAAGAATCAGCATTAATCTTGATATGCATGAAAATACACTAAATGCGCAATTTTCAAGGCTCTCAGTACACTCATTTATATTGCTCAGAATCAATTTTAAATGAGACCATATGATTCTACACATCAATTTACATAAGAATCAGCATTAATCTTGATATGCATGAAAATACACTAAATGCGCAATTTTCGGGCTTTCAGTACACTCATTTATATTGCTCAGAATCAATTTTAAATGAGACCGTATGATTCTACACATCAATTTACATAAGAATCAGCATTAATCTTGATATGCATGAAAATACACTAAATGCGCAATTTTAAGGGCTTTCAGTACACTCATTTATATTGCTCAGAATCAATTTAAATGAAACCATATGATTCTACACATCAATTTACATAAGAATCAGCATTAATCTTGATATGCATGAAAATACACTTAATGCGCAATATTCCAGCTTTCAGTACACTCATTTATATTGCTCAGAATCAATTTTAAATGAGACCGTATGATTCTACATAATCAATTTACATTAGAATCTGCATTAATCTTGATATGCATGAAAATACACTAAATGCGCAATTTTCGGGCTTTCAGTACACTCATTTATATTGCTCAGAATCAATTTTAAATGAAACCATATGATTCTACACATCAATTTACATAAGAATCAGCATTAATCTTGATATGCATGAAAATACACTAAATGCGCAATTTTCGGGCTTTCAGTACACACATTTATATTGATCAGAATCAATTTTAAATGAGACCGTATGATTCTACACATCAATTTACATAAGAATCAGCATTAATCTTGATATGCATGAAAATACACTAAATGCGCAGTTTTTGATATTTCAGTACACTCATTTATATTGATCAGAATCAATTTTAAATGAGACCATATGATTCTACACATCAATTTACATAAGAATCAGCATTAATCTTGATATGCATGAAAATACACTAAATGCGCAATTTTCCGGCTTTCAGTACACTGATTTATATTGCTCGGAATCAATTTTAAATGAGACCATATGATTCTACACATCAATTTACATAAGAATCAGCATTAATCTTGATATCCATGAAAATACACTAAATGCGCAAATTTCGGGCTTTCAGTACACTCATTTATATTGCTCAGAATCAATTTTAAATGTAACCATATGATTCTACACATCAATTTTCATAAGAATCAGCATTAATCTTGATATGCTTGAAAATACAGTAAATGCGCAATTTTCGGGCTATAAGCACACTCATTTATATTGATCAGAATCAATTTTTAATGAGACCATATGATTCTACACATCAATTTACATAAGAATCAGCATTAATCTTGATATGCATGAAAATACACTAAATGCGCAATATTCGGGCTTTCAGTACACTCATTTATATTGCTCAGCATCAATTTTAAATGAGACCGTATGATTCTACACATCAATTTACATAAGAATCAGCAATAAATTTGATATGCATGAAATTACACTAAATGCGCAGTTTTTGATATTTCAGTATACTCATTTATATTAATCAGAATCAATTTTAAATGAGACCATATGATTCTACACATCAATTTACATAAGAATCTGCATTAATCTTGATATGCATGAAAATGCACTAAATGCGCAGTTTTTGATATTTCAGTACACTCATTTATATTGCTCAGAATCAATTTTAAATGAGACCATATGATTCTACACATCAATTTACATAAGAATCAGCATTAATCTTGATATGCATGAAAATACACTAAATGCGCAATTTTCGGGGTTTCAGTACACTCATTTATATTGCTCGGAATCAATCTGAAATGAGACCATATGATTCTACACATCAATTTACATAAGAATCAGCATTAATCTTGATATGCATGAAAATGCACTAAATGCGCAAATTTCGGGCTTTCAGTACACTCATTTATATTGCTCAGAATAAATTTTAACTGTGACCATATGATTCTACACATCAATTTACATAAGAATCAGCATTAATCTTGATATGCATGAAAATACACTAAATGCGCTGTTTTTGGTTTTTCAGTACACGCATTTATATTGATCAGAATCAATTTTAAATGAGACCATATGATTCTACACATGAATTTACATAAGAATCAGCATTAATCTTGATATGCATGAAAATACTTTAATGCGCATTTTTCGGGCTTTCAGCACACTCATTTATATTGCTCAGAATCAATTTTATATGAGACCATATGATTCTACACATCAATTTACATAAGAATCAGCATTAATCTTGATATTCATGAAAATACACTAAATGCGCAGTTTTTGGTTTTTCAGTACACGCATTTATAATGCTCAGAATCAATTTTAAATGAAACCATATGATTCTACACATCCATTTACATAAGAATCAGCATTAATCTTGATATGCATGAAAATACACTAAATGCGCAATTTTCGGGCTTTCAGTACACTCATTTATATTGCTCAGTATCAATTTTAAATGAGACCGTATGATTCTACACATCAATTTACATAAGAATCAGCATTAATCTTGATATGCATGAAAATACACTAAATGCGCAGTTTTTGATATTTCAGTATACTCATTTATATTGATCAGAACCAATTTTAAATGAGACCATATGATTCTACACATATCAAGATTAATGCTGATTCTTATGTAAATTGATGTGTAGAATCATATGGTTTCATTTAAATTGATTCTGAGCAATATAAATGAGTGTACTGAAAGCCCGAAAATTGCGCATTTAGTGTATTTTCATGCATATCAAGATTAATGCTGATTCTTATGTAAATTGATGTGGAGAATCATACGGTCTCATTTAAAATTGATTCTGAGCAATATAAATGAGTGTACTGAAAGCCCGAAAATTGCGCATTTAGTGTATTTTCATGCATATCAAGATTACTGCTGATTCTTATGTAAATTGATGTGTAGAATCATATGGTTTCAATTAAAATTGATTCTGAGCAATATAAATGAGTGTACTGAAAGCCCGAAATTGCGCATTTAGTGTATTTTCAGCATATCAAGATTAATGCTGATTCTTATGTAAATTGATGTGTAGAATCATATGGTCTCATTTAAAATTGATTCTGAGCAATATAAATGAGTGTACTGAAAGCCGGAAAATTGCGCATTTAGTGTATTTTCATGCATATCAAGATTAATGCTGATTCTTATGCAAATCGATTTGTATAATCATACGGTCTCATTTAAATTTGATTCTGAGCAATATAAATGAGTGTACTCAAAGTCCGAAAATTGCGCATTTAGTGTATTTTCATGCATATCAAGATTAATGCTGATTCTTATGTAAATTGATGTGTAGAATCATATGGTCTCATTTAAAATTGATTCTGATCAATATAAATGAGTGTACTGAAATATCAAAAACTGCGCATTTAGTGTATTTTCATGCATATCAAGATTAATGCTGATTCTTATGTAAATTGATGTGTAGAAATATACGGGCTCATTTAAAATTGATTCTGAGCAATATAAATGAGTGTACTGAAAGCCCGAAAATTGCGCATTTAGTGTATTTTCATGCATATCAAGATTAATGCTGTTTCTTATGTAAATTGATGTGTAGAATCATATGGTTTCATTTAAATTGATTCTGAGCAATATAAATGAGTGTACTGAAAGACCGAAAATTGCGCATTTAGTGTATTGTCATGCATATCAAGATTAATGCTGATTCTTATGTAAATTGATGTGTAGAATCATATGGTTTCATTTAAAATTGATTCTGAGCAATATAAATGAGTGTACTGAAAGACCGAATATTGCGCATTTAGTGTATTTTCATTCATATCAAGATTAATGCTGATTCTTATGTAAATTGTTGTGTAGAATCATATGGTTTCATTTAAAATTGATTCTGAGCAATATAAATGAGTGTGCTGAAAGCACGAATATTGCGCATTTAGTGTATTTTCATGCATATCAAGATTAATGCTGATTCTTATGTAAATTGATGTGTAGAATGATATGGTCTCATTTAAAATTGGTTCCGAGCAATATAAATGAGTGTACTGAAAGCCCGAAAATTGCGCATTTAGTGTATTTTCATGCATATCAAGATTAATGCTGATTCTTATGTAAATTGATCTGTAGAATAATATGGTCTCATTTAAAATTGATTCGGAGCAATAGAAATGACTGTACTGAAAGACCGAAAATTGCGCATTTAGTGTATGTTCATGCATATTAAGATTAATGCTGATTCTTATGTATATTGATGTGTAGAATCATATGGTTTCATTTAAAATTGATTCTGAGCAATATAAATGAGTGTACTGTAAGCCCGAAAATTGCGCATTTTGTGTATTTTCATGCATATCAAGATTAATGCTGATTCTTATGTAAATTGATGTGTAGAATCATATGGATTCAATTAAAATTGATTCTGAGCAATATAAATGAGTGTACTGAAAGACCGAAAATTGCGCATTTAGTGTATTTTCATGCATATCAAGATTAATGCTGATTCTTATGTAAATTGATGTGTAGAATCGTATGGTCTCATTTAAAATTGATTCTGAGCAATATAAATGAGTGTACTGAAAGACCAAACACTGCGCATTTAGTGCATTTTCATGCATATCAAGATTAATGCTGATTCATATGTAAATTGATGTGTAGAATCATACGGTCTCATTTAAAATTCATTCCGAGCAATATAAATGAGTGAACTGAAAGCCCGAAAATTGCGCATTTAGTGTATTTTCATGCATATCAAGATTAATGCTTATTCTTATGTAAATTGATTTGTAGAATCATATGGTTACATTTAAAACTGATTCTGATCAACATAAATGACTGTACTGAAAGACCAAAAACTGCGCATTTAGTGTATTTTCATGCATATCAAGATTAATGGTGATTCTTATGTAAATTGATGTGTAGAATCATATGGTTTCATTTAAAATTGATTCTGAGCAATATAAATGAGTGTA
The DNA here is from genome assembly GCA_037127315.1 of Ascarosepion bandense. NCBI lineage: Eukaryota > Metazoa > Mollusca > Cephalopoda > Sepiida > Sepiidae > Ascarosepion > Ascarosepion bandense. Next base: position 324,699 of record JBBBDQ010001971.1, read on the forward strand.
CTGAAAGCCCGAAAATTGCGCATTTACTGTATTTTCATGCATATCAAGATTAATGCTGATTCTTATGTAAATTGATATGTAGAATCATATGGTTTCATTTAAAATTGATTCTGGGCAATATAAATGTGTGTACTGAAAGACCGAAAATTGCGCATTTAGTGTATTTTCATGCATATCAAGATTAATGCGGATTCTTATGTAAATTGATGTGTAGTTTCATATGGTCTCGTTTAAAATTGATTCTGAGCAATATGAATGAGTATACTGAAAGCCGGAATATTGCGCATTTAGTGAATTTTCATGCATATCAAGATTAATGCTGATTCATATGTAAATTGATGTGTAGAATCATACGGTCTCATTTAAAATTGATACTGAGCAATATAAATGTGTGTACTAAAAGCCCGAAAATTGCGCATGTAGTGTATTTTCATGCATATCAAGATTAATGCTGATTCTTATGTAAATTGATGTGTAGAATCATATGGTTTCATTTAAAATTGATTCCGAGCAATATAAATGAGTGTACTGAAAGCCCGAAAATTGCGCATTTAGTGTATTTTCATGCATATCAAGATTAATGCTGATTCTTATGCAAATTGATGTGTAGAATAATATGGTCACATTTAAAATAGATTCCGAGCAATATCAATGAGTGTACTGAAGGCCCGAAAATTGCGCATTTAGTGTATTTTCATGCATATCAAGATTAATGCTGATTCTTATGTAAATTGATGTGTAGAATCATATGGTTACATTTAAAACTGATTCTGAGCAATATAAATGACTGTACTGAAAGACCGAAAATTGCGCATTTAGTGTATTTTCATGCATATCAAGACTAATGCTGATTCTTATGTAAATTGATGTGTAGAATCACATGGTTTCATTTAAAATTGATTCTGAGCAATATAAATGAGTGTACTGAAAGCCCGAAATTTGCGCATTTAGTGTATTTTCATGCATATCAAGATTAATGCTGATTCTTATGTAAATTGATGTCTAGAATCATATGGATTCAATTAAAATTGATTCTGAGCAATATAAATGAGTGTAGTGAAAGCCCGAAAATTGCGCATTTAGTGTATTTTCATGCATATCAAGATTAATGCTGATTCTTATGTAAATTGATGTGTAGAATCGTATGGTCTCATTTAAAATTGATTCTGATCAATATAAATGAGTGTACTGAAAGACCAAACACTGCGTATTTACTGTATTTTCATGCATATCAAGATTAATGCTGATTGATATGTAAATTGATGTGTAGAATCATACGGTCTCATTTAAAATTGATTCTGAGCAATATAAATGAGTGTACTGAAAGCCCGAAAATTACTCATTTAGTGTATTTTCATGCATATCAAGATTAATGCTGATTCTTATGTAAATTGATGTGTAGAATCACATGGTTTCATTTCAAATTGATACTGAGCAATATAAATGAGTGTACTGAAAGACCGAAAATTGCGCATTTAATGTATTTTCATGCATGTCAAGATTAATGCTGATTCTTATGTAAATTGATATGTAGAATCCTATGGTTTCATTTCAAATTGATTCTGAGCAATATAAATGTGTGTACTGAAAGCCCGAAAATTGCGCATTTAGTGTATTTTCATGCATATCAAGATTAATGCGGATTCTTATGTAAATTGATGTGTAGATTCATATGGTCTCATTTAAAATTGATTCTGAGCAATATAAATGAGTGTACTGAAAGCCCGAAAATTGCGCATTTAGTGTATTTTCATGCATATCAAGATTAATGCTGATTCTTATGTAAATTGATGTGTAGAATCATACGGTCTCATTTAAAATTGATTCTGAGCAATATAAATGAGTGTACTGAAAGCCCGAAAATTGCGCATTTAGTGTATTTTCATGCATATCAAGATTAATGCTGATTCTTATGTAAATTGATGTGTAGAATCATATGGATTCAATTAAAATTGATTCTGAGCAATATAAATGAGTGTACTGAAAACCCGAAAATTGCGCATTTAGTGTATTTTCATGCATATCAAGATTAATGCTGATTCTTATGTAAATTGATGTGTAGAATCTTATGGTCTCATTTAAAATTGATTCTGAGCAATATAAATGAGTGTCCTGAAAGCCCGAAAATTGCGCATTTAGTGTATTTTCATGCATATCAAGATTAATGCTGATTCTTATGTAAATTGATGTGTAGAATCATATGGTTTCATTTAAAATTGATTCTGAGCAATATAAATGTGTGTACTGAAAGCCCGAAAATTGCGCATTTAGAGTATTTTCATGCATGTCAAGATTAATGCTGATTCTTATGTAAATTGATATGTAGAATCATATGGTTTCATTTAAAATTGATTCTGAGCAATATAAATGTGTGTACTGAAAGCCCGAAAATTGCGCATTTAGTGTATTTTCATGCATGTCAAGATTAATGCGGATTCTTATGTAAATTGATGTGTAGATTCATATGGTCTCATTTAAAATTGATTCTGAGCAATATAAATGAGTGTACTGAAAGCCCGAAAATTGCGCATGTAGTGTATTTTCATGCATATCAAGATTAATGCTGATTCTTATGTAAATTGATGTGTAGAATCATATGGTTTCATTTAAAATTGATTCCGAGCAATATAAATGAGTGTACTGAAAGCCGGAAAATTGCGCATTTAGTGTATTTTCATGCATATCAAGATTAATGCTGATTCTTATGTAAATTGATGTGTAGAATCATATGGTCACATTTAAAATAGATTCCGAGCAAAATAAATGAGTGTACTGAAGGCCCGAAAATTGCGCATTTAGTGTATTTTCATGCATATCAAGATTAATGCTGATTCTTATGTAAATTGATGTGTAGAATCATATGGTTACATTTAAAACTCATTCTGAGCAATATAAATGACTGTACTGAAAGACCGAAAATTGCGCATTTAGTGCATTTTCAGGCATATCAAGATTAATGCTGATTCTTATGTAAATTGATGTGTAGAATCATACGGTCTCATTTAAAATTGATTCTGAGCAATATAAATGAGTGTACTGAAAGCCCGAAAATTGCGCATTTAGTGTATTTTCATGCATATCAAGATTAATGCTGATTCTTATGTAAATTGATGTGTAGAATCATATGGATTCAATTAAAATTGATTCTGAGCAATATAAATGAGTGTACTGAAAACCCGAAAATTGCGCATTTAGTGTATTTTCATGCATATCAAGATTAATGCTGATTCTTATGTAAATTGATGTGTAGAATCTTATGGTCTCATTTAAAATTGATTCTGAGCAATATAAATGAGTGTACTGAAAGCCCGAAAATTGCGCATTTAGTGTATTTTCATGCATATCAAGATTAATGCTGATTCTTATGTAAATTGATGTGTAGAATCATATGGTTTCATTTAAAATTGATTCTGAGCAATATAAATGTGTGTACTGAAAGCCCGAAAATTGCGCATTTAGAGTATTTTCATGCATGTCAAGATTAATGCTGATTCTTATGTAAATTGATATGTAGAATCATATGGTTTCATTTAAAATTGATTCTGAGCAATATAAATGTGTGTACTGAAAGCCCGAAAATTGCGCATTTAGTGTATTTTCATGCATGTCAAGATTAATGCGGATTCTTATGTAAATTGATGTGTAGATTCATATGGTCTCATTTAAAATTGATTCTGAGCAATATAAATGAGTGTACTGAAAAGCCCGAAAATTGCGCATTTAGTGTATTTTCATGCATGTCAAGATTAATGCTGACTCTTATGTAAATATATATGTAGAATCATATGGTTTCATTTAAAATTGATTCTGAGCAATATAAATGTGTGTACTGAAAGCCCGAAAATTGCGCATTTAGTGTATTTTCATGCATATCAAGATTAATGCGGATTCTTATGTAAATTGATGTGTAGATTCATATGGTCTCATTTAAAATTGATTCTGAGCAATATAAATGAGTGTACTGAAAGCCGGAAAATTGCGCATTTAGTGTATTTTCATGCATATCAAGATTAATGCTGATTCTTATGTAAATTGATGTGGAGAATCATACGGTCTCATTTAAAATTGATTCTGAGCAATATAAATGAGTGTACTGAAAGCCCGAAAATTGCGCATTTAGTGTATTTTCATGCATATCAAGATTAATGCTGATTCTTATGTAAATTGATGTATAGAATCATATCGTCTCATTCAAAATTGATTCCGAGCAATATAAATGAGTGTACTGAAAGCCCGAAAATTGCGCATTTAGTGTATTTTCATGCATATCAAGATTAATGCTGATTCTTATGTAAATTGATGTGTAGAATCATACGGTCTCATTTAAAATTGATTCTGAGCAATATAAATGTGTGTACTGAAAGCCCGAAAATTGCGCATTTAGTGTATTTTCATGCATATCAAGATTAATGCTGATTCTTATGTAAATTGATGTGTAGAATCATATGGTCTCATTTAAAATTGATTCCGAGCAATATAAATGAGTGTACTGAAAGCCCGAAAATTGCGCATTTAGTGTATTTTCATGCATATCAAGATTAATGCTGATTCTTATGTAAATTGATGTGTAGAATCATATGGTTTCATTTAAAATTGATTCTGAGCAATATAAATGAGTGTACTGAAAGCCCGAAAATTGCGCATTTAGTGTATTTTAATGCATATCAATATTAATGCTGATTCTTATGTAAATTGATGTGTAGAATCATATGGTTTCATTTAAAATTGATTCTGAGCAATATAAATGAGTGTACTGAAAGCCCGAAAATTGCGCATTTAGTGTATTTTCATGCATATCGAGATTAATGCTGATTCTTATGTAAATTGATGTGTAGAATCATATGGTCTCATTTAAAATTGATTCTGAGCAATATAAATGAGTGTGCTGAAAGCACGAAAATTGCGCATTTAGTGTATTTTCATGCATATCAAGATTAATGCTGATTCATATGTAAATTGATGTGTAGAATCATATGGTTTCATTTAAAATTGATTCTGAGCAATATAAATGAGTGTACTGAAAGCCCGAAAATTGCGCATTTAGTGTATTTTAATGCATATCAATATTAATGCTGATTCTTATGTAAATTGATGTGTAGAATCATATGGTTTCATTTAAAATTGATTCTGAGCAATATAAATGAGTGTACTGAAAGCCCGAAAATTGCGCATTTAGTGTATTTTCATGCATATCAAGATTAATGCTGATTCTTGTGTAAATTGATGTGTAGAATCACATGGTTTCATTTCAAATTTATTCTGAGCAATATAAATGAGTGTACTGAAAGCCCGAAAATTGCGCATTTAGTGTATTTTCATGCATATCAAGATTAATGCTGATTCTTATGTAAATTGATGTGTAGAATCATATGGTTTCATTTAAAATTGATTCTGAGCAATATAAATGAGTGTACTGAAAGCCCGAAAATTGCGCATTTAGTGTATTTTCATGCATATCAAGATTAATGCTGATTCTTATGTAAATTGATATGTAGAATCATATGGTTTCATTTCAAATTGATTCTGAGCAATATAAATGTGTGTACTGAAAGCCCGAAAATTGCGCATTTAGTGTATTTTCATGCATATCAAGATTAATGCGGATTCTTATGTAAATTGATGTGTAGATTCATATGGTCTCATTTAAAATTGATTCTGAGCAATATAAATGAGTGTACTGAAAGCCGGAAAATTGCGCATTTGGTGTATTTTCATGCATATCAAGATTAATGCTGATTCTTATGTAAATTGATGTGTAGAATCACATGGTTTCATTTCAAATTTATTCTGAGCAATATAAATGAGTGTACTGAAAGCCCGAAAATTGCGCATTTAGTGTATTTTCATGCATATCAAGATTAATGCTGATTCTTATGTAAATTGATGTGTAGAATCATATGGTTTCATTTAAAATTGATTCTGAGCAATATAAATGAGTGTACTGAAAGCCCGAAAATTGCGCATTTAGTGTATTTTCATGCATATCAAGATTAATGCTGATTCTTATGTAAATTGATATGTAGAATCATATGGTTTCATTTCAAATTGATTCTGAGCAATATAAATGTGTGTACTGAAAGCCCGAAAATTGCGCATTTAGTGTATTTTCATGCATATCAAGATTAATGCGGATTCTTATGTAAATTGATGTGTAGATTCATATGGTCTCATTTAAAATTGATTCTGAGCAATATAAATGAGTGTACTGAAAGCCGGAAAATTGCGCATTTGGTGTATTTTCATGCATATCAAGATTAATGCTGATTCTTATGTAAATTGATGTGGAGAATCATACGGTCTCATTTAAAATTGATTCTGAGCAATATATATGAGTGTACTGAAAGCCCGAAAATTGCGATTTTAGTGTATTTTCATGCATATCAAGATTAATGCTGATTCTTATGTAAATTGATGTGTAGAATCACATGGTTTCATTTAAAATTGATTCTGAGCAATATAAATGAGTGTACTGAAAGCCCGAAAATTGCGCATTTAGTGTATTTTCATGCATATCAAGATTAATGCTGATTCTTATGTAAATTGATGTGTAGAATCATATGGTTTCATTTAAAATTGATTCTGAGCAATATAAATGTGTGTACTGAAAGCCCGAAAATTGCGCATTTAGTGTATTTTCATGCATATCAAGATTAATGCGGATTCTTATGTAAATTGATGTGTAGAATCATATCGTCTCATTTAAAATTGATTCTGAGCAATATAAATGAGTGTACTGAAAGCCGGAAAATTGCGCATTTGTGTATTTTCATGCATATCAAGATTAATGCTGATTCTTATGTAAATTGATGTGTAGAATCACATGGTTTCATTTAAAATTGATTCTGAGCAATATAAATGAGTGTACTGAAAGCCCGAAAATTGCGCATTTAGTGTATTTTAATGCATATCAATATTAATGCTGATTCTTATGTAAATTGATGTGTAGAATCATATGGTTTCATTTAAAATTGATTCTGAGCAATATAAATGAGTGTACTGAAAGCCCGAAAATTGCGCATTTAGTGTATTTTCATGCATATCAAGATTAATGCTGATTCTTGTGTAAATTGATGTGTAGAATCACATGGTTTCATTTCAAATTTATTCTGAGCAATATAAATGAGTGTACTGAAAGCCCGAAAATTGCGCATTTAGTGTATTTTCATGCATATCAAGATTAATGCTGATTCTTATGTAAATTGATGTGTAGAATCATATGGTTTCATTTAAAATTGATTCTGAGCAATATAAATGAGTGTACTGAAAGCCCGAAAATTGCGCATTTAGTGTATTTTCATGCATATCAAGATTAATGCTGATTCTTATGTAAATTGATGTGTAGAATCGTATGGTCTAATTTAAAATTGATTCTGAGCAATATAAATGAGTGTACTGAAAGCCCGAAAATTGCGCATTTAGTGTATTTTCATGCATATCAAGATTAATGCTGATTCTTATGTAAATTGATGTGTAGAATCATATGGTTTCATTTAAAATTGATTCTGAGCAATATAAATGAATGTACTGAAAGCCCGAAAATTGCGCATTTAGTGTATTTTCATGCATATCAAGATTAATGCTGATTCTTATGTAAATTGATGTGTAGAATCATATGGTCTCATTTAAAATTGATTCTGATCAATATAAATGAGTGTACTGTAAGCCCGAAAATTGAGCATTTAGTGTATTTTCATGCATATGAAGATTAATGCTGATTATTATGTAAATTGATGTGTAGAATCATACGGTCTCATTTAAAATTGATTCTGAGCAATATAAATGTGTGTACTGAAAGCCCGAAAATTGCGCATTTAGTGTATTTTCATGCATATCAAGATTAATGCTGATTCTTATGTAAATTGATGTGTAGAATCATATGGTTTCATTTAAAATTGATTCTGATCAATATAAATGAGTGTACTGAAAGACCAAACACTGCGCATTTAGTGTATTTTCATGCATATCAAGATTAATGCTGATTCTTATGTCAATTGATGTGTAGAATCATATGGTCTCATTTAAATTGACTCCGAGCGACATGAATGTGTGTACTGAAAGCCCGAAAATTGCGCATTTAGTGTATTTTCATGCATATCAAGATTAATGCGGAATCTTATGTAAATTGATGTGTAGAATCATATGGTCTCATTTAAAATTGATTCTGAGCAATATAAATGAGTGTACTGAAAGCCGGAAAATTGCGCATTTAGTGTATTTTCTTGCATATCAAGATTAATGCTGATTCTTATGTAAATTGATGTGTAGAATCATACGGTCTCATTTAAAATTGATTCTGAGCAATATATATGAGTGTACTGAAAGCCCGAAAATTGCGATTTTAGTGAATTTTCAGGCATATCAAGATTAATGCTGATTCTTATGTAAATTGATGTGTAGAATCACATGGTTTCATTTAAAATTGATTCTGAGCAATATAAATGAGTGTACTGAAAGCCCAAAAATTGCGCATTTAGTGTATATTCATGCATATCAAGATTAATGCTGATTCTTATGTAAATTGATGTGTAGAATCATATGGTTTCATTTAAAATTGATTCTGAGCAATATAAATGAATGTACTGAAAGCCCGAAAATTGCGCATTTAGTGTATTTTCATGCATATCAAGATTAATGCTGATTCTTATGTAAATTGATGTGTAGAATCATATGGTCTCATTTAAAATTGATTCTGATCAATATAAATGAGTGTACTGTAAGCCCGAAAATTGAGCATTTAGTGTATTTTCATGCACATGAAGATTAATGCTGATTATTATGTAAATTGATGTGTAGAATCATACGGTCTCATTTAAAATTGATTCTGAGCAATATAAATGTGTGTACTGAAAGCCCGAAAATTGCGCATTTAGTGTATTTTCATGCATATCAAGATTAATGCTGATTCTTATGTAAATTGATGTGTAGAATCATATGGTTTCATTTAAAATTGATTCTGATCAATATAAATGAGTGTACTGAAAGACCAAACACTGCGCATTTAGTGTATTTTCATGCATATCAAGATTAATGCTGATTCTTATGTCAATTGATGTGTAGAATCATATGGTCTCATTTAAATTGACTCCGAGCGACATGAATGTGTGTACTGAAAGCCCGAAAATTGCGCATTTAGTGTATTTTCATGCATATCAATATTAAAGCTGATTCTTATGTAAATTGATGTGTAGAATCATATGGTTTCATTTAAAATTGATTCTGAGCAATATAAATGAGTGTACTGAAAGCCCGAAAATTGCGCATTTAGTGTATTTTCATGCATATCAAGATTAATGCTGATTCTTATGTAAATTGATGTGTAGAATCACATGGTTTCATTTCAAATTTATTCTGAGCAATATAAATGAGTGTACTGAAAGCCCGAAAATTGCGCATTTAGTGTATTTTCATGCATATCAAGATTAATGCTGATTCTTATGTAAATTGATGTGTAGAATCATATGGTTTCATTTAAAATTGATTCTGAGCAATATAAATGAGTGTACTGAAAGCCCGAAATGTGCGCATTTAGTGTATTTTCATGCATATCCAGATTAATGTTGATTCTTATGTAAATTGATGTGTAGAATCATACGGTCTCATATAAAATTGATTCTGATCAATATAAATGAGTGTACTGTAAGCCCGAAAATTGAGCATTTAGTGTATTTTCATGCATATCAAGATTAATGCTGATTCTTATGTAAATTGAGGTGTAGAATCATACGGTCTCATTTAAAATTGATTCTGAGCAATATAAATGAGTGTACTGAAAAGCCCGAAAATTGCGCATTTAGTGTATTTTCATGCATATCAAGATTAATGCTGATTCTTATGTAAATTGATGTGTAGAATCATATGGATTCAATTAAAATTGATTCTGAGCAATATAAATGAGTGTGCTGAAAGCCCGAAAATTGCGCATTTAGTGTATTTTCATATAAAATAAACTAAATGCGCAATTTTCGGGCTTTCAGTACACACATTTATATTGCTCAGAATCAATTTTAAATGAGACCGTATGATTCTACACATCAATTTACATAAGAATCAGCATTAATCTTGATATGCATGAAAATACACTAAATGCGCAATTTTCGGGCTTTCAGTACACTCATTTATATTGCTCGGAATCAATTTTAAATGAGACGATATGATTATACACATCAATTTACATATGAATCAGCATTAATCTTGATATGCATGAAAATACACTAAATGCGCAATTTTCGGGCTTTCAGTACACTCATTTATATTGCTCAGAATCAATTTTAAATGAGACCGTATGATTCTACACATCAATTTACATAAGAATCCGCATTAATCTTGATATGCATGAAAATACACTAAATGCGCAATTTTCGGGCTTTCAGTACACACATTTATATTGCTCAGAATCAATTTTAAATGAGACCGTATGATTCTACACATCAATTTACATAAGAATCAGCATTAATCTTGATATGCATGAAAATACACTAAATGCGCAATTTTCCGGCTTTCAGTACACTCATTTATATTGCCCAGAATCAATTTTAAATGAGACCATATGAATCTACACATCAATTTACATAAGAATCCGCATTAATCTTGATATGCATGAAAATACACTAAATGCGCAATTTTCGGGCTTTCAGTACACACATTTATATTGCTCAGAATCAATTTTAAATGAAACCATATGATTCTACATATATATTTACATAAGAATCAGCATTAATCTTGACATGCATGAAAATACACTAAATGCGCAATTTTCGGGGTTTCAGAACACTCATTTATATTGCTCAGAATCAATTTTAAATGAAACTATATGATTCTACATATATATTTACATAAGAATCAGCATTAATCTTGACATGCATGAAAATACACTAAATGCGCAATTTTCGGGGTTTCAGAACACTCATTTATATTGCTCAGAATCAATTTTAAATGAAACCATATGATTCTACATATATATTTACATAAGAATCAGCATTAATCTTGACATGCATGAAAATACACTAAATGCGCAATTTTCGGGGTTTCAGAACACTCATTTATATTGCTCAGAATCAATTTTAAATGAGACCATATGAATCTACACATCAATTTACATAAGAATCCGCATTAATCTTGACATGCATGAAAATACACTAAATGCGCAATTTTCGGGCTTTCAGTACACACATTTATATTGCTCAGAATCAATTTTAAATGAAACCATATGATTCTACATATCAATTTACATAAGAATCAGCATTAATCTTGACATGCATGAAAATACACTAAATGCGCAATTTTCGGGCTTTCAGTACACACATTTATATTGCTCAGAATCAATTTTAAATGAGACCGTATGATTCTACACATCAATTTACATAAGAATCAGCATTAATCTTGATATGCATGAAAATACACTAAATGCGCAATTTTCGGGCTTTCAGTACACACATTTATATTGCTCAGAATCAATTTTAAATGAGACCGTAAGATTCTACACATCAATTTACATAAGAATCAGCATTAATCTTGATATGCATGAAAATACACTAAATGCGCAAATTTCGGGCTTTCAGTACACTCATTTATATTGCTGAGAATCAATTTTAAATTAAACCATTTGATACTACACATCAATTTACATAAGAATCAGCATTAATCTTGATATGCATGAAAATACACTAAATGCGCAATTTTCGGTCTTTCAGTACAGTCATTTCTATTGCTCAGAATCAATTTTAAATGAAACCATATGATTCTACACATCAATTTACATAAGAATCAGCATTAATCATGATATGCATGAAAATACACTAAATGCGCAATTTTCGGGCTTTCAGTACACTCATTTATATTGCTCGGAATCAATTTAAATGAGACCATATGATTCTACAAATCAATTTACATAAGAATCAGCATTAATCTTGATATGCATGAAAATACACTAAATGCGCAATTTTCGGGCTTTCAGTACACACATTTATATTGCTCAGAATCAATTTTAAATGAGACCGTATGATTCTACACATCAATTTACATAAGAATCAGCATTAATCTTGATATGCATGAAAATACACTAAATGCGCAATTTTCGGGCTTTTCAGTACACTCATTTATATTGCTCAGAATCAATTTTAAATGAGACCATATGAATCTACACATCAATTTACATAAGAATCCGCATTAATCTTGATATGCATGAAAATACACTAAATGCACAATTTTCGGGATTTCAGTACACACATTTATATTGCTCAGAATCAATTTGAAATGAAACCATATGATTCTACATATCAATTTACATAAGAATCAGCATTAATCTTGACATGCATGAAAATACACTAAATGCCCAATTTTCGGTCTTTCAGTACACTCATTTATATTGCTCAGTATCAATTTGAAATGAAACCATGTGATTCTACACATCAATTTACATAAGAATCAGCATTAATCTTGATATGCATGAAAATACACTAAATGAGTAATTTTCGGGCTTTCAGTACACTCATTTATATTGCTCAGAATCAATTTTAAATGAGACCGTATGATTCTACACATCAATTTACATATCAATCAGCATTAATCTTGATATGCATGAAAATACACTAAATGCGCAGTGTTTGGTCTTTCAGTACACTCATTTATATTGATCAGAATCAATTTTAAATGAGTCCATACGATTCTACACATCAATTTACATAAGAATCAGCATTAATCTTGATATGCATGAAAATACACTAAATGCGCAATTTTCGGGCTTTCAGTACACTCATTTATATTGCTCAGAATCAATTTTAATTGAATCCATATGATTCTACACATCAATTTACATAAGAATCAGCATTAATCTTGATATGCATGAAAATACACTAAATGCGCAAATTTCGGGCTTTCACTACACTCATTTATATTGCTCAGAATCAATTTTAAATGAAACCATGTGATTCTACACATCAATTTACATAAGAATCAGCATTAATCTTGATATGCATGAAAATACACTAAATGCGCAATTTTCGGTCTTTCAGTACAGTCATTTATATTGCTCAGAATCAGTTTTAAATGTAACCATATGATTCTACACATCAATTTACATAAGAATCAGCATTAATCTTGACATGCATGAAAATACACTAAATGCGCAATTTTCGGGCCTTCAGTACACTCATTTATATTGCTCGGAATCTATTTTAAATGTGACCATATGATTCTACACATCAATTTACATAAGAATCAGCATTAATCTTGATATGCATGAAAATACACTAAATGCGCAATTTTCGGGCTTTCAGTACACTGATTTATATTGCTCGGAATCAATTTTAAATGAAACCATATGATTCTACACATCAATTTACATAAGAATCAGCATTAATCTTGATATGCATGAAAATACACTACATGCGCAATTTTCGGGCTTTTAGTACACACATTTATATTGCTCAGAATCAATTTGAAATGAGACCGTATGATTCTACACATCAATTTACATATGAATGAGCATTAATCTTGATATGCATGAAAATTCACTAAATGCGCAATTTTCCGGCTTTCAGTACACTCATTTATATTGCTCAGAATCAATTTTAAATGAGACCATATGAAACTACACATCAATTTACATAAGAATCCGCATTAATCTTGATATGCATGAAAATACACTAAATGCGCAATTTTCGGTCTTTCAGTACACACATTTATATTGCTCAGAATCAATTTTAAATGAAACCATATGATTCTACATATCAATTTACATAAGAATCAGCATTAATCTTGATATGCATGAAAATACACTAAATGCGCAATTTTCGGGCTTTCAGTACACTCATTTATATTGCTCAGAATCAATTTTAAATGAAACCATATGATTCTACACATCAATTTACATAAGAATCACCATTAATCTTGATATGCATGAAAATACACTAAATGCGCAGTTTTTGGTCTTTCAGTACAGTCATTTATATTGATCAGAATCAGTTTTAAATGTAACCATATGATACTACAAAACAATTTACATAAGAATAAGCATTAATCTTGATATGCATGAAAATACACTAAATGCGCAATTTTCGGGCCTTCAGTACACTCATTTATATTGCTCGGAATCAATTTTAAATGTGACCATAGGATTCTACACATCAATTTACATAAGAATCAGCATTAATCTTGATATGCATGAAAATACACTAAATGCGCAATTTTCGGTCTTTCAGTACACACATTTATATTGCTCAGAATCAATTTTAAATGAAACCATATGATTCTACATATCAATTTACATAAGAATCAGCATTAATCTTGATATGCATGAAAATACACTAAATGCGCAATTTTCGGGCTTTCAGTACACTCATTTATATTGCTCAGAATCAATTTTAAATGAAACCATATGATTCTACACATCAATTTACATAAGAATCACCATTAATCTTGATATGCATGAAAATACACTAAATGCGCAGTTTTTGGTCTTTCAGTACAGTCATTTCTATTGCTCCGAATCAATTTTAAATTAGACCATACGATTCTACACATCAATTTACATAAGAATCAGCATTAATCTTGATATGCATGAAAACACACTAAATGCGCAATTTTCGGGCTTTCAGTACACTCATTTATATTGCTCAGAATCAATTTTAAATTAGACCATACGATTCTACACATCAATTTACATAAGAATCAGCATTAATCTTGATATGCATGAAAATACACTAAATGCGCAATTTTCGGGCTTTCAGTACACTCATTTATATTGCTCAGAATCAATTTTAATTGAATCCATATGATTCTACACATCAATTTACATAAGAATCAGCATTAATCTTGATATGCATGAAAATACACTAAATACGCAATTTTCGGGCTTTCAGTACACTCATTTATATTGCTCAGAATCAATTTTCAATGAAACCATATGATTCTACACATCAATATACATAAGAATCAGCATTAATCTTAATATGCATGAAAATACACTAAATGCGCAATTTTCGGTCTTTCAGTACAGTCATTTCTATTGCTCCGAATCAATTTTAAATGGGACCATATTATTCTACACATCAATTTACATAAGAATCAGCATTAATCTTGATATGCATGAAAATACACTAAATGCGCAATTTTCGGGCTTTCAGTACACTCATTTATATTGCTCGGAACCAATTTTAAATGAGACCATATCATTCTACACATCAATTTACATAAGAATCAGCATTAATCTTGATATGCATGAAAATACACTAAATGCGCAATTTTCGGGCTTTCAGTACACTGATTTATATTGCTCGGAATCAATTTTAAATGAAACCATATGATTCTACACATCAATTTACATAAGAATCAGCATTAATCTTGATATGCATGAAAATACACTACATGCGCAATTTTCGGGCTTTTAGTACACACATTTATATTGCTCAGAATCAATTTTAAATGAGACCGTATGATTCTACACATCAATTTACATATGAATCTGCATTAATCTTGATATGCATGAAAATTCACTAAATGCGCAATTTTCCGGCTTTCAGTACACTCATTTATATTGCTCAGAATCAATTTTAAATGAGACCATATGAAACTACACATCAATTTACATAAGAATCCGCATTAATCTTGATATGCATGAAAATACACTAAATGCGCAATTTTCGGTCTTTCAGTACACACATTTATATTGCTCAGAATCAATTTTAAATGAAACCATATGATTCTACATATCAATTTACATAAGAATCAGCATTAATCTTGATATGCATGAAAATACACTAAATGCGCAATTTTCGGGCTTTCAGTACACTCATTTATATTGCTCAGAATCAATTTTAAATGAAACCATATGATTCTACACATCAATTTACATAAGAATCACCATTAATCTTGATATGCATGAAAATACACTAAATGCGCAGTTTTTGGTCTTTCAGTACAGTCATTTATATTGATCAGAATCAGTTTTAAATGTAACCATATGATACTACAAAACAATTTACATAAGAATAAGCATTAATCTTGATATGCATGAAAATACACTAAATGCGCAATTTTCGGGCCTTCAGTACACTCATTTATATTGCTCGGAATCAATTTTAAATGTGACCATAGGATTCTACACATCAATTTACATAAGAATCAGCATTAATCTTGATATGCATGAAAATACACTAAATGCGCAATTTTCGGTCTTTCAGTACACACATTTATATTGCTCAGAATCAATTTTAAATGAAACCATATGATTCTACATATCAATTTACATAAGAATCAGCATTAATCTTGATATGCATGAAAATACACTAAATGCGCAATTTTCGGGCTTTCAGTACACTCATTTATATTGCTCAGAATCAATTTTAAATGAAACCATATGATTCTACACATCAATTTACATAAGAATCACCATTAATCTTGATATGCATGAAAATACACTAAATGCGCAGTTTTTGGTCTTTCAGTACAGTCATTTCTATTGCTCCGAATCAATTTTAAATTAGACCATACGATTCTACACATCAATTTACATAAGAATCAGCATTAATCTTGATATGCATGAAAATACACTAAATGCGCAATTTTCGGGCTTTCAGTACACTCATTTATATTGCTCAGAATCAATTTTAAATTAGACCATACGATTCTACACATCAATTTACATAAGAATCAGCATTAATCTTGATATGCATGAAAATACACTAAATGCGCAATTTTCGGTCTTTCAGTACACACATTTATATTGCTCAGAATCAATTTTAATTGAATCCATATGATTCTACACATCAATTTACATAAGAATCAGCATTAATCTTGATATGCATGAAAATACACTAAATGCGCAATTTTCGGGCTTTCAGTACACTCATTTATATTGCTCAGAATCAATTTTAATTGAATCCATATGATTCTACACATCAATTTACATAAGAATCAGCATTAATCTTGATATGCATGAAAATACATTAAATACGCAATTTTCGGGCTTTCAGTACACTCATTTATATTGCTCAGAATCAATTTTCAATGAAACCATATGATTCTACACATCAATATACATAAGAATCAGCATTAATCTTAATATGCATGAAAATACACTAAATGCGCAATTTTCGGTCTTTCAGTACAGTCATTTCTATTGCTCCGAATCAATTTTAAATGAGACCATATTATTCTACACATCAATTTACATAAGAATCAGCATTAATCTTGATATGCATGAAAATACACTAAATGCGCAATTTTCGGGCTTTCAGTACACTCATTTATATTGCTCAGAATCAATTTTAAATGAGACCATATGAATCTACACATCAATTTACATAAGAATCCGCATTAATCTTGATATGCATGAAAATACACTAAATGCGCAATTTTCGGGCTTTCAGTACACTCATTTATATTGCTCAGAATCAATTTTAATTGAATCCATATGATTCTACACATCAATTTACATAAGAATCAGCATTAATCTTGATATGCATGAAAATACACTAAATACGCAATTTTCGGGCTTTCAGTACACTCATTTATATTGCTCAGAATCAATTTTCAATGAAACCATATGATTCTACACATCAATATACATAAGAATCAGCATTAATCTTAATATGCATGAAAATACACTAAATGCGCAATTTTCGGTCTTTCAGTACAGTCATTTCTATTGCTCCGAATCAATTTTAAATGAGACCATATTATTCTACACATCAATTTACATAAGAATCAGCATTAATCTTGATATGCATGAAAATACACTAAATGCGCAATTTTCGGGCTTTCAGTACACTCATTTATATTGCTCGGAACCAATTTTAAATGAGACCATATCATTCTACACATCAATTTACATAAGAATCAGCATTAATCTTGATATGCATGAAAATACACTAAATGCGCAATTTTCGGGCTTTCAGTACACTGATTTATATTGCTCGGAATCAATTTTAAATGAAACCATATGATTCTACACATCAATTTACATAAGAATCAGCATTAATCTTGATATGCATGAAAATACACTACATGCGCAATTTTCGGGCTTTTAGTACACACATTTATATTGCTCAGAATCAATTTTAAATGAGACCGTATGATTCTACACATCAATTTACATATGAATCTGCATTAATCTTGATATGCATGAAAATTCACTAAATGCGCAATTTTCCGGCTTTCAGTACACTCATTTATATTGCTCAGAATCAATTTTAAATGAAACCATATGATTCTACATATCAATTTACATAAGAATCAGCATTAATCTTGATATGCATGAAAATACACTAAATGCGCAATTTTCGGGCTTTCAGTACACTCATTTATATTGCTCAGAATCAATTTTAAATGAAACCATATGATTCTACACATCAATTTACATAAGAATCACCATTAATCTTGATATGCATGAAAATACACTAAATGCGCAGTTTTTGGTCTTTCAGTACAGTCATTTATATTGATCAGAATCAGTTTTAAATGTAACCATATGATACTACAAAACAATTTACATAAGAATAAGCATTAATCTTGATATGCATGAAAATACACTAAATGCGCAATTTTCGGGCCTTCAGTACACTCATTTATATTGCTCGGAATCAATTTTAAATGTGACCATAGGATTCTACACATCAATTTACATAAGAATCAGCATTAATCTTGATATGCATGAAAATACACTAAATGCGCAATTTTCGGTCTTTCAGTACACACATTTATATTGCTCAGAATCAATTTTAAATGAAACCATATGATTCTACATATCAATTTACATAAGAATCAGCATTAATCTTGATATGCATGAAAATACACTAAATGCGCAATTTTCGGGCTTTCAGTACACTCATTTATATTGCTCAGAATCAATTTTAAATGAAACCATATGATTCTACACATCAATTTACATAAGAATCACCATTAATCTTGATATGCATGAAAATACACTAAATGCGCAGTTTTTGGTCTTTCAGTACAGTCATTTCTATTGCTCCGAATCAATTTAAATTAGACCATACGATTCTACACATCAATTTACATAAGAATCAGCATTAATCTTGATATGCATGAAAATACACTAAATGCGCAATTTTCGGGCTTTCAGTACACTCATTTATATTGCTCAGAATCAATTTTAAATTAGACCATACGATTCTACACATCAATTTACATAAGAATCAGCATTAATCTTGATATGCATGAAAATACACTAAATGCGCAATTTTCGGGCTTTCAGTACACTCATTTATATTGCTCAGAATCAATTTTAATTGAATCCATATGATTCTACACATCAATTTACATAAGAATCAGCATTAATCTTGATATGCATGAAAATACACTAAATACGCAATTTTCGGGCTTTCAGTACACTCATTTATATTGCTCAGAATCAATTTTCAATGAAACCATATGATTCTACACATCAATATACATAAGAATCAGCATTAATCTTAATATGCATGAAAATACACTAAATGCGCAATTTTCGGTCTTTCAGTACAGTCATTTCTATTGCTCCGAATCAATTTTAAATGAGACCATATTATTCTACACATCAATTTACATAAGAATCAGCATTAATCTTGATATGCATGAAAATACACTAAATGCGCAATTTTCGGGCTTTCAGTACACTCATTTATATTGCTCGGAACCAATTTTAAATGAGACCATATCATTCTACACATCAATTTACATAAGAATCAGCATTAATCTTGATATGCATGAAAATACACTAAATGCGCAATTTTCGGGCTTTCAGTACACTGATTGATATTGCTCGGAATCAATTTTAAATGAAACCATATGATTCTACACATCAATTTACATAAGAATCAGCATTAATCTTGATATGCATGAAAATACACTACATGCGCAATTTTTCGCTTTTAGTACACACATTTATATTGCTCAGTATCAATTTTAAATGAGACCGTATGATTCTACATATCAATTTACATATGAATCTGCATTAATCTTGATATGCATGAAAATTCACTAAATGCGCAATTTTCCGTCTTTCAGTACACTCATTTATATTGCTCAGAATCAATTTTAAATGAGACCATATGAAACTACACATCAATTTACATAAGAATCCGCATTAATCTTGATATGCATGAAAATACACTAAATGCGCAATTTTCGGTCTTTCAGTACACACATTTATATTGCTCAGAATCAATTTTAAATGAAACCATATGATTCTACATATCAATTTACATAAGAATCAGCATTAATCTTGATATGCATGAAAATACACTAAATGCGCAATTTTCGGGCTTTCAGTACACTCATTTATATTGCTCAGAATCAATTTTAAATGAAACCATATGATTCTACACATCAATTTACATAAGAATCACCATTAATCTTGATATGCATGAAAATACACTAAATGCGCAGTTTTTGGTCTTTCAGTACAGTCATTTCTATTGCTCCGAATCAATTTTAAATTAGACCATACGATTCTACACATCAATTTACATAAGAATCAGCATTAATCTTGATATGCATGAAAATACACTAAATGCGCAATTTTCGGGCTTTCAGTACACTCATTTATATTGCTCAGAATCAATTTTAAATTAGACCATACGATTCTACACATCAATTTACATAAGAATCAGCATTAATCTTGATATGCATGAAAATACACTAAATGCGCAATTTTCGGGCTTTCAGTACACTCATTTATATTGCTCAGAATCAATTTTAATTGAATCCATATGATTCTACACATCAATTTACATAAGAATCAGCATTAATCTTGATATGCATGAAAATACACTAAATACGCAATTTTCGGGCTTTCAGTACACTCATTTATATTGCTCAGAATCAATTTTCAATGAAACCATATGATTCTACACATCAATATACATAAGAATCAGCATTAATCTTAATATGCATGAAAATACACTAAATGCGCAATTTTCGGTCTTTCAGTACAGTCATTTCTATTGCTCCGAATCAATTTTAAATGAGACCATATTATTCTACACATCAATTTACATAAGAATCAGCATTAATCTTGATATGCATGAAAATACACTAAATGCGCAATTTTCGGGCTTTCAGTACACTCATTTATATTGCTCGGAACCAATTTTAAATGAGACCATATCATTCTACACATCAATTTACATAAGAATCAGCATTAATCTTGATATGCATGAAAATACACGAAATGCGCAATTTTCGTGCTTTCAGCACACTCATTTATATTGCTCAGAATCAATTTTAAATGAGACCATATGATTCTACACATCAATTTACATAAGAATCAGCATTAATCTTGATATGAATGAAAATACACTAAATGCGCAATTTTCGGGCTTTCAGTACACTCATTTATATGGCTCAGAATCAATTTTAAATGAAACCATATGATTCTACACATCAATTTACATAAGAATCAGCATTAATCTTGATATGCATGAAAATACACTAAATGCGCAATTTTCGGGCTTTCAGTACACTCATTTATATTGCTCAGAATCAATTTAAATGAAACCATATGATTCTACACATCAATTTACATAAGAAACAGCATTAATCTTGATATGCATGAAAATACACTAAATGCGCAATTTTCGGGCTTTCAGTACACTCATTTATATTGATCAGAATAAATTTTAAATGAGCCCGTATGTTTCTACACATCAATTTACATAAGAATCAGCATTAATCTTGATATGCATGAAAATACACTAAATGCGCAGTATTTGATATTTCAGTACACTCATTTATATTGATCAGAATCAATTTTAAATGAGACCATATGATTCTACACATCAATTTACATAAGAATCAGCATTAATCTTGATATGCATGAAAATACACTAAATGCGCAATTTTCGGACTTTGAGTACACTCATTTATATTGCTCAGAATCAATTTTAAATGAGACCGTATGATTCTACAAATCGATTTGCATAAGAATCAGCATTAATCTTGATATGCATGAAAATACACTAAATGCGCAATTTTCGGGATTTCAGTACAGTCATTTATATTGCTCAGAATCAATTTTGAATGAAACCATGATTCTACACATCAATTTACATAAGAATCAGCATTAATCTTGATATGCATGAAAATACACTAAATGCGCAATTTCGGGCTTTCAGTACACACATTTATATTGCTCGGAATCAATTGTAAATGAGACCATATGATTCTACACATCAATTTATATAAGAATCAGCATTAATCTTGATATGCATGAAAATACACTATATGCGCAATTTCCGGCTTTCAGTACACTCATTTATATTGCTCAGAATCAATTTTAAATGAGACCATATGATTCTACACATCTATTTACATAAGAATCAGCATTAATCTTGATATGCATGAAAATACACTAAATGCGCAATTTTCGGGCTTTCAGTACACTCATTTATATTGCTCAGAATCAATTTGAAATGAGACCGTATGATTCTACACATCAGTTTACATAAGAATCAGCATTAATCTTGACATGCATGAAAATACACTAAATGCGCAATTTTCGGGGTTTCAGTACACTCATTTATATTGATCAGAATCAATTTTAAATGAGACCATAATATTCTACACATCAATTTACATAAGAATCAGCATTAATCTTGATATGCATGAAAATACATTTAATGCGCAATATTCCAGCTTTCAGTACACTCATTTATATTGCTCAGAATCAATTTTAAATGAGACCGTATGATTCTACACATCAATTTACATAAGAATCAGCATTAATCGTGATATGCATGAAAATACGTTTAATGCGCAATTTTCGGGCTTTCAGTACAGTCATTTCTATTGCTCCGAATCAATTTTAAATGAGACCATATTATTCTACACATCAATTTACATAAGAATCAGCATTAATCTTGATATGCATGAAAATACACTATATGCGCAGTATTTGATATTTCAGTACACTCATTTATATTGATCAGAATCAATTTTAAATGAGGACATATGATTCTACACATCAATTTACATAAGAATCAGCATTAATCTTGATATGCATGAAAATACACTAAATGCGCAATTTTCGGGCTTTCAGTACATTCATTTATACTGCTCAGAATCAATTTTAAATGAGACCATATGATTCTACACATCAATTTACATAAGAATCAGCATTAATCTTGATATGCATGAAAATACACTAAATGCGCAATTTTCGGACTTTCAGTACATTCATTTATATTGCTCAGAATCAATTTGAAATGAAAACATATGATTCTACACATCAATTTACATAAGAAACAGCATTAATCTTGCTATGCATGAAAATACACTAAATGCGCAATTTTCGATCTTTCAGTACACTCATTTATATTGCTCAGAATCAATTTTAAATGAAACCATATGATTCTACACATCAATTTACATAAGAAACAGCATTAATCTTGATATGCATGAAAATACACTAAATGCGCAATTTTCGGGCTTTCAGTACACTCATTTATATTGCTCAGAATCAATTTTAAATGAGCCCGTATGATTCTACACATCAATTTACATAAGAATCAGCATTAATCTTGATATGCATGAAAATACACTAAATGCGTAGATTTTGATATTTCAGTACACTCATTTATATTGATCAGAATCAATTTTAAATGAGACCATATGATTCTACACATCAATTTACATAAGAATCAACATTAATCTTGATATGCATGAAAATACACTAAATGCGAAATTTTCGGACTTTGAGTACACTCATTTATATTGCTCAGAATCAAATTTAAATGAGACCGTATGATTATACAAATCGATTTGCATAAGAATCAGCATTAATCTTGATATGCATGAAAATACACTAAATGCGCAATTTTCGGGCTTTCAGTACACTCATTTATATTGCTCAGAATAAATTTTAAATGAAACCATTTGATACTACACATCAATTTACATAAGAATCAGCATTAAACTTGATATGCATGAAAATACACTAAATGCGCAGTTTTTGGTCTTTCAGTACACTCATTTACATTAATCAGTATCAATTTTAAATGAGACCGTATGATTCTACACATCAATTTACATAAGAATCAGCATTAATCTTGATATGCATGAAAATACACTAAATGCGCAATTTTCCGGCTTTCAGTACACTCATTTATATTGCTCAGAATTAATTTTAAATGAGACCATATGATTCTACACATCAATTTACATAAGAATCAGCATTAATCTTGATATGCTGAAAACACACTAAATGCGCAATTTTCGGGCTTTCAGTACACTCATTTATATTGCTCAGAATCAATTTTAATTGAAACCATATGATTCTACACATCAATTTACATAAGAATCAGCAGTAATCTTGATATGCATGAAAATACACTAAATGCGCAATTTTCGGGCTTTCAGTACACTCATTTATATTGCTCAGAATCAATTTTAAATGAGACCGTATGATTCTACACATCAATTTACATAAGAATCAGCATTAATCTTGATATGCATGAAAATACACTAAATGCGCAATTTTCGGGCTTTCAGTACACTCATTTATATTGCTCAGAATCAATTTAAATGAAACCATATGATTCTACACATCAATTTACATAAGAATCAGCATTAATCTCGATATGTGTAGAATCATATGGTCTCATTTAAAATTGATTCTGATCAATATAAATGAGTATACTGAAATATCAAAAACTGCGCATTTAGTGTATTTTCATGCATATCAAGATTAATGCTGATTCTCATGTAAATTGATGTGTAGAATCATACGGTCTCATTTAAAATTGATACTGAGCAATATAAATGAGTGTACTGAAAGCCCGAAAATTGCGCATTTAGTGTATTTTCATGCATATCAAGATTAATGCTGATTCTTATGTAAATTGATGTGTAGAATCATATGGTTTCATTTAAAATTGATTCTGAGCATTATAAATGAGTGTACTGAAAGCCTCCCGAAAATGCGCATTTAGTGTATTTTCAAGCATATCAAGATTAATGCTGATTCTTATGTAAATTGATGTGTAGAATCATATGGTTTCATTTAAAATTGATTCTGAGCAACATAAATGAGTGTACTGAAAGCCCGAAAATTGCGCATTTAGTGTATTTTCATGCATATCAAGATTAATGCTGATTCTTATGTAAATTGATGTGTAGAATCATATGGTCTCATTTAAAATTGATTCTGAGCAATATAAATGAGTGTGCTGAAAGCCCGAAAAATGCGCATTAAAGTATTTTCATGCATATCAAGATTAATGCTGATTCTTATGTAAATTCATGTGTAGAATCATATGGTCTCATTTAAAATTGATTCTGATCAATATAAATGCGTGTACTGAAAAACCAAAAACTGCGCATTTAGTGTATTTTCATGCATATCAAGATTAATGCTGATTCTTATGTAAATTGATGTGTAGAATCATATGGTCACATTTAAAATTGATTCTGAGCAATATAAATGAGTGTACTGAAAGCCCGAAATTTGTGCATTTAGTGCATTTTCATGCATATCAAGATTAATGCTGATTCTTATGTAAATTGATGTGTAGAATCATATGGTCTCATTTAAGATTGATTCCGAGCAATATAAATGAGTGTACTGAAAGCCCGAAAATTGCGCATTTAGTGTATTTTCATGCATATCAAGATTAATGCTGATTCTTATGTAAATTGATGTGTAGAATCATATGGTCTCATTTAAAATTGATTCTGAGCAATATAAATGAGTGTACTGAAATATCAAATACTGCGCATTTAGTGCATTTTCATGCATATCAAGATTAATGCAGATTCTTATGTAAATTGATGTGTAGAATCATATGGTCTCATTTAAAATTGATTCTGATCAATATAAATGAGCATACTGAAATATCAAAAACTGCGCATTAATGTAATTTCATGCATATCAAGATTATTGCTGATTCTTATGTAAATTGATGTGTAGAATCATACGGTCTCATTTAAAATTGATGCTGAGCAATATAAATGAGTGTACTGAAAGCCCGAATATTGCGCATTTAGTGTATTTTCATGCATATCAAGATTAATGCTGACTCTTATGTAAATTGATGTGTAGAATCATATGGTTTCATTTAAAATTGATTATGAGCAATATAAATGAGTGTACTTAAAGCCCGAAAATTGCGCATTTACTGTATTTTCAAGCATATCAAGATTAATGCTGATTCTTATGAAAATTGATGTGTAGAATCATATGGTTACATTTAAAATTGATTCTGAGCAATATAAATGAGTGTAATGAAAGCCCGAAATTTGCGCATTTAGTGTATTTTCATGGATATCAAGATTAATGCTGATTCTTATGTAAATTGATGTGTAGAATCATATGGTCTCATTTAAAATTGATTCCGAGCAATATTAATGAGTGTACTGAAATATCAAAAACTGCGCATTTAGTGTATTTTCATGCATATCAAGATTAATGCTGATTCTTATGTAAATTGATGTGTAGAATCATACGGTCTCATTTAAAATTGATTCTGATCAATATAAATGTGTGTACTGAAAGCCCGAAAATTGCGCATTTAGTGTATTTTCATGCATATCAAGATTAATGCTGATTCTTATGTAAATTGATGTGTAGAATCATATGGTTTCATTTAAAATTGATTCTGAGCAATATAAATGAGTGTACTGAAAGCCCGAAAATTGCGCATTTAGTGTATTTTCATCCATATCAAGATTAATGCTGATTCTAATGTAAATTGATTATGTAGAATCATACGGTCTCATTTAAAATTGATTCTGAGCAATATAAATGAGTGTACTGAAAGCTGGAATATTGCGCATTAAGTGTATTTTCATGCATATCAAGATTAATGCTGATTCTTATGTAAATTGATGTGTAGAATCATATGGTTTCATTTAAATTGATTCTGAGCAATATAAATGAGTGTACTGAAAGCCCGAAATTTGCGCATTTAGTGTATTTTCATGCATATCAAGATTAATGCTGATTCTTATGTAAATTGATGTGTAGAATCATACGGTCTCATTTAAAATTGATTCTGAGCAATATAAATGAGTGTACTGAAAGCCCGAAAATTGCGCATTTAGTGTATTTTCATGCATATCAAGATTAATGCTGATTCTTATGTAAATTGATGTGTAGAATCATATGGTCTCATTTAAAATTGATTCTGAGCAATATAAATGAGTGTACTGAAAGCCGGAAAATTGCGCATTTAGTGTATTTTCATGCATATCAAGATTAATGCTGATTCTTATGTAAATTGATGTGTAGAATCATATGGTCTCAGGTAAAATTGATTCTGATCAATGTAAATGAGTGTACTGAAAGACCAAAAACTGCGCATTTAGTGTATTTTCATGCATATCAAGTTTAATGCTGATTCTTATGTAAATTGATGTGTAGTATCAAATGGTTTCATTTAAAATTTATTCTGAGCAATATAAATGAGTGTACTGAAAGCCCGAAAATTGCGCATTTAGTGTATTTTCATGCATATCAAGATTAATGCTGATTCTTATGCAAATCGATTTGTATAATCATACGGTCTCATTTAAATTTGATTCTGAGCAATATAAATGAGTGTACTCAAAGTCCGAAAATTTCGCATTTAGTGTATTTTCATGCATATCAAGATTAATGTTGATTCTTATGTAAATTGATGTGTAGAATCATATGGTCTCATTTAAAATTGATTCTGATCAATATAAATGAGTGTACTGAAATATCAAAAACTGGGCATTTAGTGTATTTTCATGCATATCAAGATTAATGCTGATTCTCATGTAAATTGATGTGTAGAATCATACGGACTCATTTAAAATTGATTCTGAGCAATATAAATGAGTGTACTGAAAGCCCGAAAATTGCGCATTTAGTGCATTTTCATGCATATCAAGATTAATGCGGATTCTTATGTAAATTGATGTGTAGATTCATATGGTCTCATTTAAAATTGATTCTGAGCAATATAAATGAGTGTACTGAAAGCCCGAAAATTGCGCATTTAGTGTATTTTCATGCATATCAAGATTAATGCTGATTCTTATGTAAATTGATGTGTAGAATCATATGGTCTCATTTAAAATTGATTCCGAGCAATATAAATGAGTGTGCTGAAAGCCCGAAAATTGCGCATTTAGTGTATTTTCATGCATATCAAGATTAATGCTGATTCTTATGTAAATTGATGTGTAGAATAATATGGTCTCATTTAAAATTGATTCGGAGCAATAGAAATGACTGTACTGAAAGCCCGAACATTGCGCATTAAGCGTATTTTCATGCATATCACGATTAATGCTGATTCTTATGTAAATTGATGTGTAGAATCATACGGTCTCATTTAAAATTGATTCTGAGCAATATAAATGAGTGAACTGAAAGCTGGAATATTGCGCATTAAATGTATTTTCATGCATATCAAGATTAATGCTGATTCTTATGTAAATTGATGTGTAGAATCATATGGTCTCATTTAAAATTGATTCTGATCAATATAAATGAGTGTACTGAAACCCCGAAAATTGCGCATTTAGTGTATTTTCATGCATGTCAAGATTAATGCTGATTCTTATGTAAACTGATGTGTAGAATCATACGGTCTCATTTCAAATTGATTCTGAGCAATATAAATGAGTGTACTGAAAGCCCGAAAATTGCGCATTTAGTGTATTTTCATGCATATCAAGATTAATGCTGATTCTTATGTAAATAGATGTGTAGAATCATATGGTCTCATTTAAAATTGATTCTGAGCAATATAAATGAGTGTACTGAAAGCCGGAAATTGCACATATAGTGTATTTTCATGCATATCAAGATTAATGCTGATTCTTATATAAATTGATGTGTAGAATCATATGGTCTCATTTAAAATTGATTCCGAGCAATATAAATGAGTGTACTGAAAGCCCGAAATTGCGCATTTAGTGTATTTTCATGCATATCAAGATTAATGCTGATTCTTATGTAAATTGATGTGTAGAATCATACGGGCTCATTTAAAATTGATTCTGATCAATATAAATGAGTGTACTGAAAGCCCGAAAATTGCGCATTTAGTGTATTTTCATACATATCAAGATTAATGCTGTTTCTTATGTAAATTGATGTGTAGAATCATATGGTTTCATTTAAAATTGATTCTGAGCAATATAAATGAGTGTACTGAAAGACCGAAAATTGCGCATTTAGTGTATTTTCATGCATATCAAGATTAATGCTGATTCTTATGTAAATTGATGTGTAGAATCATATGGTTTCATTTAAAATTGATTCTGAGCAATATAAATGAGTGTACTGAAAGACCGAAAATTGCGCATTTAGTGTATTTTCATTCATATCAAGATTAATGCTGAATCTTATGTAAATTGATGTGTAGAATCATATGGTCTCATTTAAAATTGATTCTGAGCAATATAAATGAGTGTGCTGAAAGCACGAAAATTGCGCATTTAGTGTATTTTCATGCATATCAAGATTAATGCTGATTCTTATGTAAATTGATGTGTAGAATGACATGGTCTCATTTAAAATTGGTTCCGAGCAATATAAATGAGTGTACTGAAAGCCCGAAAATTGCGCATTTAGTGTATTTTCATGCATATCAAGATTAATGTTGATTCTTATGTAAATTGATGTGTAGAATAATATGGTCTCATTTAAAATTGATTCGGAGCAATAGAAATGACTGTACTGAAAGACCGAAAATTGCGCATTTAGTGTATTTTCATGCATATTAAGATTAATGCTGATTCTTATGTATATTGATGTGTAGAATCATATGGTTTCATTTAAAATTGATTCTGAGCAATATAAATGAGTGTACTGAAAGCCCGAAAATTGCGCATTTAGTGTATTTTCATGCATATCAAGATTAATGCTGATTCTTATGTAAATTGATGTGTAGAATCATATGGATTCAATTAAAATTGATTCTGAGCAATATAAATGAGTGTACTGAAAGCCCGAAAATTGCGCATTTAGTGTATTTTCATGCATATCAAGATTAATGGTGATTCTTATGTTAATTGATGTGTAGAATCGTATGGTCTCATTTAAAATTGATTCTGAGCAATATAAATGAGTGTACTGAAAGTCCAAAAACTGCGCATTTAGTGTATTTTCATGCATATCAAGATTAATGCTGATTCTTAGGTAAATTGATGTGTAGAATCATATGGTCTCATTTAAAATTGATTCTGATCAATATAAATGAGTGTACTGAAAGACCAAACACTGCGCATTTAGTGTATTTTCATGCATATCAAGATTAATGCTGATTCATATGTAAATTGATGTGTAGAATCATACGGTCTCATTTAAAATTCATTCTGAGCAATAAAAATGAGTGTACTGAAAGCCCGAAAATTGCGCATTTAGTGTATTTTCATGCATATCAAGATTAATGCTGATTCTTATGTAAATTGATGTGTAGAATCACATGGTTTCATTTCAAATTGATTCTGAGCAATATAAATGAGTGTACTGAAAGCGCGAAAATTGCGCATTTAGTGTATTTTCATGCATATCAAGATTAATGCTGATTCTTATGTAAATTGATGTGTAGAATCATATGGTTTCATTTAAAATTGATTCTGAGCAATATAAATGTGTGTACTGAAAGACCTAAAATTGCGCATTTAGTGTATTTTCATGCATATCAAGATTAATGCTGATTCTTATGTAAATTGATGTGTAGAATCATATGGTCTCATTTAAAATTGATTCCGAGCAATATAAATGAGTGTACTGAAAGCCCGAAAATTGCGCATTTAGTGTATTTTCATGCATATCAAGATTAATGCTGATTCTTATGTAAATTGATGTGTAGAATCATATGGTCACATTTAAAATTGATTCCGAGCAATATAAATGAGTGTACTGAAGGCCCGAAAATTGCGCATTTAGTGTATTTTCATGCATATCAAGATTAATGCTGATTCTTATGTAAATTGATGTGTAGAATCATACGGTCTCATTTAAAATTGATTCTGAGCAATATAAATGAGTGTACTGAAAGCCCGAATATTGCGCATTTAGTGTATTTTCATGCATATCAAGATTAATGCTGATTCTTATGTAAATTGATGTGTAGAATCATATGGATTCAATTGAAATTGATTCTGAGCAATATAAATGAGTGTACTGAAAGCCCGAAAATTGCGCATTTAGTGTATTTTCATGCATATCAAGATTAATGCTGATTCTTATGTAAATTGATGTGTAGAATCGCATGGTCTCATTTAAATTTGATTCTGAGCAATATAAATGAGTGTACTGAAAGCCCGAAAATTGCGCATTTAGTGTATTTTCATGCATATCAAGATTAATGCTGATTCTTATGTAATTTGATGTGTAGAATCATATGGTTTCATTTAAAATTGATTCTGAGCAATATAAATGTGTGTACTGAAAGCCCGAAAATTGCGCATTTAGTGTATTTTCATGCATGTCAAGATTAATGCAGATTCTTATGTAAATTGATATGTAGAATCATATGGTTTATTTTAAAATTGATTCTGAGCAATATAAATGTGTGTACTGAAAGCCCGAAAATTGCGCATTTAGTGTATTTTCATGCATGTCAAGATTAATGCGGATTCTTATGTAAATTGATGTGTAGATTCATATGGTCTCATTTCAAATTGATTCTGAGCAATATAAATGAGTGTACTGAAAAGCCCGAAAATTGCGCATTTAGTGTATTTTCATGCATGTCAAGATTAATGCGGATTCTTATGTAAATTGGTGTGTAGATTCATATGGTCTCATTTAAAATTGATTCTGAGCAATATAAATGAGTGTACTGAAAGCCGGAAAATTGCGCATTTAGTGTATTTTCATGCATATCAAGATTAATGCTGATTCTTATGTAAATTGATGTGTAGTATCATACGGTCTCATTTAAAATTGATTCTGAGCAATATAAATGAGTGTACTGAAAGCCCGAATATTGCGCATTTAGTGTATTTTCATGCATATCAAGATTAATGCTGATTCTTATGTAAATTGATGTGTAGAATCATATCGTCGCATTTAAAATTGATTCCGAGCAATATAAATGTGTGTACTGAAACCCCGAAAATTGCGCATTTAGTGTATTTTCATGCATGTCAAGATTAATGCTGATTCTTATGTAAATTGATATGTAGAATCATATGGTTTCATTTAAAATTGATTCTGAGCAATATAAATGTGTGTACTGAAAGCCCGAAAATTGCGCATTTAGTGTATTTTCATGCATGTCAAGATTAATGCGGATTCTTATGTAAATTGATGTGTAGATTCATATGGTCTCATTTAAAATTGATTCTGAGCAATATAAATGAGTGTACTGAAAGCCCGAAAATTGCGCATTTAGTGTATTTTCACACATGTCAAGATTAATGCTGATTCTTATGTAAATATATATGTAGAATCATATGGTTTCATTTAAAATTGATTCTGAGCAATATAAATGTGTGTACTGAAAGCCCAAAAATTGCGCATTTAGTGTATTTTCATGCATATCAAGATTAATGCGGATTCTTATGTAAATTGATGTGTAGATTCATATGGTCTCATTTAAAATTGATTCTGAGCAATATAAATGAGTGTACTGAAAGCCGGAAAATTGCGCATTTAGTGTATTTTCATGCATATCAAGATTAATGCTGATTCTTATGTAAATTGATGTATAGAATCATACGGTCTCATTTAAAATTGATTCTGAGCAATATAAATGAGTGTACTGAAAGCCCGAAAATTGCGCATTTAGTGTATTTTCATGTATATCAAGATTAATGCTGATTCTTATGTAAATTGATGTGTAGAATCATATCGTCTCATTTAAAATTGATTCCGAGCAATATAAATGTGTGTACTGAAAGCCCGAAAATTGCGCATTTAGTGTATTTTCATGCATATCAAGATTAATGCGGATTCTTATGTAAATTGATGTGTAGATTCATATGGTCTCATTTAAAATTGATTCTGAGCAATATAAATGAGTGTACTGAAAGCCGGAAAATTGCGCATTTAGTGTATTTTCATGGATATCAAGATTAATGCTGATTCTTATGTAAATTGATGTGTAGAATCATACGGTCTCATTTAAAATTGATTCTGAGCAATATAAATGAGTGTACTGAAATCCCGAAAATTGCGCATTTAGTGTATTTTCATGCATATCAAGATTAATGCTGATTCTTATGTAAATTGATGTGTAGAATCATATCGTCTCATTTAAAATTGATTCCGAGCAATATAAATGAGTGTACTGAAAGCCCGAAAATTGCGCATTTAGTGTATTTTCATGCATATCAAGATTAATGCTGATTCTTATGTAAATTGATGTGTAGAATCATACGGTCTCATTTAAAATTGATTCTGAGCAATATAAATGTGTGTACTGAAAGCCCGAAAATTGCGCATTTAGTGTATTTTCATGCATATCAAGATTAATGCTGATTCTTATTTAAATTGATGTGTAGAATCATATGGTCTCATTTAAAATTGATTCCGAGCAATATAAATGAGTGTACTGAAAGCCCGAAAATTGCGCATTTAGTGTATTTTCATGCATATCAAGATTAATGCTGATTCTTATGTAAATTGATGTGTAGAATCATATGGTTTCATTTAAAATTGATTCTGAGCAATATAAATGAGTGTACTGAAAGCCCGAAAATTGCGCATTTAGTGTATTTTAATGCATATCAATATTAATGCTGATTCTTATGTAAATTGATGTGTAGAATCATATGGTTTCATTTAAAATTGATTCTGAGCAATATAAATGAGTGTACTGAAAGCCCGAAAATTGCGCATTTAGTGTATTTTCATGCATATCGAGATTAATGCTGATTCTTATGTAAATTGATGTGTAGAATCATATGGTCTCATTTAAAATTGATTCTGAGCAATATAAATGAGTGTGCTGAAAGCACGAAAATTGCGCATTTAGTGTATTTTCATGCATATCAAGATTAATGCTGATTCTTATGTAAATTGATATGTAGAATCATATGGTTTCATTTAAAATTGATTCTGAGCAATATAAATGTGTGTACAGAAAGCCCGAAAATTGCACATTTAGTGTATTTTCATGCATATCAAGATTAATGCGGATTCTTATGTAAATTGATGTGTAGATTCATATGGTCTCATTTAAAATTGATTCTGAGCAATATAAATGAGTGTACTGAAAGCCCGAAAATTGCGCATTTAGTGTATTTTCATGTATATCAAGATTAATGCTGATTCTTATGTAAATTGATGTGTAGAATCATATCGTCTCATTTAAAATTGATTCCGAGCAATATAAATGAGTGTATTGAAAGCCCGAAAATTGCGCATTTAGTGTATTTTCATGCATATCAAGATTAATGCTGATTCTTATGTAAATTGATGTGTAGAATCATACGGTTTCATTTAAAATTGATTCTGAGCAATATAAATGAGTGTACTGAAAGCCCGAAATTTGCGCATTTAGTGTATTTTCATGCATATCAAGATTAATGCTGATTCTTATGTAAATTGATGTGTAGAATCATACGGTCTCATTTAAAATTGATTTTTAGCAATATAAATGAGTGTACTGAAAGCCCGAAAATTGCGCATTTAGTGTATTTTCAGGCATATCAAGATTAATGCTGATTCTTATGTTAATTGATGTGTAGAATCATATGGATTCAATTCAAATTGATTCTGAGCAATATAAATGAGTGTACTGAAAGCCCGAAAATTGCGCATTTAGTGTATTTTCATGCATATCAAGATTAATGCTGATTCTTATGTAAATTGATGTGTAGAATCGTATGGTCTCGTTTAAAATTGATTCTGATCAATATAAATGAGTGTACTGAAAGACCAAACACTGCGCATTTAGTGTATTTTCATGCATATCAAGATTAATGCTGATTCATATGTAAATTGATGTGTAGAATCATACGGTCTCATTTAAAATTTATTCTGAGCAATATAAATGAGTGTACTGAAAGCCCGAAAATTACTCATTTAGTGTATTTTCATGCATATCAAGATTAATGCTGATTCTTATGTAAATTGATGTGTAGAATCACATGGTATCATTTCAAATTGATTCTGAGCAATATAAATGAGTGTACTGAAAGCCCGAAAATTGCGCATTTAGTGTATTTTCATGCATATCAAGATTAATGCTGATTCTTGTGTAAATTGATGTGTAGAATCATATGGT
This sequence comes from Ascarosepion bandense, assembly GCA_037127315.1. Taxonomy (NCBI): domain Eukaryota; kingdom Metazoa; phylum Mollusca; class Cephalopoda; order Sepiida; family Sepiidae; genus Ascarosepion; species Ascarosepion bandense. The sequence continues at coordinate 359,852 of JBBBDQ010001971.1, forward strand.
TTCATTTAAAATTGATTCTGAGCAATATAAATGAGTGTACTGAAAGCCCGAAAATTGCGCATTTAGTGTATTTTCATGCATGTCAATATTAATGCTGATTCTTATGTAAATTGATATGTAGAATCATATGGTTTCATTTAAAATTGATTCTGAGCAATATAAATGTGTGTACTGAAAGCCCGAAAATTGCCCATTTAGTGTATTTTCATGCATATCAAGATTAATGCGGATTCATATGTAAATTGATGTGTAGATTCATATGGTCTCATTTAAAATTGATTCTGAGCAATATAAATGAGTGTACTGAAAGCCGGAAAATTGCGCATTTAGTGTATTTTCATGCATATCAAGATTAATGCTGATTTTTATGTAAATTGATGTGTAGAATCATACGGTCTCATTTAAAATTGATTCTGAGCAATATAAATGTGTGTACTGAAAGCCCGAAAATTGCGCATTTAGTGTATTTTCATGCATATCAAGATTAATGCTGATTCTTATGTAAATTGATGTGTAGAATCATATCGTCTCATTTAAAATTGATTCCGAGCAATATAAATGAGTGTACTGAAAGCCCGAAATTTGCGCATTTAGTGTATTTTCATGCATATCAAGATTAATGCTGATTCTAATGTAAATTGATGTGCAGAATCATACGGTCTCATTTAAAATTGATTCTGAGCAATATAAATGTGTGTACTGAAAGCCCGAAAATTGCGCATTTAGTGTATTTTCATGCATATCAAGATTAATGCTGATTCTTATGTAAATTGATGTGCAGAATCATACGGTCACATTTAAAATTGATTCCGAGCAATATAAATGAGTATACTGAAGGCCCGAAAATTTCGCATTTAGTGTATTTCCATGCATATCAAGATTAATGCTTATTCTTATGTAAATTTATTTGTTGAATCATATGGTTACATTTTAAATTGATTCTGATCAATATAAATGACTGTACTGAAAGACCAAAAACTGCGCATTTAGTGTATTTTCATGCATATCAAGATTAATGCTGATTCTTATGTAAATTGATGTGTAGAATCATATGGTCTCATTTAAAATTGATTCCGAGCAATATAAATGAGTGTACTGAAAAGCCCGAAAATTGCGCATTTAGTGTATTTTCATGCATATCAAGATTAATGCTGATTCTTATGTAAATTGATGTCTAGAATCATACGGTCTCATTTAAAATTGATTCTGAGCAATATAAATGTGTGTACTGAAAGCCCGAAAATTGCGCATTTAGTGTATTTTCATGCATATCAAGATTAATGCTGATTCTTATGTAAATTGATGTGTAGTATCTTATCGTCTCATTTATAATTGATTCCGGGCAATATAAATGAGTGTACTGAAAGCCCGAAAATTGCGCATTTAGTGTATTTTCATGCATATCAAGATTAATGCTGATTCTTATGTAAATTGATGTGTAGAATGATACGGTCTCATTTAAAATTGATTCTGAGCAATATAAATGTGTGTACTGAAAGCCCGAAAATTGCGCATTTAGTGTATTTTCATGCATATCAAGATTAATGCTGATTCTTATGTAAATTGATGTGTAGAATCATATGGTCTCATTTAAAATTGATTCTGATCAATATGAATGAGTTTACAGAAAGTCCAACTCTGCGCATTTAGTGTATTTTCATGCATATCAAGATTAATGCTGATTCTTATGTAAATTGATGTGTAGAATCATATGGTTACATTTAAAATTGATTCTGATCAATATAAATGAGTGTACTGAAAGACCAAACACTGCGCATTTAGTGTATTTTCATGCATATCAAGATTAATGCTGATTCTTATGTCAATTGATGTGTAGAATCATATGGTCTCATTTAAATTGACTCCGAGCGACATGAATGTGTGTACAGAAAGCCCGAAAATTGCGCATTTAGTGTATTTTCATGCATATCAAGATTAATGCTGATTCTTATGTAAATTGATTTGTAGAATCATATGGTTTCATTTAAAATTGATTCTGAGCAATATAAATGAGTGTACTGAAAGCCCGAAAATTGCGCATTTAGTGTATTTTCATGCATATGAAGATTAATGCTGATTCTTATGTAAATTGATATGTAGAATCATATGGTTTCATTTCAAATTGATTCTGAGCAATATAAATGTGTGTACTGAAAGCCGGAAAATTGCGCATTTAGTGTATTTTCATGCATATCAAGATTAATGCGGATTCTTATGTAAATTGATGTGTAGATTCATATGGTCTCATTTAAAATTGATTCTGAGCAATATAAATGAGTGTACTGAAAGCCCGAAATTTGCGCATTTAGTGTATTTTCATGCATATCAAGATTAATGCTGATTCTTATGTAAATTGATGTGTAGAATCATATGGTTTCATTTAAAATTGATTCTGAGCAATATAAATGAGTTTACTGAAAGCCCGAAATTTGCGCATTTAGTGTATTTTCATGCATATAAAGATTAATGCTGATTCTTATGTAAATTGATGTGTAGAATCATACGGTCTCATTTAAAATTGATTCTGAGCATTATAAATGAGTGTACTGAAAGCCCGAAAATTGCGCATTTAGTGTATTTTCATGCATATCAAGATTAATGCTGATTTTTATGTAAATTGATGTGTAGAATCATATGGATTCAATTAAAATTGATTCTGAGCAATATAAATGAGTGTACTGAAAGCCCGAAAATTGCGCATTTAGTGTATTTTCATGCATATCAAGATTAATGCTGATTCTTATGTAAATTGATGTGTAGAATCGTATGGTCTCATTTAAAATTGATACTGAGCAATATAAATGAGTGTACTGAAAGTCCAAAAACTGCGCATTTAGTGTATTTTCATGCATATCAAGATTAATGCTGATTCTTATGTAAATTGATGTGTAGAATCATATGGTTTCATTTAAAATTGATTCTGAGCAATATAAATGAGTGTACTGAAAGCCCGAAAATTGCGCATTTAGTGTATTTTAATGCATATCAATATTAATGCTGATTCTTATGTAAATTGATGTGTAGAATCACATGGTTTCATTTCAAATTTATTCTGAGCAATATAAATGAGTGCACTGAAAGACCGAAAATTGCGCATTTAGTGTATTTTCATGCATAGCAAGATTAATGCTGATTCTTATGTAAATTGATGTGTAGAATCATATGGTTTCATTTAAAATTGATTCTGAGCAATATAAATGAGTGTACTGAAAGCCCGAAAATTGCGCATTTAGTGTATTTTCATGCATATCAAGATTAATGCTGATTCTTATGTAAATTGATATGTAGAATCATATGGTTTCATTTCAAATTGATTCTGAGCAATATAAATGTGTGTACTGAAAGCCGGAAAATTGCGCATTTAGTGTATTTTCATGCATATCAAGATTAATGCTGATTCTGATGTAAATTGATGTGTAGAATCATATGGTCTTATTTAAAATTGATTCTGAGCAATATAAATGAGTGTGCTGAAAGTGTGTGATGAAAGAGTGTGATGAAAATACACTAAATGCGCAATTTTCGGGCTTTCAGTACACTCATTTATATTGCTCGGTATCAATTTTAAATGAGACCATATGATTCTACACATCAATTTACAAAAGAATCAGCATTAATCTTGATATGCCTGAAAATACACTAAATGCGCAATTTTCGGGCTCTCAGTACACACATTTATTTTGCTCAGAATCAATTTTAAATGAGGCCGTATGATTCTACACATCAATTTACATAAGAATCAGCATTAATCTTGATATGCATGAAAATACACTAAATGCGCAAATTTCGGGCTTTCAGTACACTCATTTATATTGCTCGGAATCAAATTTAAATGAGACGATATGATTCTACACATCAATTTACATAAGAATCAGCATTAATCTTGATATGCATGAAAATACACTAAATGCGCAATTTTCGGGCTTTCAGTACACACATTTATATTGCTCAGAATCAATTTTAAATGAGACCGTATGATTCTACACATCAATTTACATAAGAATCAGCATTAATCTTGATATGCATGAAAATACACTAAATGCGCAATATTCCGGCTTTCAGTACACTCATTTATATTGCTCAGAATCAATTTTAAATGAGGCCATATGAATCTACACATCAATTTACATATGAATCCGCATTAATCTTGATATGCATGAAAATACACTAAATGCGCAATTTTCGGGCTTTCAGTACACTCATTTATATTGCTCAGAATCAATTTTAAATGAAACCATATGATTCTACACATCAATTTACATAAGAATCAGCATTAATCTTGATATGCATAAAAATACACTAAATGCGCAATTTTCGGGCTTTCAGTACACTCATTTATATTGCTCAGAATCAATTTGAAATGAAACCATGTGATTCTACACATCAATTTATATAAGAATCAGCATTAATCTTGATATGCATGAAAATACACTAAATGAGTAATTTTCGGGCTTTTCAGTACACTCATTTATATTGCTCAGAATCAATTTTAAATGAGACCGTATGATTCTACACATCAATTTACATATGAATCAGCATTTATCTTGATATGCATGAAAATACACTAAATGCGCAGTGTTTGGTCTTTCAGTACACTCATTTATGTTGATCAGAATCAATTTTAAACGAGACCATACGATTCTACACATCAATTTACATAAGAATCAGCATTAATCTTGATATGCATGAAAATACACTAAATGCGCAATTTTCGGGCTTTCAGTACACTCATTTATATTGCTCAGAATCAATTTTAATTGAATCCATATGATTCTACACATCAATTTACATAAGAATCTGCATTAATCTTGATATGCCTGAAAATACACTAAATGCGCAATCTTCGGGCTTTCAGTACACTCATTTATATTGCTAAAAATCAATTTTAAATGAGACCGTATGATTCTACACATCAATTTACATAAGAATCAGCATTAATCTTGATATGCATGAAAATACAGTAAATGCGCAGTTTTTGGTCTTACAGTACACTCATTTATATTGATCAGAATCAATTTTAAATGAAACCGTATGATTCTACACATCAATTTACATAAGAATCAGCATTAATCTTGATATGCATGAAAATACACTAAATGCGCAATTTTCAAGGGCATTCGGTACACTCATTTATATTGCTCGGAATCAATTTTAAATGAGACGATATGATTCTACACATCAATTTACATAAGAATCAGCATTAATCTTGATATGCATGAAAATACACTAAATGCGCAATTTTCGGGCTTTCAGTACACACATTTATATTGCTCAGAATCAATTTTAAATGAGACCGTATGATTCTACACATCAATTTACATAAGAATCAGCATTAATCTTGATATGCATGAAAATACACTAAATGCGCAATTTTCCGGCTTTCAGTACACTCATTTATATTGCTCAGAATCAATTTTAAATGAAACCATATGATTCTACACATCAATTTACATAAGAATCAGCATTAATATTGATATGCATTAAAATACACTAAATGCGCAATTTTCGGGCTTTCAGTACACTCATTTATATTGCTCAGAATCAATTTTAAATGAAACCATATGATTCTACACATCAATTTACATAAGAATCAGCATTAATCTTGATATGCATGAAAATACACTAAATGCGCAATTTTCGGGCTTTCAGTACACTCATTTATATTGCTCGGAATCAATTTTAAATGAGACCATATGATTCTACACATCAATTTACATAAGAATCAGCATTAATCTTGATATGCATGAAAATACACTAAATGCGAAATTTTCGGGCTTTCAGTACACACATTTATATTGCTCAGAATCAATTTTAAATGAGACCGTATGATTCTACACATCAATTTACATAAGAATCAGCATTAATCTTGATATGCATGAAAATACACTAAATGCGCAATTTTCGGGCTTTCAGTACACTCATTTATATTGCTCGGAATCAATTTTAAATGAGACGATATGATTCTACACATCAATTTACATAAGAATCAGCATTAATCTTGATATGCATGAAAATACACTAAATGCGCAATTTTCGGGCTTTCAGTACACACATTTATATTGCTCAGAATCAATTTTAAATGAGACCGTATGATTCTACACATCAATTTACATAAGAATCAGCATTAATCTTGATATGCATGAAAATACACTAAATGCGCATTTTTCCGGCTTTCAGTACACTCATTTATATTGCTCAGAATCAATTTTAAATGAGACCATATGAATCTACACATCAATTTACATATAAATCCGCATTAATCTTGATATGCATGAAAATACACTAAATGTGCAATTTTCGGGCTTTCAGTACACACATTTATATTGCTCAGAATCAATTTTAAATGAAACCATATGATTCTACATATCAATTTACATAAGAATCAGGATTAATCTTGACATGCATGAAAATACTCTAAATGCGCAATTTTCGGGCTTTCAGTACACTCATTTATATTGCTCAGAATCAATTTTAAATGAAACCATATGATTCTACACATCAATTTACATAAGAATCAGCATTAATCTTGATATGCATGAAAATACACTAAATGCGCAATTTTCGGGCTTTCAGTACACTCATTTATATTGCTCATAATCAATTTGAAATGAAACCATGTGATTCTACACATCAATTTACATAAGAATCAGCATTAATCTTGATATGCATGAAAATACACTAAATGAGTAATTTTCGGGCTTTCAGTACACTCATTTATATTGCTCAGAATTAATTTTAAATGAGACCGTATGATTCTACACGTCAATTTACATATGAATCAGCATTAATCTTGATATGCATGAAAATACACTAAATGCGCAGTGTTTGGTCTTTCAGTACACTCATTTATATTGATCAGAATCAATTTTAAACGAGACCATACGATTCTACACATCAATTTACATAAGAATCAGCATTAATCTTGATATGCATGATAATACACTAAATGCGCAATTTTCGGGCTTTCAGTACACTCATTTATATTGCTCAGAATCAATTTTAATTGAATCCATATGATTCTACACATCAATTTACATAAGAATCAGCATTAATCTTGATATGCCTGAAAATACACTAAATGCGCAATTTTCGGGCTTTCAGTACACTCATTTATATTGCTCAGAATCAATTTTAAATGAGACCGTATGATTCTACACATCAATTTACATAAGAATCAGCATTAATCTTTATATGCATGAAAATACACTAAATGCGCAAAATTCGGGCTTTCAGTACACTCATTTATATTGCTCAGAATCAATTTTAAATGAAACCGTATGATTCTACACATCAATTTACATAAGAATCAGCATTAATCTTGATATGCATGAAAATACACTAAATGCGCAATTTTCGGGCTTTCAGTACACTCATTTATATTGCTCGGAATCAATTTTCAATGAGACGATATGATTCTACACATCAATTTACATAAGAATCAGCATTAATCTTGATATGCATGAAAATACACTAAATGCGCAATTTTCGGGCTTTCAGTACACACATTTATATTGCTCAGAATCAATTTTAAATGAGACCGTATGATTCTACACATCAATTTACATAAGAATCAGCATTAATCTTGATATGCATGAAAATACACTAAATGAGTAATTTTCGGGCTTTCAGTACACTCATTTATATTGCTCTGAATCAATTTGAAATGAAACCATGTGATTCTACACATCAATGTACATAAGAATCAGCATTAATCTTGATATGCATGGAAATACACTAAACGAGTAATTTTCGGGCTTTCAGTACACTCATTTATATTGCTCAGAATCAATTTTAATTGAATCCATATGATTCTACACATCAATTTACATAAGAATCAGCATTAATCGTGATATGCCTGAAAATACACTAAATGCGCAATTTTCGGGCTTTCAGTACACTCATTTATATTGCTCAGAATCAATTTTAAATGAGACCGTATGATTCTACACATCAATTTACATAAGAATCAGCATTAATCTTGATATGCATGAAAATACACTAAATGCGCAAATTTCGGGCTTTCAGTACACTCATTTATATTGCTCAGAATCACTTTTAAATGAAACCATTTGATTCTACACATCAATTTACATAAGAATCAGCATTAATCTTGATATGCATGAAAATACACTAAATGCGCAATTTTCGGGCTTTCAGTACACACATTTATATTGCTCAGAATCAATTTTAAATGAAACCATATGATTCTACATATCAATTTACATAAGAATCAGCATTAATCTTGACATGCATGAAAATACACTAAATGCGCAATTTTCGGGCTTTCAGTACACTCATTTATATTGCTCAGAATCAATTTGAAATGAAACCATGTGATTCTACACATCAATTTACATAAGAATCAGCATTAATCTTGATATGCATGAAAATACACTAAATGAGTAATTTTCGGGCTTTCAGTACACTCATTTATATTGCTCAGAATCAATTTTAAATGAGGCCGTATGATTCTACACATCAATTTACATATCAATCAGCATTAATCTTGATATGCATGAAAATACAGTAAATGCGCAGTGTTTGATCTTTCAGTACACTCATTTATATTGATCAGAATCAATTTTAAATGAGACCATACGATTCTACACATCAATTTACATAAGAATCAGCATTAATCTTGATATGCATGAAAATACACTAAATGCGCAATTTTCGGGCTTTCAGTACACTCATTTATATTGCTCAGAATCAATTTTAATTGAATCCATATGATTCTACACATCAATTTACATAAGAATCAGCATTAATCTTGATATGCATGAAAATACACTAAATGCGCAATTTTCCGGCTTTCAGTACACTCATTTATATTGCTCAGAATCAATTTTAAATGAGACCGTATGATTCTACACATCAATTTACATAAGAATCAGCATTAATCTTGATATGCATGTAAATACACTAAATGCTAAATTTTCGGGCTTACATTACACTCATTTATATTGATCAGAATCAATTTTAAATGAGACCATATGATTCTACACATCAATTTACATAAGAATTAGCATTAATCTTGATATGCATGAAAATACACTTAATGCGCAATATTCCAGCTTTCAGTACACTCATTTATATTGCTCAGAATCAATTTTAAATGAGACCGTATGATTCTACACATCAATTTACATAAGAATCAGCATTAATCTTGATATGCATGAAAATACACTAAATGCGCAAATTTCGGGCTTTCAGTACACTCATTTATATTGCTCAGAATCAATTTTAAATGAAACCATTTGATTCTACACATCAAATTACATAAGAATCAGCATTAATCTTGATATGCATGAAAATACACTAAATGCGCAATTATCGGTCTTTCAGTACAGTCATTTCTATTGCTCAGAATCAATTTTAAATGAAACCATATGATTCTACACATCAATTTACATAAGAATCCGCATTAATCTTGATATGCATGAAAATACACTAAATGCGAAATTTTCGGGCTTTCAGTACACACATTTATATTGCTCAGAATCAATTTTAAATGAGACCATATGAATCTACACATCAATTTACATAAGAATCCGCATTAATCTTGATATGCTGAAAATACACTAAATGCGCAATTTTCGGGCTTTCAGTACACACATTTATATTGCTGAGAATCAATTTTAAATGAAACCATATGATTCCACATATCAATTTACATAAGAATCAGTATTAATCTTGACATGCATGAAAATACACTAAATGCGCAATTTTCGGGCTTTCAGTACACTCATTTATATTGCTCAGAATCAATTTTAAATGAGACCGTATGATTCTACACATCAATTTACATATGAATCAGCATTAATCTTGATATGCATGAAAATACACTAAATGCGCAATTTTCGGGCTTTCAGTACACTCATTTATATTGCTCAGAATCAATTTGAAAAGAAACCATGTGATTCTACACATCAATTTACATAAGAATCAGCATTAATCTTGATATGCATGAAAATACACTAAATGAGTAATATTCGGGCTTTCAGTACACTCATTTATATTGCTCAGAATCAATTTTAAATGAGACCGTATGATTCTACACATCAATTTACATATCAATCAGTATTAATCTTGATATGCATGAAAATACAGTAAATGCGCAGTGTTTGGTCTTTCAGTACACTCATTTATATTGATCAGAATCAATTTTAAATGAGACCATACGATTCTACACATCAATTTACATAAGAATCAGCATTAATCTTGATATGCATGAAAATACAGTAAATGCGCAGTGTTTGGTCTTTCAGTACACTAATTTATATTGACCAGAATCAATTTTAAATGAGACCATACGATTCTACAAATCAATTTACATAAGAATCAGCATTAATCTTGATATGCATGAAAATACACTAAATGCGCAATTTTCCGGCTTTCAGTACACTCATTTATATTGCTCAGAATCAATTTTAAATGAGACCGTATGATTCTACACATCAATTTACATAAGAATCAGCATTAATCTTGATTTGCATGAAAATACACTAAATGCTCAATTTTCGGGCTTACATTACACTCATTTATATTGATCAGAATCAATTTTAAATGAGACCATATGATTCTACACATCAATTTACATAAGAATCAGCATTAATCTTGATATGCATGAAAATACACTTAATGCGCAATATTCCAGCTTTCAGTACACTCATTTATATTGCTCAGAATCAATTTTAAATGAGACCGTATGATTCTACACATCAATTTACATAAGAATCAGCATTAATCTTGATATGCATGAAAATACACTAAATGCGCAAATTTCGGGCTTTCAGTACACTCATTTATATTGCTCAGAATCAATTTTAAATGAAACCATTTGATTCTACACATCAAATTACATAAGAATCAGCATTAATCTTGATATGCATGAAAATACACTAAATGCGCAATTATCGGTCTTTCAGTACAGTCATTTCTATTGCTCAGAATCAATTTTAAATGAAACCATATGATTCTACACATCAATTTACATAAGAATCCGCATTAATCTTGATATGCTGAAAATACATTAAATGCGCAATTTTCGGGCTTTCAGTACACACATTTATATTGCTCAGAATCAATTTAAAATGAGACCATATGAACCTACACCTCAATTTACATAAGAATCCGCATTAATCTTGATATGCTGAAAATACACTAAATGCGCAATTTTCGGGCTTTCAGTACACACATTTATATTGCTCAGAATCAATTTTAAATGAAACCATATGATTCTACATATCAATTTACATAAGAATCAGTATTAATCTTGACATGCATGAAAATACAATAAATGCGCAATTTTCGGGCTTTCAGTACACTCATTTATATTGCTCAGAATCAATTTTAAATGAGACCGTATGATTCTACACATCAATTTACATATGAATCAGCATTAATCTTGATATGCATGAAAATACACTAAATGCGCAATATTCGGGCTTTCAGTACACTCATTTATATTGCTCAGAATCAATTTGAAAAGAAACCATGTGATTCTACACATCAATTTACATAAGAATCAGCATTAATCTTGATATGCATGAAAATACACTAAATGAGTAATATTCGGGCTTTCAGTACACTCATTTATATTGCTCAGAATCAATTTGAAATGAGACCGTATGATTCTACACATCAATTTACATATCAATCAGCATTAATCTTGATATGCATGAAAATACAGTAAATGCGCAGTGATTGGTCTTTCAGTACACTCATTTATATTGATCAGAATCAATTTTAAATGAGACCATACGATTCTACACATCAATTTACATAAGAATCAGCATTAATCTTGATATGCATGAAAATACACTAAATGCGCAATTTTCGGGCTTTCAGTACACTCATTTATATAGCTCAGAATCAATTTTAATTGAATCCATATGATTCTACACATCAATTTACATAAGAATCAGCATTAATCTTGATATGCATGAAAATACACTAAATGCGCAATTTTCCGGCTTTCAGTACACTCATTTATATTGCTCAGAATCAATTTTAAATGAGACCGTATGATTCTACACATCAATTTACATAAGAATCAGCATTAATCTTGATTTGCATGAAAATACACTAAATGCTCAATTTTCGGGCTTACATTACACTCATTTATATTGATCAGAATCAATTTTAAATGAGACCATATGATTCTACACATCAATTTACATAAGAATTAGCATTAATCTTGATATGCATGAAAATACACTTAATGCGCAATATTCCAGCTTTCAGTACACTCATTTATATTGCTCAGAATCAATTTTAAATGAGACCGTATGATTCTACACATCAATTTACATAAGAATCAGCATTAATCTTGATATGCTTGAAAATACACTAAATGCGCAAATTTCGGGCTTTCAGTACACTCATTTATATTGCTCAGAATCAATTTTAAATGAAACCATTTGATTCTACACATCAAATTACATAAGAATCAGCATTAATCTTGATATGCATGAAAATACTCTAAATGCGCAATTATCGGTCTTTCAGTACAGTCATTTCTATTGCTCAGAATCAATTTGAAATGAAACCATATGATTCTACACATCAATTTACATAAGAATCCGCATTAATCTTGATATGCTGAAAATACATTAAATGCGCAATTTTCGGGCTTTCAGTACACACATTTATATTGCTCAGAATCAATTTAAAATGAGACCATATGAACCTACACATCAATTTACATAAGAATCCGCATTAATCTTGATATGCTGAAAATACACTAAATGCGCAATTTTCGGGCTTTCAGTACACACATTTATATTGCTCAGAATCAATTTTAAATGAAACCATATGATTCTACATACCAATTTACATAAGAATCAGTATTAATCTTGACATGCATGAAAATACACTAAATGCGCAATTTTCGGGCTTTCAGTACACTCATTTATATTGCTCAGAATCAATTTTAAATGAGACCGTATGATTCTACACATCAATTTACATATGAATCAGCATTAATCTTGATATGCATGAAAATACACTAAATGCGCAATTTTCGGGCTTTCAGTACACTCATTTATATTGCTCAGAATCAATTTGAAAAGAAACCATGTGATTCTACACATCAATTTACATAAGAATCAGCATTAATCTTGATATGCATGAAAATACACTAAATGCTCAATTTTCGGGCTTACATTACACTCATTTATATTGATCAGAATCAATTTTAAATGAGACCATATGATTCTACACATCAATTTACATAAGAATTAGCATTAATCTTGATATGCATGAAAATACACTTAATGCGCAATATTCCAGCTTTCAGTACACTCATTTATATTGCTCAGAATCAATTTTAAATGAGACCGTATGATTCTACACATCAATTTACATAAGAATCAGCATTAATCTTGATATGCATGAAAATACACTAAATGCGCAAATTTCGGGCTTTCAGTACACTCATTTATATTGCTCAGAATCAATTTTAAATGAAACCATTTGATTCTACACATCAAATTACATAAGAATCAGCATTAATCTTGATATGCATGAAAATACACTAAATGCGCAATTATCGGTCTTTCAGTACAGTCATTTCTATTGCTCAGAATCAATTTTAAATGAAACCATATGATTCTACACATCAATTTACATAAGAATCCGCATTAATCTTGATATGCTGAAAATACACCAAATGCGCAATTTTCGGGCTTTCAGTACACACATTTATATTGCTCAGAATCAATTTTAAATGAGACCGTATGATTCTACACATCAATTTACATATCAATCAGCATTAATCTTGATATGCATGAAAATACAGTAAATGCGCAGTGTTTGGTCTTTCAGTACACTAATTTATATTGATCAGAATCAATTTTAAATGAGACCATACGATTCTACAAATCAATTTACATAAGAATCAGCATTAATCTTGATATGCATGAAAATACACTAAATGCGCAATTTTCGGGCTTTCAGTACACTCATTTATATTGCTCAGAATCAATTTTAATTGAATCCATATGATTCTACACATCAATTTACATAAGAATCAGCATTAATCTTGATATGCATAAAAATACACTAAATGCGCAATTTTCGGGCTTTCAGTACACTCATTTATATTGCTCAGAATCAATTTTAAATGAGACCGTATGATTCTACACATCAATTTACATAAGAATCAGCATTAATCTTGATATGCATGAAAATACACTAAATGCTCAATTTTCGGGCTTACAGTACACTCATTTATATTGATCAGAATCAATTTTAAATGAGACCATATGATTCTACACATCAATTTACATAAGAATTAGCATTAATCTTGATATGCATGAAAATACACTTAATGCGCAATATTCCAGCTTTCAGTACATTCATTTATATTGCTCAGAATCAATTTTAAATGAGACCGTATGATTCTATACATCAATTTACATAAGAATCAACATTAATCTTGATATGCATGAAAATACACTAAATGCGCAAATATCGGGCTTTCAGTACACTCATTTATATTGCTCAGAATCAATTTTAAATGAAACCATATGATTCTACACATCAATTTACATAAGAATCAGCATTAATCTTGATATGCATGAAAATACACTAAATGCACAATTTTCGGTCTTTCAGTACAGTCATTTCTATTGCTCAGAATCAATTTTAAATGAAACCATATGATTCTACACATCAATTTACATAAGAATCAGCATTGATCTTGATATGCATGAAAATACACTAAATGCGCAATTTTCGTGCTTTCAGTACACTCATTTATATTGCACGGAATCAATTTTAAATGAGACCTTATGATTCTACACATCAATTTACATAAGAATCAGCATTAATCTTGATATGCATGAAAATACACTAAATGCGCAATTTTCGGGCTTTCAGTACACACATTCATGTCGCTCGGAGTCAATTTAAATGAGAGCATATGATTCTACACATCAATTGACATAAGAATCAGCATTAATCTTGATATGCATGAAAATACACTAAATGCGCAGTGTTTGGTCTTTCAGTACACTCATTTATATTGATCAGAATCAATTTTAAATGAGACCATATGATTCTACACATCAATTGACATAAGAATCAGCATTAATCTTGATTTGCATGAAAATACACTAAATGCGCAATGTTCGGGCTTTCAGTACACTCACTTATATTGATCAGAATCAATTTTAATTGAATCCATATGATTCTACACATCAATTTACATAAGAATCAGCATTAATCTTGATATGCATGAAAATACACTAAATGCGCAATTTTCGGGCTTTCAGTACACTCATTTATATTGCTCAGAATCAATTTTAAATGAGACCGTATGATTCTACACATCAATTTACATAATAATCAGCATTAATCTTCATATGCATGAAAATACACTAAATGCTCAATTTTCGGGCTTACAGTACACTCATTTATATTGATCAGAATCAATTTTAAATGAGACCATATGATTCTACACATCAATTTACATAAGAATCAGCATTAATCTTGATATGCATGAAAATACACTAAATGCGCAATTTTCGGGCATTCAGTACAGTCATTTATATGGCTCAGAATCAATTTTAAATGAAACCATATGATTCTACACATCAATTTACATAAGAATCAGCATTAATCTTGATATGCATGAATATACACTAAATGCGCAATTTTCGGGCTTTCAGTACACTCATTTATATTGCTCAGAATCAATTTTAAATGAAACCATGTGATTCTACACATCAATTTACATAAGAATCAGCATTAATCTTGATATGCCTGAAAATACACTAAAATCGCAATTTTCGGGCTTTCAGTACACTCATATATATTGCTCAGAATCAATTTTAAATGAGACCGTATGATTCTACACATCAATTTACATAAGAATCAGCATTAATCTTGATATTCATGAAAATACACTAAATGCGCAATTTTCCGGCTTTCAGTACACTCATTTATATTGCTCAGAATCAATTTAAAATGAGACCATATGATTCTACACATCAATTTACATAAGAATCCGCATTAATCTTGATATGCATGAAAATACACTAAATGCGCAATTTTCGGGCTTTCAGTACACACATTTATATTGCTCAGAATCAATTTTAAATGAAACCATATGATTCTACATATCAATTTACATAAGAATCAGTATTAATCTTGACATACATGAAAATACACTAAATGCGCAATTTTCGGGCTTTCAGTACACTCATTTATATTGCTCAGAATCAATTTGAAATGAAACCATGTGATTCTACACATCAATTTACATAAGAATCAGCATTAATCTTGATATGCATGAAAATACACTAAATGAGTAATTTTCGGGCTTTCAGTACACTCATTTATATTGCTCAGAATCAATTTTAAATGAGACCGTATGATTCTACACATCAATTTACATATGAATCAGCATTAATCTTGATATGCATGAAAATACACTAAATGCGCAATTTTCGGGCTTTCAGTACACACATTTATATTGCTCAGAATCAATTTTAAGTGAAACCATATGATTCTACATATCAATTTACATAAGAATCAGCATTAATCTTGACATGCATGAAAATACACTAAATGCGCAATTTTCGGGCTTTCAGTAGACTCATTTATATTGCTCAGAATCAATTTGAAATGAAACCATGTGATTCTACACATCAATTTACATAAGAATCAGCATTAATCTTGATATGCATGAAAATACACTAAATGAGTAATTTTCGGGCTTTCAGTACACTCATTTATATTGCTCAGAATCAATTTTAAATGAGACCGTATGATTCTACACATCAATTTACATATCAATCAGCATTAATCTTCATATGCATGAAAATACAGTAAATGCGCAGTGTTTGGTCTTTCAGTACACTCATTTATATTGATCAGAATCAATTTAAATGAGACCATACGATTCTACACATCAATTTACATAAGAATCAGCATTTATCTTGATATGCATGAAAATACACTAAATGCGCAATTTTCGGGCTTTCAGTACACTCATGTATATTGCTCAGAATCAATTTTAATTGAATCCATATGATTCTACACATCAATTTACATAAGAATCAGCATTAATCTTGATATGAATGAAAATACACTAAATGCGCAATTTTCGGGCTTTCAGTACACTCATTTATATTGCTCAGAATCAATTTTAAATGAGACCGTATGATTCTACACATCAATTTACATAAGAATCAGCATTAATCTTGATATGCATGAAAATACACTAAATGCTCAATTTTCGGGCTTACAGTACACTCATTTATATTGATCAGAATCAATTTTAAATGAGACCATATGATTCTACACATCAATTTACATAAGAATTAGCATTAATCTTGATATGCATGAAAATACACTTAATGCGCAATATTCCAGCTTTCAGTACACTCATTTATATTGATCAGAATCAATTTTAAATGAGACCGTATGATTCTACACATCAATTTACATAAGAATCAACATTAATCTTGATATGCATGAAAATACACTAAATGCGCAAATTTCGGGCTTTCAGTACACTCATTTATATTGCTCAGAATCAATTTTAAATGAAACCATATGATTCTACACATCAATTTATATAAGAATCAGCATTAATCTTGATATGCATGAAAATACAGCAAATGCGCAATTTTCGGTCTTTCAGTACAGTCATTTCTATTGCTCAGAATCAATTTTAAATGAAACCATATGATTCTACACATCAATTTACATAAGAATCAGCATTAATCTTGATATGCATGAAAATACACTAAATGCGCAATTTTCGGGCTTTCAGTACACACATTTATTATGCTGAGAATCAATTTTAAATGAAACCATATGATTCTACATATCAATTTACATAAGAATCAGCATTAATCTTGACATGCATGAAAATACACTAAATGCACAATTTTCGGGCTTTCAGTACACTCATTTATATTGCTCAGAATCAATTTTAAATGAAACCCTATGATTCTACACATCAATTTACATAAGAATCAGCATTAATCTTGATATGCATGAAAATACACTAAATGCGCAATTTTCGGGCTTTCAGTACACTCATTTATATTGCTCAGAATCAATTTGAAATGAAACCATGTGATTCTACACATCAATTTACATAAGAATCAGCATTAATCTTGATATGCATGAAAATACACTAAATGCGCAATTTTCGGGCTTTCAGTACACTCATTTATATTGCTCAGAATCAATTTGAAATGAAACCATGTGATTCTACACATCAATTTACATAAGAATCAGCATTAATCTTGATATGCATGAAAATACACTAAATGAGTAATTTTCGGGCTTTCAGTACACTCATTTATATTGCTCAGAATCAATTTTAAATGAGACCGTATGATTCTACACATCAATTTACATATGAATCAGCATTAATCTTGATATGCATGAAAATACACTAAATGCGCAATTTTCGGGCTTTCAGTACACACATTTATATTGCTCAGAATCAATTTTAAATGAAACCATATGATTCTACATATCAATTTACATAAGAATCAGCATTAATCTTGACATGCATGAAAATATACTAAATGCGCAATTTTCGGGCTTTCAGTACACTCATTTATATTGCTCAGAATCAATTTGAAATGAAACCATGTGATTCTACACATCAATTTACATAAGAATCAGCATTAATCTTGATATGCATGAAAATACACTAAATGCGCAATTTTCGGGCTTTCAGTACACTCATTTATATTGCTCAGAAACAATTTGAAATGAAACCATGTGATTCTACACATCAATTTACATAAGAATCAGCATTAATCTTGATATGCATGAAAATACACTAAATGAGTAATTTTCGGGCTTTCAGTACACTCATTTATATTGCTCAGAATCAATTTTAAATGAGACCGTATGATTCTACACATCAATTTACATATGAATCAGCATTAATCTTGATATGCATGAAAATACACTAAATGCGCAATTTTCGGGCTTTCAGTACACATATTTATATTGCTCAGAATCAATTTTAAGTGAAACCATATGATTCTACATATCAATTTACATAAGAATCAGCATTAATCTTGACATGCATGAAAATACACTAAATGCGCAATTTTCGGGCTTTCAGTACACTCATTTATATTGCTCAGAATCAATTTGAAATGAAACCATGTGATTCCACACATCAATTTACATAAGAATCAGCATTAATCTTGATATGCATGAAAATACACTAAATGAGTAATTTTCGGGCTTTCAGTACACTCATTTATATTGCTCAGAATCAATTTTAAATGAGACCGTATGATTCTACACATCAATTTACATATCAATCAGCATTAATCTTGATATGCATGAAAATACAGTAAATGCGCAGTGTTTGGTCTTTCAGTACACTCATTTATATTGATCAGAATCAATTTTAAATGAGACCATACGATTCTACACATCAATTTACATAAGAAACAGCATTTATCTTGATATGCATGAAAATACACTAAATGCGCAATTTTCGGGCTTTCAGTACACTCATGTATATTGCTCAGAATCAATTTTAATTGAATCCATATGATTCTACACATCAATTTACATAAGAATCAGCATTAATCTTGATATGCATGAAAATACACTAAATGCGCAAGTTTCGGGCTTTCAGTACACACATTTATTATGCTGAGAATCAATTTTAAATGAAACCATATGATTCTACATATCAATTTACATAAGAAGCAGCATTAATCTTGACATGCATGAAAATACACTAAATGCACAATTTTCGGGCTTTCAGTACACTCATTTATATTGCTCAGAATCAATTTTAAATGAAACCATATGATTCTACACATCAATTTACATAAGAATCAGCATTAATCTTGATATGCATGAAAATACACTAAATGCGCAATTTTCGGGCTTTCAGTACACTCATTTATATTGCTCAGAATCAATTTGAAATGAAACCATGTGATTCTACACATCAATTTACATAAGAATCAGCATTAATCTTGATATGCATGAAAATACACTAAATGCGCAATTTTCGGGCTTTCAGTACACTCATTTATATTGCTCAGAATCAATTTGAAATGAAACCATGTGATTCTACACATCAATTTACATAAGAATCAGCATTAATCTTGATATGCATGAAAATACACTAAATGAGTAATTTTCGGGCTTTCAGTACACTCATTTATATTGCTCAGAATCAATTTTAAATGAGACCGTATGATTCTACACATCAATTCACATATGAATTAGCATTAATCTTGATATGCATGAAAATACACTAAATGCGCAATTTTCGGGCTTTCAGTACACACATTTATATTGCTCAGAATCAATTTTAAATGAAACCATATGATTCTACATATCAATTTACATAAGAATCAGCATTAATCTTGACATGCATGAAAATACACTAAATGCACAATTTTCGGGCTTTCAGTACACTCATTTATATTGCTCAGAATCAATTTTAAATGAAACCATATGATTCTACACATCAATTTACATAAGAATCAGCATTAATCTTGATATGCATGAAAATACACTAAATGCGCAATTTTCGGGCTTTCAGTACACTCATTTATATTGCTCTGAATCAATTTGAAATGAAACCATGTGATTCTACACATCAATTTACATAAGAATCAGCATTAATCTTGATATGCATTAAAATACACTAAATGCGCAATTTTCGGGCTTTCAGTACACACATTTATATTGGAACAGAATCAGTTTTAAATGAAACCATATGATTCTACATATCAATTTACATAAGAATCAGCATTAATCTTGACATGCATGAAAATATACTAAATGCGCAATTTTCGGGCTTTCAGTACACTCATTTATATTGCTCAGAATCAATTTGAAATGAAACCATGTGATTCTACACATCAATTTACATAAGAATCAGCATTAATCTTGATATGCATGAAAATACACTAAATGAGTAATTTTCGGGCTTTCAGTACACTCATTTATATTGCTCAGAATCAATTTTAAATGAGGCCGTATGATTCTACACATCAATTTACATATCAATCAGCATTATTCTTGATATGCATGAAAATACAGTAAATGCGCAGTGTTTGATCTTTCAGTACACTCATTTATATTGATCAGAATCAATTTTAAATGAGACCATACGATTCTACACCTCAATTTACATAAGAATCAGCATTAATCTTGATATGCATGAAAATACACTAAATGCGCAATTTTCGGGCTTTCAGTACACTCATTTATATTGCTCAGAATCAATTTTAATTGAATCCATATGATTCTACACATCAATTTACATAAGAATCAGCATTAATCTTGATATGCATGAAAATCCACTAAATGCGCAACATTCCGGCTTTCAGTACACTCATTTATATTGCTCAGAATCAATTTTAAATGAGACCGTATGATTCTACACATCAACTTACATAAGAATCAGCATTAATCTTGATATGCATGAAAATACACTAAATGCTCAATTTTAGGGCTTACATTACACTCATTTATATTGATCAGAATCAATTTTAAATGAGACCATATGATTCTACACATCAATTTACATAAGAATTAGCATTAATCTTGATATGCATGAAAATACACTTAATGCTCAATATTCCAGCTTTCAGTACACTCATTTATATTGCTCAGAATCAATTTTAAATGAGACCGTATGATTCTACACATCAATTTACATAAGAATCAGCATTAATCTTGATATGCATGAAAATACACTAAATGCGCAAATTTCGGGCTTTCAGTACACTCATTTATATTGCTCAGAATCAATTTTAAATGAAACCATTTGATTCTACACATCAAATTACATAAGAATCAGCATTAATCTTGATATGCATGAAAATACACTAAATGCGCAATTATCGGTCTTTCAGTACAGTCATTTCTATTGCTCAGAATCAATTTTAAATGAAACCATATGATTCTACACATCAATTTACATAAGAATCAGCATTAATCTTGATATGCATGAAAATACACTAAATGCGCAATTTTCGGGCTTTCAGTACACTCATTTATATTGCTCGGAATCAATTTTAAATGAGACCATATGATTCTACGCATCAATTTACATAAGAATCAGCATTAATCTTGATATGCATGAAAATACACTAAATGCGCAATTTTCGGGCTTTCAGTACACACATTTATATTGCTCAGAATCAATTTTAAATGAGACCGTATGATTCTACATATCGATTTGCATAAGAATCAGCATTAATCTTGATATGCATGAAAATACAGTAATGCGCAATTTTCGGGCTTTCAGTACACACATTTATATTGCTCAGAATCAATTTTAAATGAAACCATATGATTCTACATATCAATTTACATAAGAATCAGTATTAATCTTGACATGCATGAAAATACACTAAATGCGCAATTTTCGGGCTTTCAGTACACTCATTTATATTGCTCAGAATCAATTTTAAATGAGACCGTATGATTCTACACATCAATTTACATATGGATCAGCATTAATCTTGATATGCATGAAAATACACTAAATGCGCAATTTTCGGGCTTTCAGTACACTCATTTATATTGCTCAGAATCAATTTGAAAAGAAACCATGTGATTCTACACATCAATTTACATAAGAATCAGCATTAATCTTGATATGCCTGAAAATACACTAAATGAGTAATTTTCGGGCTTTCAGTACACTCATTTATATTGCTCAGAATCAATTTTAAATGAGACCGTATGATTCTACACATCAATTTACATATCAATCAGCATTAATCTTGATATGCATGAAAATACAGTAAATGCGCAGTGTTTGATCTTTCAGTACACTCATTTATATTGATCAGAATCAATTTTAAATGAGACCATATGATTCTACTCATCAATTTACATAAGAATCAGCATTAATCTTGATATGCATGAAAATACACTAAATGCGCAATTTTCGGGCTTTCAGTACACTCATTTATATTGCTCAGAATCTATTTTAATTGAATCCATATGATTCTACACATCAATTTACATAAGAATCAGCATTAATCTTGATATGCATAATAATACACTAAATGCGCAATTTTCGGGCTTTCAGTACACTCATTTATATTGCTCAGAATCAATTTTAAATGAGACCGTATGATTCTACAAATCAATTTACATAAGAATCAGCATTAATCTTGATATGCATGAAAATACACTAAATGCTCAATTTTCGGGCTTACAGTACACTCATTTATATTGATCAGAATCAATTTTAAATGAGACCATATGATTCTACACATGAATTTACATAAGAATTAGCATTAATATTGATATGCATGAAAATACACTTAATGCGCAATATTCCAGCTTTCAGTACATTCATTTATATTGCTCAGAATCAATTTTAAATGAGACCGTATGATTCTATACATCAATTTACATAAGAATCAACATTAATCTTGATATGCATGAAAATACACTAAATGCGCAAATTTCGGGCTTTCAGTACACTCATTTATATTGCTCAGAATCAATTTTAAATGAAACCATATGATTCTACACATCAATTTACATAAGAATCAGCATTAATCTTGATATGCATGAAAATACACTAAATGCACAATTTTCGGTCTTTCAGTACAGTCATTTCTATTGCTCAGAATCAATTTTAAATGAAACCATATGATTCTACACATCAATTTACATAAGAATCAGCATTAATCTTGATATGCATGAAAATACACTAAATGCGCAATTTTCGGGCTTTCAGTACACACATTCATGTCGCTCGGAGTCAATTTAAATGAGACCATATGATTCTACACATCAATTGACATAAGAATCAGCATTAATCTTGATATGCATGAAAATACACTAAATGCGCAGTGTTTGGTCTTTCAGTACACTCATTTATATTGATCAGAATCAATTTTAAATGAGACCATATGATTCTACACATCAATTGACATAAGAATCAGCATTAATCTTGATATGCATGAAAATACACTAAATGCGCAATTTTCGGGCTTTCAGTACACTCATTTATATTGATCAGAGTCAATTTTAATTGAATCCATATGATTCTACACATCAATTTACATAAGAATCAGCATTAATCTTGATATGCATGAAAATACACTAAATGCGCAATTTTCGGGCTTTCAGTACACTCATTTATATTGCTCAGAATCAATTTTAAATGAGACCGTATGATTCTACACATCAATTTACATAATAATCAGCATTAATCTTGATATGCATGAAAATACACTAAATGCTCAATTTTCGGGCTTACAGTACACTCATTTATATTGATCAGAATCAATATTAAATGAGACCATATGATTCTACACATCAATTTACATAAGAATCAGCATTAATCTTGATATGCATGAAAATACACTAAATGCGCAATTTTCGGGCTTTCAGTACAGTCATTTATATGGCTCAGAATCAATTTTAAATGAAACCATCTGATTCTACACATCAATTTACATAAGAATCAGCATTAATCTTAATATGCATGAATATACACTAAATGCGCAATTTTCGGGCTTTCAGTACACTCATTTATATTGCTCAGAATCAATTTTAAATGAAACCATGTGTTTCTACACATCAATTTACATAAGAATCAGCATTAATCTTGATATGCATGAAAATACACTAAAATCGCAATTTTCGGGCTTTCAGTACACTCATATATATTGCTCAGAATCAATTTTAAATGAGACCGTATGATTCTACACATCGATTTACATAAGAATCAGCATTAATCTTGATATGCATGAAAATACACTAAATGCGCAATTTTCCGGCTTTCAGTACACTCATTTATATTGCTCAGAATCAATTTAAAATGAGACCATATGATTCTACACATCAATTTACATAAGAATCCGCATTAATCTTGATATGCATGAAAATACACTAAATGCGCAATTTTCGGGCTTTCAGTACACACATTTATATTGCTCAGAATCAATTTTAAATGAAACCATATGATTCTACACATCAATTTACATAAGAATCAGCATTAATCTTGATATGCATGAAAATACACTAAATGCGCAATTTTCGGGCTTTCAGTACACTCATTTATATTGCTCAGAATCAATTTTAAATGAAACCATATGATTCTACACATCAATTTACATATGAATCAGCATTAATCTTGATATGCATGAAAATACACTATATGCGCAGTGTTTGGTCTTTCAGTACACTCATTTATATTGATCAGAATCAATTTTAAATGAGACCGTATGATTCTACACATCAATTTACATATGAATCAGCATTAATCTTGATATGCATGAAAATACACTAAATGCGCAAGTTTCGGGCTTTCAGTACACACATTTATATTGCTCGGAATCAATTTTAAGTGAAACAATATGATTCTACATATCAATTTACATAAGAATCAGCATTAATCTTGACATGCATGAAAATACACGAAATGCGCAATTTTCGGGCTTTCAGTACACTCATTTATATTGCTCAGAATCAATTTGAAAAGAAACCATGTGATTCTACACATCAATTTACATAAGAATCAGCATTAATCTTGATATGCATGAAAATACACTTAATGAGTAATTTTCGGGCTTTCAGTACACTCATTTATATTGCTCAGAATCAATTTTAAATGAGACCGTATGATTCTACACATCAATTTACATATCAATCAGCATTAATCTTGATATGCATGAAAATACAGTAAATGCGCAGTGTTTGGTCTTTCAGTACACTCATTTATATTGATCAGAATCAATTTTAAATGAGACCATACGATTCTACACATCAATTTACATAAGAATCAGCATTTATCTTGATATGCATGAAAATACACTAAATGCGCAATTTTCGGGCTTTCAGTACACTCATGTATATTGCTCAGAATCAATTTTAATTGAATCCATATGATTCTACACATCAATTTACATAAGAATCAGCATTAATCTTGATATGAATGAAAATACACTAAATGCGCAATTTTCGGGCTTTCAGTACACTCATTTATATTGCTCAGAATCAATTTTAAATGAGACCGTATGATTCTACACATCAATTTACATAAGAATCAGCATTAATCTTGATATGCATGAAAATACACTAAATGCGCAATTTTCGGGCTTTCAGTACACTCATTTATATTGCTCAGAATCAATTTTAAATGAGACCGTATGATTCTACACATCAATTTACTTAAGAATCAGCATTAATCTTGATATGCATGAAAATACACTAAATGCGCAATTTTCCGGGCTTTCAGTACACTCATTTATATTGCTCAGAATCAATTTTAAATGAGACCATATGAATCTACACATCAATTTACATAAGAATCCGCATTAATCTTGATATGCATGAAAATACACTAAATGCGCAATTTTCGGGCTTTCAGTACACACATTTATATAGCTCAGAATCAATTTTAAATGAGACCGTATGATTCTACACATCAATTTACATAAGAATCAGCATTAATCTTGATATGCATGAAAATACACTAAATGCGTATTTTTCCGGCTTTCAGTACACTCATTTATATTGCTCAGAATCAATTTTAAATGAGACCATATGAATCTACACATCAATTTACATAATAATCAGCATTAATCTTCATATGCATGAAAATACACTAAATGCTCAATTTTCGGGCTTACAGTACACTCATTTATATTGCTCAGAATCAATTTTAAATGAAACCATATGATTCTACATATCAATTTACATAAGAATCAGCATTAATCTTGATATGCATGAAAATACACTAAATGCGCAATTTTCGGGCTTTCAGTACACTCATGTATATTGCTCAGAATCAATTTTAAATGAAACCATATGATTCTACACATCAATTGACATAAGAATCAGCATTAATCTTGATATGCATGAAAATACACTAAATGCGCAATTTTCGGGCTTTCAGTACACTCATTTATATTGCTCAGAATCAATTTTAAATGAGACCGTATGATTCTACACATCAATTTACATAATAATCAGCATTAATCTTCATATGCATGAAAATACACTAAATGCTCAATTTTCGGGCTTACAGTACACTCATTTATATTGATCAGAATCAATTTTAAATGAGACCATATGATTCTACACATCAATTTACATAAGAATCAGCATTAATCTTGATATGCATGAAAATACACTAAATGCGCAATTTTCGGGCTTTCAGTACATTCATTTATATTGCTCAGAATCAATTTTAAATGAAACCATATGATTCTACACATCAATTTACATAAGAATCAGCATTAATCTTGATATGCATGAATATACACTAAATGCGCAATTTTCGGGCTTTCAGTACACTCATTTATATTGCTCAGAATCAATTTGAAATGAAACCATGTGATTCTACACATCAATTTACATAAGAATCAGCATTAATCTTGATATGCCTGAAAATACATTAAATCGCAATTTTCGGGCTTTCAGTACACTCATATATATTGCTCAGAATCAATTTTAAATGAGACCGTATGATTCTACACATCAATTTACATAAGAATCAGCATTAATCTTGATATGCATGAAAATACACTAAATGCGCAATTTTCCGGCTTTACAGTACACTCATTTATATTGCTCAGAATCAATTTAAAATGAGACCATATGATCCTACACATCAATTTACATAAGAATCCGCATTAATCTTGATATGCATGAAAATACACTAAATGCGCAATTTTCGGGCTTTCAGTACACACATTTATATTGCTCAGAATCAATTTTAAATGAAACCATATGATTCTACACATCAATTTACATAAGAATCAGCATTAATCTTGATATGCATGAAAATACACTAAATGCGCAATTTTCGGGCTTTCAGTACACTCATTTATATTGCTCAGAATCAATTTTAAATGAAACCATATGATTCTACACATCAATTTACATATGAATCAGCAGTAATCTTGATATGCATGAAAATACACTAAATGCGCAGTGTTTGGTCTTTCAGTACACTCATTTATATTGATCAGAATCAATTTTAAATGAGACCGTATGATTCTACACATCAATTTAATAAGAATCAGCATTAATCTTGATATGCATGAAAATACACTAAATGCTCAATTTTAGGGCTTACAGTACACTCATTTATATTGATCGGAATCAATTTTAAGTGAAACCATATGATTCTACACATCAATTTACATAAGAATCAGCATTAATCTTGATATGCATGAAAATACACTAAATGCGCAATTTTCGGGCTTTCAGTACACTCATTTATATTGCTCAGAATCAATTTTAAATGAAACCATGTGATTCTACACATCAATTTACATAAGAATCAGCATTAATCTTGATATGCATGAAAATACACTAAAATCGCAATTTTCGCGCTTTCAGTACACTCATATATATTGCTCAGAATCAATTTTAAATGAGACCGTATGATTCTACACATCAATTTACATAAGAATCAGCATTAATCTTGATATGCATGAAAATACACTAAATGCGCAATTTTCCGGCTTTGGGTAGACTCATTTATATTGCTCAGAATCAATTTTAAATGAGACCATATGAATCTACACATCAATTTACATAAGAATCAGCATTAATCTTGATATGCATGAAAATACACTAAATGCGCAATTTTCGGGTTTTCAGTACACTCATTTATATTGCTCAGTATCAATTTTAAATGAGACTATGGTCTCATTTAAAATTGATACTGAGCAATACACATCAATTTACATAAGAATCAGCATTAATCTTGATATGCATGAAAATACAGTAAATGCGCAATTTTCCGGCTTTCAGTACACTCATTTATATTGCTCAGAATCAATTTTAATTGAATCCATATGATTCTACACATCAATTTACATAAGAATCAGCATTAATCTTGATATGCATGAAAATACACTAAATGCGCAATTTTCGGACTTTCAGTACACTCATTTATATTGCTCAGAATCAATTTTAAACGAAACCATATGATTCTACACATGAATTTACATAAGAATCAGCATTAATATTGATATGCATTAAAATACACTAAATGCGCAATTTTCGGGCTTTCAGTACACTCATTTATATTGCTCAGAATCAATTTTAAATGAAACCATATGATTCTACACATCAATTTACATAAGAATCAGCATTAATCTTGATATGCATGAAAATACACTAAATGCGCAATTTTCGGGTTTTCAGTACACTCATTTATATTGCTCGGAATCAATTTTAAATGAGACCATATGATTCTACACATCAATTTACATAAGAATCAGCATTAATCTTGATATGCATGAAAATACACTAAATGCGCAATTTTCGGGGTTTCAGTACACACATTTATATTGCTCAGAATCAATTTTAAATGAGACCGTATGATTCTACACATCAATTTACATAAGAATCAGCATTAATCTTGATATGCATGAAAATACACTAAATGCGCAATTTTTGGGCTTTCAGTACACTCATTTATATTGCTCGGAATCAATTTTAAATGAGACGATATGATTCTACACATCAATTTACATAAGAATCAGCATTAATCTTGATATGCATGAAAATACACTAAATGCGCAATTTTCGGGCTTTCAGTACACTCATTTATATTGCTCAGAATCAATTTTAAATGAGACCGTATGATTCTACACATCAATTTACTTAAGAATCAGCATTAATCTTGATATGCATGAAAATACACTAAATGCGCAATTTTCCGGGTTTCAGTACACTCATTTATATTGCTCAGAATCAATTTTAAATGAGACCATATGAATCTACACATCAATTTACATAAGAATCCGCATTAATCTTGATATGCATGAAAATACACTAAATGCGCAATTTTCGGGCTTTCAGTACACACATTTATATTGCTCAGAATCAATTTTAAATGAGACCGTATGATTCTACACATCAATTTACATAAGAATCAGCTATTAATCTTGATATGCATGAAAATACACTAAATGCGCAATTTTCCGGCTTTCAGTACACTCATTTATATTGCTCAGAATCAATTTTAAATGAGACCGTATGAATCTACACATCAATTTACATAAGAATCCGCATTAATCTTGATATGCATGAAAATACACTAAATGCGCAATTTTCGGGCTTTCAGTACACACATTTATATTGCTCAGAATCAATTTTAAATGAAACCATATGATTCTACATATATATTTACATAAGAATCAGCATTAATCTTGACATGCATGAAAATACACTAAATGCGCAATTTTCGGGCTTTCAGTACACTCATTTATATTGCTCAGAATCAATTTTAAATGAGACCATATGAATCTACACATCAATTTACATAAGAATCCGCATTAATCTTGACATGCATGAAAATACACTAAATGCGCAATTTTCGGGCTTTCAGTACACACATTTATATTGCTCAGAATCAATTTTAAATGAAACCATATGATTCTACATATCAATTTACATAAGAATCAGCATTAATCTTGATATGCATGAAAATACACTAAATGCGCAATTTTCGGGCTTTCAGTACACTCATTTATATTGCTCGGAATCAATTTTAAATGAGACGATATGATTCTACACATAAATTTACATAAGAATCAGCATTAATCTTGATATGCATGAAAATACACTAAATGCGCAATTTTCGGGCTTTCAGTACACTCATTTATATTGCTCAGAATCAATTTTAAATGAGACCGTATCATTCTACACATCAATTTACATAAGAATCAGCATTAATCTTGATATGCATGAAAATACACTAAATGCGCAATTTTCCGGCTTTCAGTACACACATTTATATTGCTCAGAATCAATTTTAAATGAGACCATATGAATCTACACATCAATTTACATAAGAATCCGCATTAATCTTGATATGCATGAAAATACACTAAATGCGCAATTTTCGGGCTTTCAGTACACACATTTATATTGCTCAGAATCAATTTTAAATGAGACCGTATGATTCTACACATCAATTTACATAAGAATCAGCATTAATCTTGATATGCATGAAAATACACTAAATGCGCAATTTTCCGGCTTTCAGTACACTCATTTATATTGCTCAGAATCAATTTTAAATGAGACCATATGAATCTACACATCAATTTACATAAGAATCCGCATTAATCTTGATATGCATGAAAATACACTAAATGCGCAATTTTCGGGCTTTCAGTACACACATTTATATTGCTCAGAATCAATTTTAAATGAAACCATATGATTCTACATATATATTTACATAAGAATCAGCATTAATCTTGACATGCATGAAAATACACTAAATGCGCAAATTTCGGGCTTTCAGTACACTCATTTATATTGCTCAGAATCAATTTTAAATGAGACCATATGAATCTACACATCAATTTACATAAGAATCCGCATTAATCTTGACATGCATGAAAATACACTAAATGCGCAATTTTCGTGCTTTCAGTACACACATTTATATTGCTCAGAATCAATTTTAAATGAAACCATATGATTCTACACATGAATTTACATAAGAATCAGCATTAATCTTGATATGCATGAAAATACACTAAATGCGCAATTTTCGGGCTTTCAGTACACTCAGTTATATTGCTCAGAATCAATTTTAAATGAGACCATATGAATCTACACATCAATTTACATAAGAATCCGCACTAATCTTGACATGCATGAAAATACACTAAATGTGCAATTTTCGGGCTTTCAGTACACACATTTATATTGCTCAGAATCAATTTTAAATGAAACCATATGATTCTACATATCAATTTACATAAGAATCAGCATTAATCTTGATATGCATGAAAATACACTAAATGCGCAATTTTCGGGCTTTCAGTACACTCATTTATATTGCTCGGAATCAATTTTAAATGAGACGATATGATTCTACACATCAATTTACATAAGAATCAGCATTAATCTTGATATGCATGAAAATACACTAAATGCGCAATTTTCGGGCTTTCAGTACACTCATTTATATTGCTCAGAATCAATTTTAAATGAGACCGTATCATTCTACACATCAATTTACATAAGAATCAGCATTAATCTTGATATGCATGAAAATACACTAAATGCGCAATTTTCCGGCTTTCAGTACACTCATTTATATTGCTCAGAATCAATTTTAAATGAGACCATATGAATCTACACATCAATTTACATAAGAATCCGCATTAATCTTGATATGCATGAAAATACACTAAATGCGCAATTTTCGGGCTTTCAGTACACACATTTATATTGCTCAGAATCAATTTTAAATGAGACCGTATGATTCTACACATCAATTTACATAAGAATCAGCATTAATCTTGATATGCATGAAAATACACTAAATGCGCAATTTTCCGGCTTTCAGCACACTCATTTATATTGCTCAGAATCAATTTTAAATGAGACCATATGAATCTACACATCAATTTACATAAGAATCCGCATTAATCTTGATATGCATGAAAATACACTAAATGCGCAATTTTCGGGCTTTCAGTACACACATTTATATTGCTCAGAATCAATTTTAAATGAAACCATATGATTCTACATATATATTTACATAAGAATCAGCATTAATCTTGACATGCATGAAAATACACTAAATGCGCAATTTTCGGGCTTTCAGTACACTCATTTATATTGCTCAGAATCAATTTTAAATGAGACCATATGAATCTACACATCAATTTACATAAGAATCCGCATTAATCTTGACATGCATGAAAATACACTAAATGCGCAATTTTCGTGCTTTCAGTACACACATTTATATTGCTCAGAATCAATTTTAAATGAAACCATATGATTCTACACATCAATTTACATAAGAATCAGCATTAATCTTGATATGCATAAAAATACACTAAATGCGCAATTTTCGGGCTTTCAGTAACATTCTCATTTATATTGCTCGGAATCAATTTAAATTAGACTACAAGGATTCTACAAATCAATTTACATAAGAATCAGCATTAATCTTGATATGCATGAAAAATACATAAATGCGCAATTTTCGTGTTAGCACACTCATTTATATTAGCCAGTGAATCAATTTTAATGAGACCGTATGATTCTACACATCAATTCACATAAGAATCAGCATTAATCTTGATATGCATGAAAATACACTAAATGCGCAATTTTCGGGCTTTCAGTACACTCATTTATATTGCTCAGAATCAATTTTAAATGAGACCATATGAATCTACACATCAATTTACATAAGAATCCGCATTAATCTTGATATGCATGAAAATACACTAAATGCGCAATTTTCGGGCTTTCAGTACACACATTTATATTGCTCGGAATCAATTTGAAATGAGACCGTATGATTCTACACATCAATTTACATATCAATCAGCATTAATCTTGATATGCATGAAAATACAGTAAATGCGCAGTGTTTGGTCTTTCAGTACACTCATTTATATTGATCAGAATCAATTTTAAATGAGACCATACGATTCTACACATCAATTTACATAAGAATCAGCATTAATCTTGATATGCATGAAAATACACTAAATGCGCAATTTTCGGGCTTTCAGTACACTCATTTATATTGCTCAGAATCAATTTTAATTGAATCCATATGATTCTACACATCAATTTACATAAGAATCAGCATTAATCTTGATATGCATGAAAATACACTAAATGCGCAAATTTCGGGCTTTCAGTACACTCATTTATATTGCTCAGAATCAATTTTAAATGAAACCATGTGATTCTACACATCAATTTACATAAGAATCAGCATTAATCTTGATATGCATGAAAATACACTAAATGCGCAATTTTCGTGCTTTCAGCACACTCATTTATATTGCTCAGAATCAATTTTAAATGAGACCGTATGATTCTACACATCAATTCACATAAGAATCAGCATTAATCTTGATATGCATGAAAATACACTAAATGCGCAATTTTCGGGCTTTCAGTACACTCATTTATATTGCTCAGAATCAATTTTAAATGAGACCATATGAATCTACACATCAATTTACATAAGAATCCGCATTAATCTTGATATGCATGAAAATACACTAAATGCGCAATTTTCGGGCTTTCAGTACACACATTTATATTGCTCGGAATCAATTTGAAATGAAACCATATGATTATACATATCAATTTACATAAGAATCAGCATTAATCTTGACATGCATGAAAATACACTAAATGCGCAATTTTCGGTCTTTCAGTACACTCATTTATATTGCTCAGAATCAATTTGAAACGAAACCATGTGATTCTACACATCAATTTACATAAGAATCAGCATTAATCTTGATATGCATGAAAATACACTAAATGAGTAATTTTCGGGCTTTCAGTACACTCATTTATATTGCTCAGAATCAATTTTAAATGAGACCGTATGATTCTACACATCAATTTACATATCAATCAGCATTAATCTTGATATGCATGAAAATACAGTAAATGCGCAGTGTTTGGTCTTTCAGTACACTCATTTATATTGATCAGAATCAATTTTAAATGAGACCATACGATTCTACACATCAATTTACATAAGAATCAGCATTAATCTTGATATGCATGAAAATACACTAAATGCGCAATTTTCGGGCTTTCAGTACACTCATTTATATTGCTCAGAATCAATTTTAATTGAATCCATATGATTCTACACATCAATTTACATAAGAATCAGCATTAATCTTGATATGCATGAAAATACACTAAATGCGCAAATTTCGGGCTTTCAGTACACTCATTTATATTGCTCAGAATCAATTTTAAATGAAACCATGTGATTCTACACATCAATTTACATAAGAATCAGCATTAATCTTGATATGCATGAAAATACACTAAATGCGCAATTTTCGGTCTTTCAGTACAGTCATTTATATTGCTCAGAATCAGTTTTAAATGTA
The DNA here is from genome assembly GCA_037127315.1 of Ascarosepion bandense. Lineage (NCBI taxonomy): Eukaryota > Metazoa > Mollusca > Cephalopoda > Sepiida > Sepiidae > Ascarosepion > Ascarosepion bandense. Next base: position 394,726 of record JBBBDQ010001971.1, read on the forward strand.
ACCATATGATTCTACACATCAATTTACATAAGAATCAGCATTAATCTTGATATGCATGAAAATACACTAAATGCGCAATTTTCGGGCCTTCAGTACACTCATTTATATTGCTCGGAATCTATTTTAAATGTGACCATATGATTTTACACATCAATTGACATAAGAATCAGCATTAATCTTGATATGCATGAAAATACACTAAATGCGCAATTTTCGGGCTTTCAGTACACTCATTTATATTGCTCGGAATCAATTTTAAATGAGACCATATGATTCTACACATCAATTTACATAAGAATCAGCATTAATCTTGATATGCATGAAAATACACTACATGCGCAATTTTCGGGCTTTACGTACACACATTTATATTGCTCAGAATCAATTTTAAATGAGACCGTATGATTCTACACATCAATTTACATATGAATCAGCATTAATCTTGATATGCATGAAAATTCACTAAATGCGCAATTTTCCGGCTTTCAGTACACTCATTTATATTGCTCAGAATCAATTTTAAATGAAACCATATGATTCTACATATCAATTTACATAAGAATCAGCATTAATCTTGATATGCATGAAAATACACTAAATGCGCAATTTTCGGGCTTTCAGTACACTCATTTATATTGCTCAGAATCAATTTTAAATGAAACCATATGATTCTACACATCAATTTACATAAGAATCACCATTAATCTTGATATGCATGAAAATACACTAAATGCGCAGTTTTTGGTCTTTCAGTACAGTCATTTATATTGATCAGAATCAGTTTTAAATGTCACCATATGATTCTACAAATCAATTTACATAAGAATAAGCATTAATCTTGATATGCATGAAAATACACTAAATGCGCAATTTTCGGGCCTTCAGTACACTCATTTATATTGCTCGGAATCAATTTTAAATGAGACCATATGATTCTACACATCAATTTACAGAAGATTCAGCATTAATCTTGATATGCATGAAAATACACTAAATGCGCAATTTTCGGTCTTTCAGTACACACATTTATATTGCTCAGAATCAATTTTAAATGAAACCATATGATTCTACATATCAATTTACATAAGAATCAGCATTAATCTTGATATGCATGAAAATACACTAAATGCGCAATTTTCGGGCTTTCAGTACACTCATTTATATTGCTCAGAATCAATTTTAAATGAGACCGTATGATTCTACACATCAATTTACATAAGAATCAGCATTAATCTTGATATGCATGAAAATACACTAAATGCGCAATTTTCGGGCTTTCAGTACACACATTCATGTCGCTCGGAGTCAATTTAAATGAGACCATATGATTCTACACATCAATTTACATAAGAATCAGCATTAATCTTGATATGCATGAAAATACACGAAATGCGCAGTTTTTGGTCTTTCAGTACAGTCATTTATATTGATCAGAATCAATTTTACACGTAACCATATGATTCTACAAATCAATTTACATAAGAATAAGCATTAATCTTGATATGCATGAAAATACACTAAATGCGCAATTTTCGGGCCTTCAGTACACTCATTTATATTGCTCGGAATCAATTTTAAATGTGACCATATGATTCTACACATCAATTTACATAAGAATCAGCATTAATCTTGATATGCATGAAAATACAATAAATGCGCAAATTTCTGTCTTACAGTCCACTCATTTATATTGCTCAGAATCAATTTTAAATGTAACCATATGATTCTACACATCAATTTACATAAGAATCAGCATTAATCTTGATATGCATGAAAATACAGTAAATGCGCAATTTTCGGGCTTTCAGTACACACATTTATATTGCTCAGTATCAATTTTAAATGAGACCGTATGATTCTACACATCAATTTACATGAGAATCAGCATTAATCTTGATATGCATGAAAATACACTAAATGCGCAGTTTTTGGTCTTTCAGTACACTCATTTATATTGATCAGAATCAATTTTAAATGAGACCATATGACTTCTACACATAAATTTACAGAAGAATCAGAATTAATCTTGATATGCATGAAAATACACTAAATGCGCAATTTTCGGTCTTTCAGTACAGTCATTTCTATTGCTCAGAAACAATTTTAAATGAAACCATATGATTCTACACATCAATTTACATAAGAATCAGCATTAATCTTGATATGCATGAAAATACACTAAATGCGCAATTTTCGGGCTTTCAGTACACTCATTTATATTGCTCGGAATCAATTTTAAATGAGACCATATGATTCTACACATCAATTTAAATAAGAATCAGCATTAATCTTGATATGCATGAAAATACACTAAATGCGCAATTTTCGGGCTTTCAGTACACATATTCATGTCGCTCGGAGTCAATTTAAATGAGACCATATGATTCTACACATCAATTTACATAAGAATCAGCATTAATCTTGCTATGCATGAAAATACACTAAATGCGCAATTTTCGGGCTTTCAGTACACTCATTTATATTGCTCGGAATCAATTTTAAATGAGACACAATGATTCTACACATCAATTTACATAAGAATCAGCATTAATCTTGATATGCATGAAAATACACTAAATGCGCAATTTTCGGGCTTTCAGTACACACATTTATATTGCTCAGAATCAATTTTAAATGAGACCGTATGATTCTACACATCAATTTACATAAGAATCAGCATTAATCTTGATATGCATGAAAATACACTAAATGCGCAATTTTCGGGCTTTCAGTACACTCATTTATATTGCTCAGAATCAATTTTAAATGAGACCGTATGATTCTACACATCAATTTACATAAGAATCAGCATTAATCTTGATATGCATGAAAATACACTAAATGCGCAATTTTCGGGCTTTCAGTACACACATTCATGTCGCTCGGAGTCAATTTAAATGAGACCATATGATTCTACACATCAATTTACATAAGAATCAGCATTAATCTTGATATGCATGAAAATACACTAAATGCGCAGTTTTTGGTCTTTCAGTACAGTCATTTATATTGATCAGAATCAATTTTACACGTAACCATATGATTCTACAAATCAATTTACATAAGAATAAGCATTAATCTTGATATGCATGAAAATACACTAAATGCGCAATTTTCGGGCCTTCAGTACACTCATTTATATTGCTCGGAATCAATTTTAAATGTGACCATATGATTCTACACATCAATTTACATAAGAATCAGCATTAATCATGATATGCATGAAAATACAATAAATGCGCAAATTTCTGTCTTACAGTCCACTCATTTATATTGCTCAGAATCAATTTTAAATGTAACCATATGATTCTACACATCAATTTACATAAGAATCAGCATTAATCTTGATATGCATGAAAATACACTAAATGCGCAATTTTCGGGCTTTCAGTACACTCATTTATATTGCTCAGAATCAATTTTAAATGTAACCATATGATTCTACACATCAATTTACATAAGAATCAGCATTAATCTTGATATGCATGAAAATACACTAAATGCGCAGAGTTGGACTTTCTGTAAACTCATTCATATTGATCAGAATCAATTTTAAATGAGACCATATGATTCTACACATCAATTTATACAAGAATCAGCATTAATCTTGATATGCTTGAAAATACACTAAATGCGCAATTTTCGTGCTTTCAGCACACACATTTATATTGCTCAGAATCAAATTTAACTGAGACCATATGATTCTACACAACAATTTACATAAGAATCAACATTAATCTCGATATGCATGAAAATAACTAAATGCGCAATCTTCGGGCTTTCAGTACACTCATTTATATTGCTCAGAATCAATTTTAAATGAAACCATATGATTCTACACATCAATTTACATAAGAATCAGCGTTAATATTGATATGCATTAAAATACACTAAATGCGCAATTTTCGAGCTTTCAGTACACTCATTTATATTGCTCAGAATCAATTTTAAATGAAACCATATGATTCTACACATCAATTTACATAAGAATCAGCATTAATCTTGATATGCATGAAAATACACTAAATGCGCAATTTTCGGGCTTTCAGTACACTCATTTATATTGCTCGGAATCAATTTTAAATGAGACACTATGATTCTACACATCAATTTACATAAGAATCAGCATTAATCTTGATATGCATGAAAATACACTAAATGCGCAATTTTCGGGCTTTCAGTACACACATTTATATTGCTCAGAATCAATTTTAAATGAGACCGTATGATTCTACACATCAATTTACATAAGAATCAGCATTAATCTTGATATGCATGAAAATACACTAAATGCGCAATTTTCGGGCTTTCAGTACACTCATTTATATTGCTCGGAATCAATTATAAATGAGACGATAAGATACTACACATCAATTTACATAAGAATCAGCATTAATCTTGATATGCATTAAAATACACTAAATGCGCAATTTTCGGGCTTTCAGTACACACATTTATATTGCTCAGAATCAATTTTAAATGAGACCGTATGATTCTAGACATCAATTTACATAAGAATCAGCATTAATCTTGATATGCATGAAAATACACTAAATGCGCAAATTTCGGGCTTTCAGTACCCTCATTTATATTGCTCAGAATCAATTTTAAATGAAACCATATGATTCTACACATCAATTTACATAAGAATCAGCATTAATCTTGATATGCATGAAAATACACTAAATGCGCAATTTTCGGTCTTTCAGTACAGTCATTTCTATTGCTCAGAATCAATTTTAAATGAAACCATATGATTCTACACATCAATTTACATAAGAATCAGCATTAATCTTGATATGCATGAAAATACACTAAATGCGCAATTTTCGGGCTTTCAGTACACTCATTTATATTGCTCGGAATCAATTTTAAATGAGACCATATGATTCTACACATCAATTTACATAAGAATCAGCATTAATCTTGATATGCATGAAAATACACTAAATGCGCAATTTTCGGGCTTTCAGTACACACATTCATGCCGCTTGGAGTCAATTTAAATGAGACCATATGATTCTACACATCAATTGACATAAGAATCAGCATTAATCTTGATATGCATGAAAATACACTAAATGCGCAGTGTTTGGTCTTTCAGTACACTCATTTATATTGATCAGAATCAATTTTAAATGAGACTATATGATTCTACACATCAATTTACATAAGAATCAGCATTAATCTTGATATGCATGAAAATACACTAAATGCGCAATTTTCGGGCTTTCAGTACACTCATTTATATTCCTCAGAATCAATTTTAATTGAATCCATATGATTCTACACATCAATTTACATAAGAATCAGCATTAATCTTGATATGCATGAAAATACACTAAATGCGCAATTTTCGGGCTTTCAGTACACTCATTTATATTGCTCACAATCAATTTTAAATGAGACCGTATGATTCTACACATCAATTTACATAATAATCAGCATTAATCTTCATATGCATGAAAATACACTAAATGCTCAATTTTCGGGCTTACAGTACACTCATTTATATTGATCAGAATCAATTTTAAATGAGACCATATGATTCTACACATCAATTTACATAAGAATCAGCATTAATCTTGATATGCATGAAAATACACTAAATGAACAATTTTCCGGCTTTCAGTACACTCATTTATATTGCTCAGAATAAATTTAAAATGAGACCATATGATTCTACACATCAATTTACATAAGAATCCGCATTAATCTTGATATGCATGAAAATACACTAAATGCGCAATTTTCGGGCTTTCAGTACACACATTTATATTGCTCAGAATCAATTTAAAATGAGACCATATGATTCTACACATCAATTCACATAAGAATCAGCATTAATCTTGATATGCATGAAAATACACTAAATGCGCAATTTTCGGGCTTTCAGTACACTCATTTATATTGCTCAGAATCAATTTTAAATGAAACCATATGATTCTACACATCAATTTACATATGAATCAGCATTAATCTTGATATGCATGAAAATACACTAAATGCGCAGTGTTTGGTCTTTCAGTACACTCATTTATATTGATCAGAATCAATTTTAAATGAGACCGTATGATTCTACACATCAATTTACATAAGAATCAGCATTAATCTTGATATGCATGAAAATACACTAAATGCTCAATTTCAGGGCTTACAGTACACTCATTTATATTGATCGGAATCAATTTTAAGTGAAACCATATGATTCTACACATCAATTTACATAAGAATCAGCATTAATCTTGATATGCATGAAAATACACTAAATGCGCAATTTTCGGGCTTTCAGTACACTCATTTATGTTGCTCAGAATCAATTTTAAATGAGACGATATGATTCTACACATCAATTTACATAAGAATCAGCATTAATCTTGATATGCATGAAAATACACTAAATGCGCAATTTTCGGGCTTTCAGTACACTCATTTATATTGCTCGGAATCAATTATAAATGAGACGATAAGATACTACACATCAATTTACATAAGAATCAGCATTAATCTTGATATGCATTAAAATACACTAAATGCGCAATTTTCGGGCTTTCAGTACACACATTTATATTGCTCAGAATCAATTTTAAATGAGACCGTATGATTCTAGACATCAATTTACATAAGAATCAGCATTAATCTTGATATGCATGAAAATACACTAAATGCGCAAATTTCGGGCTTTCAGTAGCCTCATTTATATTGCTCAGAATCAATTTTAAATGAAACCATATGATTCTACACATCAATTTACATAAGAATCAGCATTAATCTTGATATGCATGAAAATACACTAAATGCGCAATTTTCGGTCTTTCAGTACAGTCATTTCTATTGCTCAGAATCAATTTTAAATGAAACCATATGATTCTACACATCAATTTACATAAGAATCAGCATTAATCTTGATATGCATGAAAATACACTAAATGCGCAATTTTCGGGCTTTCAGTACACTCATTTATATTGCTCGGAACCAATTTTAAATGAGACCATATGATTCTACACATCAATTTACATAAGAATCAGCATTAATCTTGATATGCATGAAAATACACTAAATGCGCAATTTTCGGGCTTTCAGTACACACATTCATGCCGCTTGGAGTCAATTTAAATGAGACCATATGATTCTACACATCAATTGACATAAGAATCAGCATTAATCTTGATATGCATGAAAATACACTAAATGCGCAGTGTTTGGTCTTTCAGTACACTCATTTATATTGATCAGAATCAATTTTAAATGAGACTATATGATTCTACACATCAATTTACATAAGAATCAGCATTAATGTTGATATGCATGAAAATACACTAAATGCGCAATTTTCGGGCTTTCAGTACACTCATTTATATTCCTCAGAATCAATTTTAATTGAATCCATATGATTCTACACATCAATTTACATAAGAATCAGCATTAATCTTGATATGCATGAAAATACACTAAATGCGCAATTTTCGGGCTTTCAGTACACTCATTTATATTGCTCACAATCAATTTTAAATGAGACCGTATGATTCTACACATCAATTTACATAATAATCAGCATTAATATTCATATGCATGAAAATACACTAAATGCTCAATTTTCGGGCTTACAGTACACTCATTTATATTGATCAGAATCAATTTTAAATGAGACCATATGATTCTACACATCAATTTACATAAGAATCAGCATTAATCTTGATATGCATGAAAATACACTAAATGAACAATTTTCCGGCTTTCAGTACACTCATTTATATTGCTCAGAATCAATTTAAAATGAGACCATATGATTCTACACATCAATTTACATAAGAATCCGCATTAATCTTGATATGCATGAAAATACACTAAATGCGCAATTTTCGGGCTTTCAGTACACACATTTATATTGCTCAGAATCAATTTAAAATGAGACCATATGATTCTACACATCAATTTACATAAGAATCAGCATTAATCTTGATATGCATGAAAATACACTAAATGCGCAATTTTCGGGCTTTCAGTACACTCATTTATATTGCTCAGAATCAATTTTAAATGAAACCATATGATTCTACACATCAATTTACATATGAATCAGCATTAATCTTGATATGCATGAAAATACACTAAATGCGCAGTGTTTGGTCTTTCAGTACACTCATTTATATTGATCAGAATCAATTTTAAATGAGACCGTATGATTCTACACATCAATTTACATAAGAATCAGCATTAATCTTGATATGCATGAAAATACACTAAATGCTCAATTTCAGGGCTTACAGTACACTCATTTATATTGATCGGAATCAATTTTAAGTGAAACCATATGATTCTACACATCAATTTACATAAGAATCAGCATTAATCTTGATATGCATGAAAATACACTAAATGCGCAATTTTCGGGCTTTCAGTACACTCATTTATATTGCTCAGAATCAATTTTAAATGAGACGATATGATTCTACACATCAATTTACATAAGAATCAGCATTAATCTTGATATGCATGAAAATACACTAAAATCGCAATTTTCGGACTTTCAGTACACTCATATATATGGCTCAGAATCAATTTTAAATGAGACCGTATGATTCTACACATCAATTTACATAAGAATCAGCATTAATCTTGATATGCATGAAAATACACTCAATGCGCAATTTTCGGGCTTTCAGTACACTCATTTATATTGCTCAGAATCAATTTTAAATGAGACCATATGAATCTACACATAAATTTACATAAGAATCCGCATTAATCTTGATATGCATGAAAATACACTAAATGCGCAATTTTCCGGCTTTCAGTACACACATTTATATTGCTCAGAATCAATTTGAAATGAAACCATATGATTCTACATATCAATTTACATAAGAATCAGCATTAATCTTGATATGCATGAAAATACACTAAATGCGCAATTTTCGGGCTTTCAGTACACACATTCATGTCGCTCGGAGTCAAACCCTAACCCTAAGCCCGAAAATTGCGCATTTACTGTATTTTCATGCATATCAAGATTAATGCTGATTCTTATGTAAATTGATGTGTAGAATCATTTGGTCTCATTTAAAATTGATTCTGAGCAATATAAATGAATGTACTGAAAGCCCAAATATTGCGCATTTAGTGTATTTTCATGCATATCAAGATTAATGCTGATTCTTATGTAAATTGATGTGTAGAATCATATGGTCTCATTTAAAATTGATTCTGATCAATATAAATGAGTGTACTGAAAGCCCGAAAATTGCGCATTTAGTGTATTTTCATGCATATCAAGATTAATGCTGATTCTTATGTAAATTGATGTGTAGAATCATATGGTCTCATTTAAAATTGATTCCGAGCAATATAAATGAGTGTACTGAAGACCAAAAACTGCGCATTTAGTGTATTTTCATGCATATCAAGATTAATGATGATTCTTATGTAAATTGATGTGTATAATCATAAGGTCACATTTAAAATCGGTTCTGAGCAATATAAATGAGTGTACTGAAAGCCCGAAAATTGCGCATTTAGTGTATTTTCATGCATATCAAAACTAATGCTGATTCTTATGTAAATTGATGTGTAGAATCATATGGTTTCAATTAAAATTGATTCTGATCAATATAAATGAGTGTACTGAAAGCCCGAAAATTGCGCATTTAGTGTATTTTCATGCATATGAAGATTAATGCTGATTCTTATGTAAATTGATGTGTAGAATCATATGGTCTCATTTAATATTGATTATGAGAAACATAAATGAGTGTACTGAAAGTCCGAGGATTGCGCATTTTGTTTATTTTCATGCATATCAAGATTAATGCTGATTCTTATGTAAATTGATGCGTAGAATAATATGGTCTCATTTAAAATTTATTATGAGCAATACAAATGAGTGTACTGAAAGCCCGAAAATTACCCATTTAATGTATGTTCATGCATATCAAGATTAATGCTGATTTTTATGTAAATTGTTGCGTAGAATAATATGGTCTTATTTAAAAATACTTTTGAGCAATATAAAGGTGTGTACTGTAAGCCCGAAAATTGCGCATTTAGTGTATATTCATGCATATCAAGATTAATGCTGATTCTTATGTAAATTGATGTGTAGAATCATATAGACTCATTTAAAATTGATTCTGAGCAATATAAATGAGTGTACTGAAAGTCCGAAAATTGCGCATTTAGTGTATTTTCATGCATATCAAGATTAATGCTGATTCTTATGTAAATTGATGTGTAGAATCATATGGTCTCATTTAAAATTGATTCTGTTCAATATAAATGAGTGTACTGAAAACCAAAATATGCACATTTAGTGTATTTTCATGCATATCAAGATTAATGCTGATTCTTATGTAATCGATGTGTAGAATCATATGGTTTCATTTAAAATTGATTCTGAGCTATATAAATGAGTGTACTGAAAGCCCGAAAATTCCGCATTTAGTGTATTTTCATGCATATCAAGATTAATGCTGATTCTTATGTAAATTGATGTGTAGAATCATATGGTTTCATTTAAAATTTATTCTGAGCAATATAAATGAGTCTACTGAAAGCCCGAAAATTGCGCATTTAGTGTATTTTCATGCATATCAAGATTAATGCTGATTCTTAATAAATTGATGTGTAGAATCATATGGTCTCATTAGATATTAATTCTGAGCAATATAAATGATTGTACTGGAAGACCAAAAACTGCGCATTTAGTGTATTTTCTTGCATATCAAGATTAATGCTGATTCTTATGTAAATTGATGTGTAGAATCATATGGTTTCATTTCAAATTGTTTCTGAGCAATATAAATGAGTGTACAGAAAGCCAACAAATTGCGCATTTAGTGTATTATGATGCATATCAAGATTAATGCTGATTCTTATGTAAATTGATGTGTAGAATCATATGGTCTCATTTAAAATTGATTCTGATCAATATAAATGAGTGTACTGAAAAACCAAAACTGCGCATTTAGTGTATTTTCATGCATAACAAGATTAGTGCTGATTCTTATGTAAATTGATGTGTAGAATCATACGGTCTCATTTAAATTCGGTTCTGAGCAATACACATAGTGTACTGAAAGCCCGAAAATTTCGCATTTAATGTATTTTCATGCATATCAAGATTAATGCTGATTCTTATGTAAATTGATGTGTAGAATCATATGGTTTCATTTAAAATTGATTCTGAGCAATATAAATGAGTGTACTGAAAGCCCGAAAACTGCGCTATTATTGTATTTTCATGCATATCAAGATTAATGCTGATTCTTATGTAAATTGATGTGTAGAATCATATGGTCTCATTTAAAATTGATTCTGAGCAAGATAAATGAGTGTACTGAAAGCTGGAAAATTGCGCATTTAGTGTATTTTCATGCATGTCAAGATTAATGCTGATTCTTATGTAAATTGATGTGTAGAATCACATGGTTTCATTTAAAATTGATTCTGAGCAATATAAATGAGTATACTGAAAGCCCGAAAATTGCGCATTTAGTGTATTTTCAGGCTTATCAAGATTAATGCTGATTCTTAAGTAAATTGATTTGTAGAATCATATGGTTACATTTAAAATTGATTCTGATCAATATAAATGACTGTACTGAAAGACCGAAAATCGCGCATTTAGTGTATTTTCATGTATATCAAGATTAATGCTGATTCTTATGTAAATTGATGTGTAGAATCATACGGTCTCATTTAAAATAGATTCTGAGCAATATAAATGAGTGTACTGAAAGCCCGAAAATTGCGCATTTAGTGTATTTTCATGCATATCAAGAGTAATGCTGATTCTTATGTAAATTGATGTGTAGAATCATATGGTCTCATTTAAAATTGATTCTGTTCAATATAAATGAGTGTACTGAAAGACAAAAATATGCGCATTTAGTGTATTTGCATGCATATCAAGATTAATGCTGATTCTTTTGTAAATTGATGTGTAGAATCATATGGTCTCATTTAAAATTGATTCTGATCAATATAAATGAGTGTACTGAAAGACCAAAACTGCGCATTTAGTGTATTTTCATGCATATCAAGATTAATGCGGATTCTTATGTAAATTGATGTGTAGAATTATATGGTTACATTTAAAATTGATTCTGAGCAATATAAATGAGTGTACTGAAAGCCGGAAATTTGCGCATTTAGTGTATTTTCATGCATATCAAGATTAATGCTGATTCTTATGTAAATTGATGTGTAGAATCATATGGTCTCATTTAAAATTGACTCCAAGCAATATAAATGAGTGTACTGAAAGCCCGAAAATTGCGCATTTAGTGTATTTTCATGCATATCAAGATTAATGCTGATTCTTATGTAAATTGATTTGTAGAATAATATGGTTACATTTAAAATTGATTCTGATCAATATAAATGATTGTACTGAAAGACCGAAAATTGCGCATTTAGTGTATTTTCATGCATATCAAGATTAATGCTGATTCTTATGTAAATTGATGTGTAGAATCATATGGTTTCATTTAAAATTGATTCTGATCAATATAAATGAGTGTACTGAAAGTCCGAAAATTGCGCATTTAGTGTATTTTCATGCATATCAAGATTAATGCTGATTCTTATGTAAATTGATGTGTAGAATCATACGGTCTCATTTAAAATAGATACTGAGCAATATAAATGAGTGTACTGAAAGACCGAAAATTGCGCATTTAGTGTATTTTCATGCATATCAAGATTAATGCTGATTCTTATGTAAATTGATGTGTAGAATCATATGGTCTCATTTCAAATTGATACTGATCAATATAAATGAGTGTACTGTAAGCCCGAAAATTGCGCATTTAGTGTATTTTCATGCATATCAAGATTAATGCTGATTCTTATGTAAATTGATGTGTAGAATCATATGGTCTCATTTAAAATTGATTCTGAGCAATATAAATGAGTGTACTGAAAGGCCAAACACTGCGCATTTAGTGTATTTTCATGCATATCAAGATTAATGCTGATTCTTATATAAATTGATGTGTAGAATCATATGGTTTCATTTAAAATTGATTCTGAGCAATATAAATGAGTGTACTAAAAGCCCGAAAACTGCGCAATTATTGTATTTTCATGCATATCAAGATTAATGCTGATTCTTATGTAAATTGATGTGTAGAATCATATGGTCTCATTTAAAATTGATTCTGAGCAATATAAATGAGTGTACTGAAAGCCCGAAAATTGCGCATTTAGTGTATTTTCATGCATATCAAGATTAATGCTGATTCTCATGTAAATTGATGTGTAGAATCATATGGTCTCATTTAAAATTGATTCTGTTCAATATAAATGAGTGTACTGAAAGACAAAAATATGCGCATTTAGTGTATTTTCATGCATATCAAGATTAATGCTGATTCTTATCTAAATTGATGTGTAGAATCGTATGGTTTCATTTAAAATTGATTCTGAGCAATATAAATGAGTGTACTGAAAGGCCAAACACTGCGCATTTAGTGTATTTTCATGCATATCATGATTAATGCTGATTCATATGTAAATTGATGTGTAGAATTATATAGTCTCATTTAAAATTGATTCTGATCAATATAAATGAGTGTACTGAAAGCCCGAAAATTGCGCATTTAGTGTATTTTCATGCATATCAAGATTAATGCTGATTCTTTTGTAAATTGATGTGTAGAATCATACGGTCTCATTTAAAATTGATTCTGAGCAATATAAATGAGTGTACTGAAAGCCGGAAATTTGCGCATTTAGTGTATTTTCATGCATATCAAGATTAATGCTGATTCTTATGTAAATTGATGTGTAGAATCATATGGTCTCATTTAAAATTGACTCCGAGCAATATAAATGAGTGTACTGAAAGCCCGAAAATTGCGCATTTAGTGTATTTTCATGCATATCAAGATTAATGCTGAATCTTATGTAAATTGATTTGTAGAATCATATGGTTACATTTAAAATTGATTCTGCTCAATATAAATGATTGTACTGAAAGACCGAAAATTGCGCATTTAGTGTATTTTCATGCATATCAAAATTAATGCTGATTCTTATGTAAATTGATGTGTAGAATCACATGGTTTCATTTAAAATTGATTCTGATCAATATAAATGAGTGTACTGAAAGCCCGAAAATTGCGCATTTAGTGTATTTTCATGCATATCAAGATTAATGCTGATTCTTATGTAAATTGATGTGTAGAATCATATGGTCTCATTGAAAATTGATTCTGAGCAATATAAATGATTGTACTGAAAGACCAAACACTGCGCATTTAGTGTATTTTCATGCATATCAAGATTAATGCTGATTCTTATATAAATTGATATGTAGAATCATATGGTCTCATTTCAAATTTATTCTGAGCAATATAAATGAATGTACTGAAAGCCGGAAAATTTCGCATTTAGTGTATTTTCATGCATATCAAGATTAATGCTGATTCTTATGTAAATTGATTTGTAGAATCATATGGTCTCATTTAAAATTGATTCTGATCAATATAAATGAGTGTACTGAAATATCAAAAACTGCGCATTTAGTGTATTTTCATGCACATCAAGATTAATGCTGATTCTTATGTAAATTGATGTGAAGAATCATACGGTCTAATTTAAAATTTATTCTGAGCAATATAAATGAGTGTACTGAAAGCCCGAAATTTGCGCATTTAGTGTATTTTCATGCATATCAAGATTAATGCTGATTCTTATGTAAATTGATGTGTAGAATCATATGGTCTCATTTAAAATTGATTCCGAGCAATATAAATGAGTGTACTGAAAGCCGGAAAATTGCGCATTTAGTGTATTTTCATGCATATCAAGATTAATGCTGATTTTTATGTAAATTGATGTGTAGAATCATATGGTCTCATTTAAATTGACTCCGAGCGACATAAATGAGTGTACTGAAAGCCCGAAAATTGCGCATTTAATGTATTTTCATGCATATCAAATTAATGCTGATTCTTATGTAAATTGATGTGTAGAATCATATGGTCTCATTTAAAATTGATTCTGATCAATATAAATCAGTGTACTGTAAACCCGAAAATTGCGCATTTAGTGTATTTTCATGCATATCAAGATTAATGCTGATTCTTATGTAAATTGATGTGTAGAATCATATGGTCTCATTTGAAATTGATTGCGAGCAATATAAATGAGTGTACTGAAAACCCGAAAATTGCGCATTTAGTGTATTTTCTAGCATGTCAAGATTAATGCAGATACTTATATAAATTGATGTGTAGAATCATATGGTCTCATTTAAAATTGATTCTGAGCAATATAAATGACTGTACTGAAAAACCAAACACTGCGCATTTAGTGTATTTTCATGCATATCAAGATTAATGCTGATTCATATGTAAATTGATGTGTAGAATCATATGGTCTCATTTAAATTGATTCTGAGCAATATAAATGCGTGTACTGAAAGCCCGAAAATTGCGCCTTTAGTGTATTTTCATGCATATCAAGATTAATGCTGATTCTTATGTAAAGTGATGTGTAGATTCATATGGTCTCATTTAAAATTGATTCTGCGCAATATAAATGAGTGTACTGAAAGCCCGAGAATTGCGCATTTAGTGTATTTTCATGCATATCAAGATTAATGCTGATTCTTATGTAAATTGATGTGTAGAATCATTTGGTCTCATTTAACATTGATTCTGATCAATATAAATGAGTGTACTGAAAGTCCAAAAACTGCGCATTTATTGTATTTTCATGCATATCAAGAATAATGCTGATTCTTATGTAAATTGATGTGTAGAATCATATGGTTACATTTAAAATTGATTCTGAGCAATATAAATGAGTGTACTGAAAGCCAGAAATTTGCGCATTTAGTGTATTTTCATGCATATCAAGATTAATGCTGATTCTTATGTAAATTGATGTGTAGAATCATATGGTCTCATTTAAATTCATTCCGAGCAATATAAATGAGTGTACTGAAAGCCCGAAAATTGCGCATTTAGTGTATTTTCATGCATATCAAGATTAATGCTGATTCTTATGTAAATTGATGTTTAGAATCATATGGTCTCATTTAAAATTGATTCTGAGCAATAGAAATGACTGCACTAAAAGACCGAAAATTGCGCATGTAGTGTATTTTCATGCATATCAAGAGTAATACTGATTCTTATGTAAATTGATGTGTAGAATCATATGGTATCATTTAAATTGATTCTGATCAATATAAATGAGTGTACTGAAAGACCAAAAACTGCGCATTTAGTGTATTTTCATGCATATCAATATTAATGCTGATTCTTATGTAAATTGATGTGTAGAATCATACGGTCTCATTTAAAATTGATTCTGAGCAATATAAATGAGTGTACTGAAAGCCCGAATATTGCGCATTTAGTGTATATTCATGCATATCAATATTAATGCTGATTCTTATGTAAATTGATGTGTAGAATCATATGGTTTCAATTAAAATTGATTCTGAGCAATATAAATGAGTGTACTGAAAGCCCGAAAATTGCGCATTTAGTGTATTTTCATGCATATCAAGATTAATGCTGATTCTTATATAAATTGATGTGTAGAATCATAGGTCTCATTTAAAATTGATTACGAGCAATATAAATGAGTGTACTGAAAGCCAGAAAATTGCGCATTTAGTGTATTTTCATGCATATCAAGATTAATGCTGATTCTTATGTAAATTGATGTGTAGAATCATACGGTCTCATTTAAAATTATTTCTGAGCAATATAAATGAGTGTAGTGAAAGCCCGAAAATTGCGCATTTAGTGTATTTTCATGCATATCAAGATTAATGCTGATTCTTATGTAAATTGATGTGTAGAATCATATGGTTTCATTTCAAATTGATTCTGAGCAATATAAATGAGTGTACTGAAAGCCCAAAATTGCGCATTTAGTGTATTTTCATGCATATCAAGATTAATGCTGATTCTTATGTAAATTGATGTGTAGAATTATAGGTCTCATTTAAAATTGATTATGAGCAATATAAATGAGTGTACGGAAAGCCAGAAAATTGCGCATTTAGTGTATTTTCATGCATATCAACATTAATGCTGATTCTTATGTAAATTGATGTGTAGAATCATATGGTTTCAATTAAAATTAATTCTGAGCAATATAAATGAGTGTACTGAAAGCCCGAAAATTGCGCATTTAGTGTATTTTCATGCATATCAAGATTAATGCTCATTCTTATGTAAATTGATGTGTAGAATCATACTGTCTCATTTAAAATTGATCCTGAGCAATATAAATGAGTGTACTGAAAGACCGAAAATTGCGCATTTAGTGTATTTTCATGCATATCAAGATTAATGCTGATTCTTATGTAAATTGATGTGTAGAATCATATGGTCTCATTTAAAATTAATTCTGATCAATATAAATGATTGTACTGAAAGACCAAAAACTGCGCATTTAGTGTATTTTCATGCATATCAAGATTAATGCTGATTCTTATGTAAATTAATGTGTAGAATCACACGGTCTCATTTAAAATTGATTCTGAGCCATATAAATGAGTGTACTGAAAGTACGAAAATTGCGCATTTAATGTATTTTCATGCATATCAAGATTAATGCTGATTCTTATGTAAATTGATGTGTAGAATCATATGGTCTCATTTGAAATTAATTCTGCTCAATATAAATGAGTGTAGTGAAATACCAAAAACTGCCCATTTACTGTATTTTCGTGCATATCAAGATTAATGATGATTCTTATGTAAATTGATGTGTAGAATCATGTGGTCTCATTTAAAATTGATTCTGAGCAATATAAATGCGTGTACTGAAATCCGAAAATTGCGCATTTAGTGTATTTTCTTACATATCAAGATTAATTAAGATTCTTTTCTAAATTGATATGGAGAATCATATGGTTTCATTTAAAATTGATTCTGAGCAATATAAATGAGTGTACTGAAAGTCCGAAAATTGCGCATTTAGTGTATTTTCATGCATATCAAGATTAATGCTGATTCTTATGTATATTGATGTGTAGAATCATATGGTTTCATTTAAATTTGATTCTGATCAATATAAATGAGTGTACTGAAAGACCAAAAACTGCGCATTTAGTGTATGTTCATGCATATCAAGATTAATGCTGATTCTTATGTAAATTGATGTGTAGAATCATACGGTCTCATTTAAAATTGATTCTGAGCAATATAAATGTGTGTACTGAAATCCCGAAAATTGCGCATTTAGTGTATTTTCATGCATATCACGATTCATTCTTATGTAAATTGAATCATATGGTGTCATTTAAAATTGATTCTGATCAATATAAATGCGTGTAATGAAAAACCAAAAACTGCGCATTTAGTGTATTTTCATGCATATCAAGATTAATGCTGATTCTTATGTAAATTGATGTGTAGAATCATATGGTCTCATTTAAAATTGATTCTGATCAATATAAATGCGTGTAATGAAAAACCAAAAACTGCGCATTTAGTGTATTTTCATGCATATCAAGATTAATGCTGATTCTTATGTAAATTGATGTGTAGAATCATATGGTCACATTTAAAATTGATTCTGAGCAATATAAATGAGTGTACTGAAAGCCCGAAATTTGCGCATTTAGTGCATTTTCATGCATATCAAGATTAATGCTGATTCTTATGTAAATTGATGTGTAGAATCATATGGTCTCATTTAAGATTGATTCCGAGCAATATAAATGAGTGTACTGAAAGCCCGAAAATTGAGCATTTAGTGTATTTTCATGCATATCAAGATTAATGCTGATTCTTATGTAAATTGATGTGTAGAATCATATGGTCTCATTTAAAATTGATTCTGAGCAATATAAATGAGTGTACTGAAATATCAAAAACTGCTCATTTAGTGCATTTTCATGCATATCAAGATTAATGCTGATTCTTATGTAAATTGATGTGTAGAATCATATGGTCTCATTTAAAATTGATTCTGATCAATATAAATGAGTATACTGAAATATCAAAAACTGCGCATTTAGTGTAATTTCATGCACATGAAGATTATTGCTGATTCTTATGTAAATTGATGTGTAGAATCATACGGTCTCATTTAAAATTGATGCTGAGCAATATAAATGAGTGTACTGAAAGCCCGAATATTGCGCATTTAGTGTATTTTCATGCATATCAAGATTAATGCTGATTCTTATGTAAATTGATGTGTAGAATCATATGGTTTCATTTAAAATTGATTATGAGCAATATAAATGAGTGTACTTAAAGCCCGAAAATTGCGCATTTACTGTATTTTCAAGCATATCAAGATTAATGCTGATTCTTATGAAAATTGATGTGTAGAATCATATGGTTACATTTAAAATTGATTCTGAGCAATATAAATGAGTGTACTGAAAGCCCGAAATTTGCGCATTTAGTGTATTTTCATGCATATCAAGATTAATGCTGATTCTTATGTAAATTGTTTTGTAGAATCATATGGTCTCATTTAAAATTGATTCCGAGCAATATAAATGAGTGTACTGAAAGCCGGAAAATTGCGCATTTAGTGTATTTTCATGCATATCAAGATTAATGCTGATTCTCATGTAAATTGATGTGTAGAATCATACGGTCTCATTTAAAATTGATTCTGAGCAATATAAATGAGTGTACTGAAAGCCCGAATATTGCGCATTTAGTGTATTTTCATGCATATCAAGATTAATGCTGATTCTTATGTAAATTGATGTGTAGAATCATATGGTTTCAATTAAAATTGATTCTGAGCAATATAAATGAGTGTACTGAAAGCCAGAAAATTGCGCATTTAGTGTATTTTCAGCATATCAAGATTAATGCTGATTCTTATGTAAATTGATGTGTAGAATCATATGGTCTCATTTAAAATTGATTCTGAGCAATGTAAATGAGTGTACTGAAAGACCAAAAACTGCGCATTTAGTGTATTTTCATGCATATCAAGTTTAATGCTGATTCTTATGTAAATTGATGTGTAGTATCAAATGGTTTCATTTAAAATTTATTCTGAGCAATATAAATGAGTGTACTGAAAGCCCGAAAATTGCGCATTTAGTGTATTTTCATGCATATCAAGATTAATGCTGATTCTTATGCAAATCGATTTGTATAATCATACGGTCTCATTTAAATTTGATTCTGAGCAATATAAATGAGTGTACTCAAAGTCCGAAAATTTCGCATTTAGTGTATTTTCATGCATATCAAGATTAATGTTGATTCTTATGTAAATTGATGTGTAGAATCATATGGTCTCATTTAAAATTGATTCTGATCAATATAAATGAGTGTACTGAAATATCAAAAACTGCGCATTTAGTGTATTTTCATGCATATCAAGATTAATGCTGATTCTTATGTAAATTGATGTGTAGAATCATACGGGCTCATTTAAAATTGATTCTGAGCAATATAAATGAGTGTACTGAAAGCCCGAAAATTGCGCATTTAGTGTATTTTCATGCATATCAAGATTAATGCTGTTTCTTATGTAAATTGATGTGTAGAATCATATGGTTTCATTTAAAATTGATTCTGAGCAATATAAATGAGTGTACTGAAAGATCGAAAATTGCGCATTTAGTGTATTTTCATGCATATCAAGATTAATGCTGTTTCTTATGTAAATTGATGTGTAGAATCATATGGTTTCATTTCAAATTGATTCTGAGCAATATAAATGAGTGTACTGAAAGTCCGAAAATTGCGCATTTAGTGTATTTTCATGCATATCAAGATTAATGCTGATTCTTATGTAAATTGATGTGTAGAATCATATGGTCTCATTTAAAATTGATTCTGAGCAATATAAATGAGTGTACTGAAAGCCCGAAAATTGCGCATTTAGTGTATTTTCACGCATATCAAGATTAATGCTGATTCTTATGTAAATTGATGTGTAGAATCATATGGTCTCATTTAAAATTGATTCCGAGCAATATAAATGAGTGTGCTGAAAGCCCGAAAATTGCGCATTTAGTGTATTTTCATGCATATCAAGATTAATGCTGATTCTTATGTAAATTGATGTGTAGAATAATATGGTCTCATTTAAAATTGATTCGGAGCAATAGAAATGACTGTACTGAAAGCCCGAAAATTGTGCATTAAGCGTATTTTCATGCATATCACGATTAATGCTGATTCTTATGTAAATTGATGTGTAGAATCATACGGTCTCATTTAAAATTGATTCTGAGCAATATAAATGAGTGTACTGAAAGCTGGAATATTGCGCATTAAATGTATTTTCATGCATATCAAGATTAATGCTGATTCTTATGTAAATTGATGTGTAGAATCATATGGTCTCATTTAAAATTGATTCTGATCAATATAAATGAGTGTACTGAAATATCAAAAACTGCGCATTTAGTGGATTTTCATGCATATCAAGATTAATGCTGATTCTTATGTAAATTGATGTGTAGAATCATACGGGCTCATTTAAAATTGATTCTGAGCAATATAAATGAGTGTACTGAAAGCCCGAAAATTGCGCATTTAGTGTATTTTCATGCATATCAAGATTAATGCTGTTTCTTATGTAAATTGATGTGTAGAATCATATGGTTTCATTTAAAATTGATTCTGAGCAATATAAATGAGTGTACTGAAAGATCGAAAATTGCGCATTTAGTGTATTTTCATGCATATCAAGATTAATGCTGTTTCTTATGTAAATTGATGTGTAGAATCATATGGTTTCATTTCAAATTGATTCTGAGCAATATAAATGAGTGTACTGAAAGTCCGAAAATTGCGCATTTAGTGTATTTTCATGCATATCAAGATTAATGCTGATTCTTATGTAAATTGATGTGTAGAATCATATGGTCTCATTTAAAATTGATTCTGAGCAATATAAATGAGTGTACTGAAAGCCCGAAAATTGCGCATTTAGTGTATTTTCACGCATATCAAGATTAATGCTGATTCTTATGTAAATTGATGTGTAGAATCATATGGTCTCATTTAAAATTGATTCCGAGCAATATAAATGAGTGTGCTGAAAGCCCGAAAATTGCGCATTTAGTGTATTTTCATGCATATCAAGATTAATGCTGATTCTTATGTAAATTGATGTGTAGAATAATATGGTCTCATTTAAAATTGATTCGGAGCAATAGAAATGACTGTACTGAAAGCCCGAAAATTGTGCATTAAGCGTATTTTCATGCATATCACGATTAATGCTGATTCTTATGTAAATTGATGTGTAGAATCATACGGTCTCATTTAAAATTGATTCTGAGCAATATAAATGAGTGTACTGAAAGCTGGAATATTGCGCATTAAATGTATTTTCATGCATATCAAGATTAATGCTGATTCTTATGTAAATTGATGTGTAGAATCATATGGTCTCATTTAAAATTGATTCTGATCAATATAAATGAGTGTACTGAAACCCCGAAAATTGCGCATTTAGTGTATTTTCATGCATGTCAAGATTAATGCTGATTCTTATGTAAAGTGATGTGTAGAATCATACGGTCTCATTTCAAATTTATTCTGAGAAATATAAATGAGTGTACTGAAAGCCCGAAAATTGCGCATTTAGTGTATTTTCATGCATATCAAGATTAATGCTGATTCTTATGTAAATAGATATCTAGAATCATATGGTCTCATTTAAAATTGATTCTGAGCAATATAAATGAGTGTACTGAAAGCCGGAAATTGCGCATATAGTGTATTTTCATGCATATCAAGATTAATGCTGATTCTTATATAAATTGATGTGTAGAATCATATGGTCTCATTTAAAATTGATTCCGAGCAATATAAATGTGTGTACTGAAAGCCCGAAATTGCG
This sequence comes from Ascarosepion bandense, assembly GCA_037127315.1. Lineage (NCBI taxonomy): Eukaryota > Metazoa > Mollusca > Cephalopoda > Sepiida > Sepiidae > Ascarosepion > Ascarosepion bandense. Next base: position 417,539 of record JBBBDQ010001971.1, read on the forward strand.
CATTTAGTGTATTTTCATGCATATCAAGATTAATGCTGATTCTTATGTAAATTGATGTGTAGAATCATGGTTTCATTCAAAATTGATTCTGAGCAATATAAATGAGTGTACTGAAAGCCCGAAAATTGCGCATTTAGTGTATTTTCATGCATATCAAGATTAATGCTGATTCTTATGCAAATCGATTTGTAGAATCATACGGTCTCATTTAAAATTGATTCTGAGCAATATAAATGAGTGTGCTGAAAGCACGAAAATTGCGCATTTAGTGTATTTTCATGCATATCAAGATTAATGCTGATTCTTATGTAAATTGATGTGTAGAATGATATGGTCTCATTTAAAATTGGTTCCGAGCAATATAAATGAGTGTACTGAAAGCCCGAAAATTGCGCATTTAGTGTATTTTCATGCATATCAAGATTAATGCTGATTCTTATGTAAATTGATGTGTAGAATAATATGGTCTCATTTAAAATTGATTCTGAGCAATATATATGAGTGTACTGAAAGCCCGAAAATTGCGCATTTAGTGTATTTTCATGCATATTAAGATTAATGCTGATTCTTATGTATATTGATGTGTAGAATCATATGGTTTCATTTAAAATTTATTCTGAGCAATATAAATGAGTGTACTGAAAGCCCGAAAATTGCGCATTTAGTGTATTTTCATGCATATCAAGATTAATGCTGATTCTTATGTAAATTGATGTGTAGAATCATATGGATTCAATTAAAATTGATTCTGAGCAATATAAATGAGTGTACTGAAAGCCCGAAAATTGCCCATTTAGTGTATTTTCATGCATATCAAGATTAATGCTGATTCTTATGTTAATTGATGTGTAGAATCGTATGGTCTCATTTAAAATTGATTCTGAGCAATATAAATGATTGTACTGAAAGTCCAAAAACTGCGCATTTAGTGTATTTTCATGCATATCAAGATTAATGCTGATTCTTATGTAAATTGATGTGTAGAATCATATGGTCTCATTTAAAATTGATTCTGATCAATATAAATGAGTGTACTGAAAGACCAAACACAGCGCATTTAGTGTATTTTCATGCATATCAAGATTAATGCTGATTCATATGTAAATTGATGTGTAGAATCATACGGTCTCATTTAAAATTCATTCTGAGCAATATAAATGAGTGTACTGAAAGCCCGAAAATTGCGCATTTAGTGTATTTTCATGCATATCAAGATTAATGCTGATTCTTATGTAAATTGATGTGTAGAATCACATGGTTTCATTTAAAATTGATTCTGAGCAATATAAATGAGTGTACTGAAAGCCCGAAAATTGCGCATTTAGTGTATTTTCATGCATATCAAGATTAATGCTGATTCTTATGTAAATTGATATGTAGAATCATATGGATTCATTTAAAATTGATTCTGAGCAATATAAATGTGTGTACTGAAAGACCGAAAATTGCGCATTTAGTGTATTTTCATGCATATCAAGATTAATGCTGATTCTTATGTAAATTGATGTGTAGAATCATATGGTCTCATTTAAAATTGATTCCGAGCAATATAAATGAGTGTACTGAAAGCCCGAAAATTGCGCATTTAGTGTATTTTCATGCATATCAAGATTAATGCTGATTCTTATGTAAATTGATGTGTAGAATCATATGGTCACATTTAAAATTGATTCCGAGCAATATAAATGAGTGTACTGAAGGCGCGAAAATTGCGCATTTAGTGTATTTTCATGCATATCAAGATTAATGCTTATTCTTATGTAAATTGATTTGTAGAATCATATGGTTACATTTAAAACTGATTCTGATCAATATAAATGACTGTACTGAAAGACCAAAAACTGCGCATTTAGTGTATTTTCATGCATATCAAGATTAATGGTGATTCTTATGTAAATTGATGTGTAGAATCATATGGTTTCATTTAAAATTGATTCTGAGCAATATAAATGAGTGTACTGAAAGCCCGAAAATTGCGCATTTAGTGTATTTTTATGCATATCAAGATTAATGCTGATTCTTATGTAAATTGATACGTAGAATCATATGGTTTCATTTAAAATTGATTCTGAGCAATATAAATGTGTGTACTGACAGACCGAAAATTGCGCATTTAGTGTATTTTCATGCATATCAAGATTAATGCGGATTCTTATGTAAATTGGTGTGTAGATTCATATGGTCTCATTTAAAATTGATTCTGAGCAATATAAATGAGTGTACTGAAAGCCGGAAAATTGCGCATTTAGTGAATTTTCATGCATATCAAGATTAATGCTGATTCATATGTAAATTGATGTGTAGAATCATACGGTCTCATTTAAAATTGATTCTGAGCAATATAAATGTGTGTACTAAAAGCCCGAAAATTGCGCATGTAGTGTATTTTCGTGCATATCAAGATTAATGCTGATTCTTATGTAAATTGATGTGTAGAATCATATGGTCTCATTTAAAATTGATTCCGAGCAATATAAATGAGTGTACTGAAAGCCCGAAAATTGCGCATTTAGTGTATTTTCATGCATATCAAGATTAATGCTGATTCTTATGTAAATTGATGTGTAAAATCATATGGTTACATTTAAAACTGATTCTGAGCAATATAAATGAGTGTACTGAAAGCCCGAAAATTGCGCATTTAGTGTATTTTCATGCATATCAAGATTAATGCTGATTCTTATGTAAATTGATGTGTAGAATCATATGGATTCAATTAAAATTGATTCTGAGCAATATAAATGAGTGTACTGAAAGCCCGAAAATTGCCCATTTAGTGTATTTTCATGCATATCAAGATTAATGCTGATTCTTATGTTAATTGATGTGTAGAATCGTATGGTCTCATTTAAAATTGATTCTGAGCAATATAAATGATTGTACTGAAAGTCCAAAAACTGCGCATTTAGTGTATTTTCATGCATATCAAGATTAATGCTGATTCTTATGTAAATTGATGTGTAGAATCATACGGTCTCATTTAAAATTCATTCTGAGCAATATAAATGAGTGTACTGAAAGCTTGAAAATTGCGCATTTAGTGTATTTTCATGCATATCAAGATTAATGCTGATTCTTATGTAAATTGATGTGTAGAATCACATGGTTTCATTTAAAATTGATTCTGAGCAATATAAATGAGTGTACTGAAAGCCCGAAAATTGCGCATTTAGTGTATTTTCATGCATATCAAGATTAATGCTGATTCTTATGTAAATTGATATGTAGAATCATATGGATTCATTTAAAATTGATTCTGAGCAATATAAATGTGTGTACTGAAAGACCGAAAATTGCGCATTTAGTGTATTTTCATGCATATCAAGATTAATGCTGATTCTTATGTAAATTGATGTGTAGAATCATATGGTCTCATTTAAAATTGATTCCGAGCAATATAAATGAGTGTACTGAAAGCCCGAAAATTGCGCATTTAGTGTATTTTCATGCATATCCAGATTAATGCTGATTCTTATGTAAATTGATGTGTAGAATCATATGGTCACATTTAAAATTGATTCCGAGCAATATAAATGAGTGTACTGAAGGCGCGAAAATTGCGCATTTAGTGTATTTTCATGCATATCAAGATTAATGCTTATTCTTATGTAAATTGATTTGTAGAATCATATGGTTACATTTAAAACTGATTCTGATCAATATAAATGACTGTACTGAAAGACCAAAAACTGCGCATTTAGTGTATTTTCATGCATATCAAGATTAATGGTGATTCTTATGTAAATTGATGTGTAGAATCATATGGTTTCATTTAAAATTGATTCTGAGCAATATAAATGAGTGTACTGAAAGCCCGAAAATTGCGCATTTAGTGTATTTTTATGCATATCAAGATTAATGCTGATTCTTATGTAAATTGATACGTAGAATCATATGGTTTCATTTAAAATTGATTCTGAGGAATATAAATGTGTGTACTGACAGACCGAAAATTGCGCATTTAGTGTATTTTCATGCATATCAAGATTAATGCGGATTCTTATGTAAATTGGTGTGTAGATTCATATGGTCTCATTTAAAATTGATTCTGAGCAATATAAATGAGTGTACTGAAAGCCGGAAAATTGCGCATTTAGTGAATTTTCATGCATATCAAGATTAATGCTGATTCATATGTAAATTGATGTGTAGAATCATACGGTCTCATTTAAAATTGATTCTGAGCAATATAAATGTGTGTACTAAAAGCCCGAAAATTGCGCATGTAGTGTATTTTCGTGCATATCAAGATTAATGCTGATTCTTATGTAAATTGATGTGTAGAATCATATGGTCTCATTTAAAATTGATTCCGAGCAATATAAATGAGTGTACTGAAAGCCCGAAAATTGCGCATTTAGTGTATTTTCATGCATATCAAGATTAATGCTGATTCTTATGTAAATTGATGTGTAAAATCATATGGTCACATTTAAAATAGATTCCGCGTAATATAAATGAGTGTACTGAAGGCCCGAAAATTGCGCATTTAGTGTATTTTCATGCATATCAAGATTAATGCTGATTCTTATGTAAATTGATGTGTAGAATCACATGGTTTCATTTAAAATTGATTCTGAGCAATATAAATGAGTGTACTGAAAGCCCGAAATTTGCGCATTTAGTGTATTTTCATGCATATGAAGATTAATGCTGATTCTTATGTAAATTGATGTGTAGAATCTATGGATTCAATTAAAATTGATTCTGAGCAATATAAATGAGTGTACTGAAAGCCCGAAAATTGCGCATTTAGTGTATTTTCATGCATATCAAGATTAATGCTGATTCTTATGTAAATTGATGTGTAGAATCACATGGTTTCATTTCAAATTGATACTGAGCAATATAAATGAGTGTACTGAAAGCCCGAAAATTGCGCATTTAGTGTATTTTCATGCATGTCAAGATTAATGCTGATTCTTATGTAAATTGATATGTAGAATCATATGATTTCATTTAAAATTGATTCTGAGCAATATAAATGTGTGTACTGAAAGCCCGAAAATTGCGCATTTAGTGTATTTTCATGCATATCAAGATTAATGCTGATTCATATGTAAATTGATGTGTAGAATCATACGGTCTCATTTAAAATTGATTCTGAGCCATATAAATGAGTGTACTGAAAGCCCGAAAATTACTCATTTAGTGTATTTTCATGCATATCAAGATTAATGCTGATTCTTATGTAAATTGATGTGTAGAATCACATGGTTTCATTTCAAATTGATTCTGAGCAATATAAATGAGTGTACTGAAAGACCGAAAATTGCGCATTTAGTGTATTTTCATGCATGTCAAGATTAATGCTGATTCTTATGTAAATTGATATGGAGAATCATATGGTTTCATTTCAAATTGATTCCGAGCAATATAAATGTGTGTACTGAAAGCCCGAAAATTGCGCATTTAGTGTATTTTCATGCATATCAAGATTAATGCGGATTCTTATGTAAATTGATGTGTAGATTCATATGGTCTCATTTAAAATTGATTCTGAGCAATATAAATGAGTGTACTGAAAGCCCGAAAATTGCGCATTTAGTGTATTTTCATGCATATCAAGATTAATGCTGATTCTTATGTGAATTGATGTGTAGAATCATATGGTTTCATTTAAAATTGATTCTGAGCAATATAAATGTGTGTACTGAAAGCCTGAAAATTGCGCATTTAGTGTATTTTCATGCATATCAAGATTAATGCGGATTCTTATGTAAATTGATGTGTAGATTCATATGGTCTCATTTAAAATTGATTCTGAGCAATATAAATGAGTGTACTGAAAGCCGGAAAATTGCGCATTTAGTGTATTTTCATGCATATCAAGATTAATGCTGATTCTTATGTAAATTGATGTGTAGAATCATACGGTCTCATTTAAAATTGATTCTGAGCAATATAAATGTGTGTACTGAAAGCCCGAAAATTGCGCATTTAGTGTATTTTCATGCATATCAAGATTAATGCGGATTCTTATGTAAATTGATGTGTAGATTCATATGGTCTCATTTAAAATTGATTCTGAGCAATATAAATGAGTGTACTGAAAGCCCGAAAATTGCGCATTTAGTGTATTTTCATGCATATCAATATTAATGCTGATTCTTATGTAAATTGATGTGTAGAATCGTATGGTCTCATTTAAAATTGATACTGAGCAATATAAATGAGTGTACTGAAAGTCCAAAAACTGCGCATTTAGTGTATTTTCATGCATACCAACATTAATGCTGATTCTTATGTAAATTGATGTGTAGAATCATATGGTTTCATTTAAAATTGATTCTGAGCAATATAAATGAGTGTACTGAAAGCCCGAAAATTGCGCATTTAGTGTATTTTAATGCATATCAATATTAATGCTGATTCTTATGTAAATTGATGTGTAGAATCATATGGTTTCATTTAAAATTGATTCTGAGCAATATAAATGAGTGTACTGAAAGCCCGAAAATTGCGCATTTAGTGTATTTTCATGCATATCAAGATTAATGCTGATTCTTATGTAAATTGATGTGAAGAATCACATGGTTTCATTTCAAATTTATTCTGAGCAATATAAATGAGTGTACTGAAAGCCCGAAAATTGCGCATTTAGTGTATTTTCATGCATATCAAGATTAATGCTGATTCTTATGTAAATTGATGTGTAGAATCATATGGTTTCATTTAAAATTGATTCTGAGCAATATAAATGAGTGTACTGAAAGCCCGAAAATTGCGCATTTAGTGTATTTTCATGCATATCAAGATTAATGCTGATTCTTATGTAAATTGATATGTAGAATCATATGGTTTCATTTCAAATTGATTCTGAGCAATATAAATGTGTGTACTGAAAGCCGGAAAATTGCGCATTTAGTGTATTTTCATGCATATCAAGATTAATGCGGATTCTTATGTAAATTGATGTGTAGATTCATATGGTCTCATTTAAAATTGATTCTGAGCAATATAAATGAGTGTACTGAAAGCCGGAAAATTGCGCATTTAGTGTATTTTCATGCATATCAAGATTAATGCTGATTCTTATGTAAATTGATGTGTAGAATCATACGGTCTCATTTAAAATTGATTCTGAGCAATATATATGAGTGTACTGAAAGCCCGAAAATTGCGATTTTAGTGTATTTTCATGCATATCAAGATTAATGCTGATTCTTATGTAAATTGATGTGTAGAATCACATGGTTTCATTTAAAATTGATTCTGAGCAATATAAATGAGTGTACTGAAAGCCCGAAAATTGCGCATTTAGTGTATTTTCATGCATATCAAGATTAATGGTGATTCTTATGTAAATTGATGTGTAGAATCATACGGTCTCATTTAAAATTGATTCTGATCAATATAAATGAGTGTACTGAAAGACCAAACACTGCGCATTTAGCGTATTTTCATGCATATCAAGATTAATGCTGATTCTTATGTAAATTGATGTGTAGAATCATACGGTCTCATTTAAAATTGATTCTGATCAATATAAATGAGTGTACTGAAAGACCAAACACTGCGCATTTAGCGTATTTTCATGCATATCAAGATTAATGCTGATTCATATGTAAATTGATGTGTAGAATCATATGGTTTCATTTAAAATTGATTCTGAGCAATATAAATGAGTGTACTGAAAGCCCGAAAATTGGGCATTTAGTGTATTTTCATGCATATCAAGATTAATGCTGATTCTTATGTAAATTGATGTGTAGAATCATATGGTTTCATTTAAAATTGATTCTGAGCAATATAAATGTGTGTACTGAAAGCCCGAAAATTGCGCATTTAGTGTATTTTCATGCATATCAAGATTAATGCGGATTCTTATGTAAATTGATGTGTAGAATCATATGGTCTCATTTTAAATTGATTCTGAGCAATATAAATGAGTGTACTGAAAGCCCGAAAATTGCGCATTTAGTGAATATTCATGCATATCAAGATTAATGCTGATTCTTATGTAAATTGATGTGTAGAATCATATGGTTTCATTTAAAATTGATTCTGAGCAATATAAATGACTGTACTGAAAGCCCGAAAATTGCGCATTTAGTGTATTTTCATGCATATCAAGATTAATGCTGATTCTTATGTAAATTGATGTGTAGAATCATATGGTCTCATTTAAAATTGATTCTGATCAATATAAATGAGTGTACTGTAAGCACGAAAATTGCTCATTTAGTGTATTTTCATGCATATGAAGATTAATGATGATTATTATGTAAATTGATGTGTAGAATCATACGGTCTCATTTAAAATTGATTCTGAGCAATATAAATGAGTGTACTGAAAGTCCGAAAATTGCGCATTTAGTGTATGTTCATGCATATCAAGATTAATGCTGATTCTTATGTAAATTGATGTGTAGAATCATATGGATTCAATTAAAATTGATTCTGAGGAATATAAATGAGTGTACTGAAAGCCCGAAAATTGCGCATTTAGTGTATTTTCATGCATATTAAGATTAATGCTGATTCTTATGTAAATTGATGTGTAGAATCATATGGTCTCATTTAAAATTGATTCTGATCAATATAAATGAGTGTACTGAAAGACCAAACACTGCGCATTTAGTGTATTTTCATGCATATCAAGATTAATGCTGATTCTTATGTCAATTGATGTGTAGAATCATATGGTCTCATTTAAATTGACTCCGAGCGACATGAATGTGTGTACTGAAAGCCCGAAAATTGCGCATTTAGTGTATTTTCATGCATATCAAGATTAATGCTGATTCTTATGTAAATTGATGTGTAGAATCATATGGTCTCATTTAAAATTGTTTCCGAGCAATATAAATGAGTGTACTGAAAGCCCGAAAATTGCGCATTTAGTGTATTTTCATGCATATCAAGATTAATGCGGATTCTTATGTAAATTGATGTGTAGAATCATATGGTCTCATTTTAAATTGATTCTGAGCAATATAAATGAGTGTACTGAAAGCCGGAAAATTGCGCATTTAGTGTATTTTCATGCATATCAAGATTAATGCTGATTCTTATGTAAATTGATGTGTAGAATCATACGGTCTCATTTAAAATTGATTCTGAGCAATATATATGAGTGTACTGAAAGCCCGAAAATTGCGATTTTAGTGTATTTTCAGGCATATCAAGATTAATGCTGATTCTTATGTAAATTGATGTGTAGAATCACATGGTTTCATTTAAAATTGATTCTGAGCAATATAAATGAGTGTACTGAAAGCCCGAAAATTGCGCATTTAGTGTATATTCATGCATATCAAGATTAATGCTGATTCTTATGTAAATTGATGTGTAGAATCATATGGTTTCATTTAAAATTGATTTTGATCAATATAAATGAGTGTACTGAAAGACCAAACACTGCGCATTTAGTGTATTTTCATGCATATCAAGATTAATGCTGATTCATATGTAAATTGATATGTAGAATCATATGATTTCATTTAAAATTCATTCTGAGCAATAAAAATGAGTGTACTGAAAGCCCGAAAATTGCGAATTTAGTGTATTTTCATGCATATCAAGATTAATGCTGATTCTTATGTAAATTGATGTGTAGAATCATATGGTCTCATTTAAAATTGATTCCGAGCAATATAAATGAGTGTACTGAAAGCCCGAAAATTGCGCATTTAGTGTATTTTCATGCATATCAAGATTAATGCTGATTCTTATGTAAATTGATGTGTAGAATCATATGGTTTCATTTAAAATTGATTCTGAGCAATATAAATGAGTGTACTGAAAGCCCGAAATTTGCGCATTTAGTGTATTTTCATGCATATCAAGATTAATGTTGATTCTTATGTAAATTGATGTGTAGAATCATACGGTCTCATTTAAAATTGATTCTGAGCAATATAAATGAGTGTACTGAAAGCTGGAATAATGCGCATTAAGTGTATTTTCATGCATATCAAGATTAATGCTAATTCTTATGTAAATTGATGTGTAGAATCATATGGTCTCATTTAAAATTGATTCTGATCAATATAAATGAGTGTACTGTAAGCCCGAAAATTGAGCATTTAGTGTATTTTCATGCATATCAAGATTAATGCTGATTCTTATGTAAATTGATGTGTAGAATCATACGGTCTCATTTAAAATTGATTCTGAGCAATATAAATGAGTGTACTGAAAGCCCGAAAATTGCGCATTTAGTGTATTTTCATGCATATCAATATTAATGCTGATTCTTATGTAAATTGATGTGTAGAATCATATGGTTTCATTTAAAATTGATTCTGAGCAATATAAATGAGTGTACTGAAAGCCCGAAAATTGCGCATTTAGTGTATTTTCATGCATATCAAGATTAATGCTGATTCTTATGTAATTTGATGTGTAGAATCACATGGTTTCATTTCAAATTGATTCTGAGCAATATAAATGAGTGTACTGAAAGCCCGAAAATTGCGCATTTAGTGTATTTTCATGCATATCAAGATTAATGCTGATTCTTATGTAAATTGATGTGTAGAATCATATGGTTTCACTTAAAATTGATTCCGATCAATATAAATGAGTGTACTGTAAGCCCTAAAATTGAGCATTTAGTGTATTTTCATGCATATCAAGATTAATGCTGATTCTTATGTAAATTGATGTGTAGAATCATACGGTCTCATTTAAAATTGATTCTGATCAATATAAATGAGTCTACTGAAAGACCAAACACTGCGCATTTAGTGTATTTTCATGCATATCAAGATTAATGCTGATTCATATGTAAATTGATGTGTAGAATCATATGGTTTCATTTAAAATTGATTCTGAGCAATATAAATGAGTGTACTGAAAGCCCGAAAATTGCGCATTTAGTGTATTTTCATGCATATCAAGATTAATGCTGATTCTTATGTAAATTGATGTGTAGAATCATATGGTTTCATTTAAAATTGATTCTGAGCAATATAAATGTGTGTACTGAAAGCCCGAAAATTGCGCATTTAGTGTATTTTCATGCATATCAAGATTAATGCGGATTCTTATGTAAATTGATGTGTATAATCATATGGTCTCATTTTAAATTGATTCTGAGCAATATAAATGAGTGTACTGAAAGCCCGAAAATTGCGCATTTAGTGAATATTCATGCATATCAAGATTAATGCTGATTCTTATGTAAATTGATGTGTAGAATCATATGGTTTCATTTAAAATTGATTCTGAGCAATATAAATGACTGTACTGAAAGCCCGAAAATTGCGCATTTAGTGTATTTTCATGCATATCAAGATTAATGCTGATTCTTATGTAAATTGATGTGTAGAATCATATGGTCTCATTTAAAATTGATTCTGATCAATATAAATGAGTGTACTGTAAGCCCGAAAATTGAGCATTTAGTGTATTTTCATGCATATGAAGATTAATGCTGATTATTATGTAAATTGATGTGTAGAATCATACGGTCTCATTTAAAATTGATTCTGAGCAATATAAATGAGTGTACTGAAAGCCCGAAAATTGCGCATTTAGTGTATTTTCATGCATATCAAGATTAATGCTGATTCTTATGTAAATTGATGTGTAGAATCATATGGATTCAATTAAAATTGATTCTGAGGAATATAAATGAGTGTACTGAAAGCCCGAAAATTGCGCATTTAGTGTATTTTCATGCATATTAAGATTAATGCTGATTCTTATGTAAATTGATGTGTAGAATCATATGGTCTCATTTAAAATTGATTCTGATCAATATAAATGAGTGTACTGAAAGACCAAACACTGCGCATTTAGTGTATTTTCATGCATATCAAGATTAATGCTGATTCTTATGTCAATTGATGTGTAGAATCATATGGTCTCATTTAAATTGACTCCGAGCGACATGAATGTGTGTACTGAAAGCCCGAAAATTGCGCATTTAATGTATTTTCATGCATATCAAGATTAATGCTGATTCTTATGTAAATTGATGTGTAGAATCATATGGTCTCATTTAAAATTGTTTCCGAGCAATATAAATGAGTGTACTGAAAGCCCGAAAATTGCGCATTTAGTGTATTTTCATGCATATCAAGATTAATGCTGATTCTTATGTAAATTGATGTGTAGAATCATATGGTTTCATTTAAAATTGATTCTGAGCAATAGAAATGACTGTACTGAAAGACCGAAAATTGCGCATTTAGTGTATTTTCATGCATATCAAGATTAATGCTGATTCTTATGTAAATTGATGTGTAGAATCATATGGTTTCATTTAAAATTGATTCTGAGCAATATAAATGAGTGTACTGAAAGCCCGAAATTTGCGCATTTAGTGTATTTTCATGCATATCAAGATTAATGTTGATTCTTACGTAAATTGATGTGTAGAATCATACGGTCTCATTTAAAATTGATTCTGAGCAATATAAATGAGTGTACTGAAAGCTGGAATATTGCGCATTAAGTGTATTTTCATGCATATCAAGATTAATGCTGATTCTTATGTAAATTGATGTGTAGAATCATACGGTCTCATTTAAAATTGATTCTGAGCAATATAAATGAGTGTACTGAAAGCCCGAAAATTGCGCATTTAGTGTATTTTCATGCATATCAAGATTAATGCTGATTCTTATGTAAATTGATGTGTAGAATCATATGGATTCAATTAAAATTGATTCTGAGCAATATAAATGAGTGTACTGAAAGCCCGAAAATTGCGCATTTAGTGTATTTTCATGCATATCAAGATTAATGCTGATTCTTATGTAAATTGATGTGTAGAATCGTATGGTCTCATTTAATATTGATTCTGAGCAATATAAATGAGTGTACTGAAAGACCAAACACTGCGCATTTACTGTATTTTCATGCATATCAAGATTAATGCTGATTGATATGTAAATTGATGTGTAGAATCATACGGTCTCATTTAAAATTGATTCTGAGCAATATAAATGAGTGTACTGAAAGCCCGAAAATTGCGCATTTAGTGTATTTTCATGCATGTCAAGATTAATGCTGATTCTTATGTAAATTGATGTGTAGAATCATACGGTCTCATTTAAAATTGATTCTGAGCAATATAAATGAGTGTACTGAAAGCCCGAAAATTACTCATTAATGTATTTTCATGCATATCAAGATTAATGCTGATTCTTATGTAAATTGATGTGCAGAATCATACGGTCTCATTTAAAATTGATTCTGAGCAATATAAATGAGTGTACTGAAAGCCCGAAAATTGCGCATTTAGTGTATTTTCATGCATATCAAGATTAATGCTGATTCTTATGTAAATTGATGTGTAGAATCATATGGTTTCATTTAAAATTGATTCTGAGCAATATAAATGAGTGTACTGAAAGCCCGAAAATTGCGCATTTAGTGTATTTTCATGCATATCAAGATTAATGCTGATTCTTATGTAAATTGATGTGTAGAATCATATGGTTTCATTTAAAATTGATTCTGAGCAATAGAAATGACTGTACTGAAAGACCGATAATTGCGCATTTAGTGTATTTTTATGCATATCAAGATTAATGCTGATTCTTATGTAATTTGATGTGTAGAATCAAATGGTTTCATTTAAAATTGATTCTGAGCAATATAAATGAGTGTACTGAAAGCCAGAAATTTGCGCATTTAGTGTATTTTCATGCATATCAAGATTAATGCTGATTCTTATGTAAATTGATGTGTAGAATCATACGGTCTCATTTAAAATTGATTCTGAGCAATATAAATGAGTGTACTGAAAGCTGGAATATTGAGCATTAAGTGTATTTTCATGCATATCAAGATTAATGCTAATTCTTATTTAAATTGATGTGTAGAATCATATGGTCTCATTTAAAATTGATTCTGATCAATATAAATATGTGTACTGAAAGCCCGAAAATTGCGCATTTAGTGTATTTTCATGCATATCAAGATTAATGCTGATTCTTATGTAAATTGATGTGTAGAATCATATCGTCTCATTTAAAATTGATTCCGAGCAATATAAAGAGTGTACTGAAAGCCCGAAAATTGCGCATTTAGTGTATTTTCATGCATATCAAGATTAATGCTGATTCTTATGTAAATTGATGTGTAGAATCATACGGTTTCATTTAAAATTGATTCTGAGCAATATAAATGAGTGTACTGAAAGCCCGAAATTTGCGCATCTAGTGTATTTTCATGCATATCAAGATTAATGCTGATTCTTATGTAAATTGATGTGTAGAATCATACGGTCTCATTTAAAATTGATTCTGAGCAATATAAATGAGTGTACTGAAAGCCCGAAAATTGCGCATTTAGTGTATTTTCAGGCATATCAAGATTAATGCTGATTCTTATGTAAATTGATGTGTAGAATCATACGGTCTCATTTAAAATTGATTTTTAGCACTATAAATGAGTGTACTGAAAGCCCGAAAATTGCGCATTTAGTGTATTTTCATGCATATCAAGATTAATGCTGATTCTTATGTAAATTGATGTGTAGAATCGTATGGTCTCGTTTAAAATTGATTCTGATCAACATGAATGAGTGTACTGAAAGACCAAACACTGCGCATTTAGTGTATTTTCATGCATATCAAGATTAATGCTGATTCATATGTAAATTGATGTGTAGAATCATACGGTCACATTTAAAATTGATTCTGAGCAATATAAATGAGTGTACTGAAAGCCCGAAAATTACTCATTTAGTGTATTTTCATGCATATCAAGATTAATGCTGATTCTTATGTAAATTGATGTGTAGAATCACATGGTTTCATTTCAAATTGATTCTGAGCAATATAAATGAGTGTACTGAAAGCCCGAAAATTGCGCATTTAGTGTATTTTCATGCATGTCAAGATTAATGCTGATTCTTATGTAAATTGATATGTAGAATCGTATGGTTTCATTTAAAATTGATTCTGAGCAATATAAATGTGTGTACTGAAAGCCCGAAAATTGCACATTTAGTGTATTTTCATGCATATCAAGATTAATGCGGATTCATATGTAAATTGATGTATAGATTCATATGGTCTCATTTAAAATTGATTCTGAGCAATATAAATGAGTGTACTGAAAGCCGGAATATTGCGCATTTAGTGTATTTTCATGCATATCAAGATTAATGCTGATTCTTATGTAAATTGATGTGTAGAATCATACGGTCTCATTTAAAATTGATTCTGAGCAATATAAATGTGTGTACTGAAAGCCCGAAAATTGCGCATTTTGTGTATTTTCATGCATATCAAGATTAATGCTGATTCTTATGTAAATTGATGTGTAGAATCATATCGTCTCATTTAAAATTGATTCCGAGCAATATAAATGAGTGTACTGAAAGCCCGAAAATTGCGCATTTAGTGTATTTTCATGCATATCAAGATTAATGCTGATTCTTATGTAAATTGATTTGTAGAATCATACGGTCTCATTTAAAATTGATTCTGAGCAATATAAATGTGTGTACTGAAAGCCCGAAAATTGCGCATTTAGTGTATTTTCATGCATATCAAAATTAATGCGGATTCTTATGTAAATTGATGTGTAGAATCATATGGTCTCATTTAAAATTGATTCCGAGCAACATAAATGAGTGTACTGAAAGCCCGAAAATTGCGCATTTAGTGTATTTTCATGCATATCAAGATTAATGCTGATTCTTATGTAAATTGATGTGTAGAATCATATGGTTTCATTTAAAATTGATTCTGAGCAATATAAATGAGTGTACTGAAAGCCCGAAAATTGCGCATTTAGTGTATTTTCATGCATATCAAGATTAATGCTGATTCTTATGTAAATTGATGTGTAGTATCATATGGTTTCATTTAAAATTCATTCTGAGCAATATAAATGAGTGTACTGAAGGCCCGAAAATTGCGCATTTAGTGTATTTTCATGCATATCGAGATTAATGCTGATTCTTATGTAAATTGATGTGTAGAATCATATGGTCACATTTAAAATTGATTCTGATCAATATAAATGAGTTTACAGAAAGTCCAAATCTGCGCATTTAGTGTATTTTCATTCATATCAAGATTAATGCTGATTCTTATGTAAATTGATGTGTAGAATCACATGGTTTCATTTCAAATTGATTCTGAGCAATATAAATGAGTGTACTGAAAGCCCGAAAATTGCGCATTTAGTGTATTTTCATGCATATCAAGATTAATGGTGATTCTTATGTAAATTGATGTGTAGAATCATATGGTTTCATTTAAAATTGATTCTGAGCTATATAAATGTGTGTACTGAAAGACCGAAAATTGCGCATTTAGTGTATTTTCATGCATATCAAGATTAATGCTGATTCTTATGTAAATTGATGTGTAGAATCATATGGTTACATTTAAAACTGATTCTGAGCAATATAAATGACTGTACTGAAAGACCGAAAATTGCGCATTTAGTGTATTTTCATGCATATCAAGATTAATGCTGATTCTTATGTAAATTGATGTGTAGAATCACATGGTTTCATTTAAAATTGATTCTGAGCAATATAAATGAGTGTACTGAAAGCCCGAAATTTGCGCATTTAGTGTATTTTCATGCATATCAAGATTAATGCTGATTCTTATGTAAATTGATGTGTAGAATCATATGGATTCAATTAAAATTGATTCTGAGCAATATAAATGAGTGTACTGAAAGCCCGAAAATAGCGCATTTAGTGTATTTTCATGCATATCAAGATTAATGCTGATTCTTATGTAAATTGATGTGTAGAATCGTATGGTCTCATTTAAAATTGATTCTGATCAATATAAATGAGTGTACTGAAAGACCAAACACTGCGCATTTACTGTATTTTCATGCATATCAAGATTAATGCTGATTGATATGTAAATTGATGTGTAGAATCATACGGTCTCATTTGAAATTGGTTCTGAGCAATATAAATGACTGTACTGAAAGCCCGAAAATTACTCATTTAGTGTATTTTCATGCATATCAAGATTAATGCTGATTCTTATGTAAATTGATGTGTAGAATCACATGGTTTCATTTCAAATTGATACTGAGCAATATAAATGAGTGTACTGAAAGACCGAAAATTGCGCATTTAGTGTATTTTCATGCATGTCAAGATTAATGCTGATTCTTATGTAAATTGATATGTAGAATCATATGGTTTCATTTCAAATTGGTTCTGAGCAATATAAATGTGTGTACTGAAAGCCCGAAAATTGCGCATTTAGTGTATTTTCATGCATATCAAGATTAATGCGGATTCTTATGTAAATTGATGTGTAGAATCATACGGTCTCATTTAAAATTGATTCTGAGCAATATAAATGTGTGTACTGAAAGCCCGAAAATTGCGCATTTAGTGTATTTTCATGCATATCAAGATTAATGCTGATTTTTATGTAAATTGATTTGTAGTATCATATGGTCTCATTTAAATTGATTCCGAGCAATATAAATGAGTGTACTGAAAGCCCGAAAATTGCGCATTTAGTGTATTTTCATGCATATCAAGATTAATGCTGATTCTTATGTAAATTGATGTGTAGAATCATATGGTTTCATTTAAAATTGATTCTGAGCAATAGAAATGACTGTACTGAAAGACCGAAAATTGCGCATTTAGTGTATTTTCATGCATGTCAAGATTAATGCTGATTCTTATGTAAATTGATGTGTAGAATCATATGGATTCAATTAAAATTGATTCTGAGCAATATAAATGAGTGTACTGAAAGCCCGAAAATTGCGCATTTAGTGTATTTTCATGCATATCAAGATTAATGCTGATTCTTATGTAAATTGATGTGTAGAATCGTATGGTCTCATTTAAAATTGATTCTGAGCAATATAAATGAGTGTACTGAAAGCCCGAAAATTGCGCATTTAGTGTATTTTCATGCATATCAAGATTAATGCTGATTCTTATGTAAATTGATGTGTAGCATCATATGGTTTCATTTAATATTGATTCTGAGCAATATAAATGTGTGTACTGAAAGCCCGAAAATTGCGCATTTAGTGTATTTTCATGCATGTCAAGATTAATGCTGATTCTTATGTAAATTGATATGTAGAATCATATGGTTTCATTTAAAATTGATTCTGAGCAATATAAATGTGTGTACTGAAAGCCCGAAAATTGCGCATTTAGTGTATTTTCATTCATGTCAAGATTAATGCGGATTCTTATGTAAATTGATGTGTAGATTCATATGGTCTCATTTAAAATTGATTCTGAGCAATATAAATGAGTGTACTGAAAGCCCGAAAATTGCGCATTTAGTGTATTTTCATGCATGTCAAGATTAATGCTGATTCTTATGTAAATATATATGTAGAATCATATGGTTTCATTTAAAATTGATTCTGAGCAATATAAATGTGTGTACTGAAAGCCCGAAAATTGCGCATTTAGTGTATTTTCATGCATATCAAGATTAATGCGGATTCTCATGTAAATTGATGTGTAGATTCATATGGTCTCATTTAAAATTGATTCTGAGCAATATAAATGTGTGTACTGAAAGCCCGAAAATTGCGCATTTAGTGTATTTTCATGCATATCAAGATTAATGCGGATTCTTATGTAAATTGATTTGTAGATTCATATGGTCTCATTTAAAATTGATTCTGAGCAATATAAATGAGTGTACTGAAAGCCGGAAAATTGCGCATTTAGTGTATTTTCATGCATATCAAGATTAATGCTGATTCTTTTGTAAATTGATGTGTAGAATCATACGGTCTCATTTAAAATTGATTCTGAGCAATATAAATGAGTGTACTGAAAGCCCGAAAATTGCGCATTTAGTGTATTTTCATGCATATCAAGATTAATGCTGATTCTTATGTAAATTGATGTGGAGAATCATATCGTCTCATTTAAAATTGATTCCGAGCAATATAAATGAGTGTACTGAAAGCCCGAAAATTGCGCATTTAGTGTATTTTCATGCATATCAAGATTAATGCTGATTCTTATGTAAATTGATGTGTAGAATCATACGGTCTCATTTAAAATTGATTCTGAGCAATATAAATGTATGTACTGAAAGCCCGAAAATTGCGCATTTAGTGTATTTTCATGCATATCAAGATTAATGCTGATTCTTATGTAAATTGATGTGTAGAATCATATGGTCTCATTTAAAATTGATTCCGAGCAATATAAATGAGTGTACTGAAAGCCCGAAAATTGCGCATTTAGTGTATTTTCATGCATATCAAGATTAATGCTGATTCTTATGTAAATTGATGTGTAGAATCATATGGTCTCATTTAAAATTGATTCTGAGCAATATAAATGAGTGTACTGAAAGCCCGAAAATTGCGCATTTAGTGTATTTTAATGCATATCAATAATAATGCTGATTCTTATGTAAATTGATGTGTAGAATCATATGGTTTCATTTAAAATTGATTCTGAGCAATATAAATGAGTGTACTGAAAGCCCGAAAATTTGCGCATTTAGTGTATTTTCATGCATATCGAGATTAATGCTGATTCTTATGTAAATTGATGTGTAGAATCATATGGTCTCATTTAAAATTGATTCTGAGCAATATAAATGAGTGTGCTGAAAGCACGAAAATTGCGCATTTAGTGTATGTTCATGCATATCAAGATTAATGCTGATTCTTATGTAAATTGATGTGTAGAATCATATGGTCTCATTTAAAATTGATTCCGAGCAATATAAATGAGTGTACTGAAAGCCCGAAAATTGCGCATTTAGTGTATTTTCATGCATATCAAGATTAATGCTGATTCTTATGTAAATTGATGTGTAGAATCATATGGTTTCATTTAAAATTGATTCTGAGCAATAGAAATGACTGTACTGAAAGACCGAAAATTGCGCATTTAGTGTATTTTCATGCATATCAAGATTAATGCTGATTCTTATGTAAATTGATGTGTAGAATCATATGGTTTCATTTAAAATTGATTCTGAGCCATATAAATGAGTGTACTGAAAGCACGAAATTTGCGCATTTAGTGTATTTTCATGCATATCAAGATTAATGCTGATTCTTATGTAAATTGATGTGTAGAATCATACGGTCTCATTTAAAATTGATTCTGAGCAATATAAATGAGTGTACTGAAAGCCCGAAAATTGCGCATTTAGTGTATTTTCATGCATATCAAGATTAATGCTGATTCTTATGTAAATTGATGTGTAGAATCATATGGATTCAATTAAAATTGATTCTGAGCAATATAAATGAGTGTACTGAAAGCCCGAAAATTGCGCATTTAGTGTATTTTCATGCATATCAAGATTAATGCTGATTCTTATGTAAATTGATGTGTAGAATCGTATGGTCTCATTTAAAATTGATACTGAGCAATATAAATGAGTGTACTGAAAGTCTAAAAACTGCGCATTTAGTGTATTTTCATGCATATCAAGATTAATGCTGATTCTTATGTAAATTGATGTGTAGAATCATATGGTTTCATTTAAAATTGATTCTGAGCAATATAAATGAGTGTACTGAAAGCCCGAAAATTGCGCATTTAGTGTATTTTCATGCATATCGAGATTAATGCTGATTCTTATGTAAATTGATGTGTAGAATCATATGGTCTCATTTAAAATTGATTCTGAGCAATATAAATGAGTGTGCTGAAAGCACGAAAATTGCGCATTTAGTGTATTTTCATGCATATCAAGATTAATGCTGATTCTTATGTAAATTGATGTGTAGAATCATATGGTCTCATTTAAAATTGATTCCGAGCAATATAAATGAGTGTACTGAAAGCCCGAAAATTGCGCATTTAGTGTATTTTCATGCATATCAAGATTAATGCTGATTCTTATGTAAATTGATGTGTAGAATCATATGGTTTCATTTAAAATTGATTCTGAGCAATAGAAATGACTGTACTGAAAGCCCGAAAATTGCGCATTTAGTGTATTTTCATGCATATCAAGATTAATGCTGATTCTTATGTAAATTGATGTGTAGAATCATATGGTTTCATTTAAAATTGATTCTGAGCCATATAAATGAGTGTACTGAAAGCCCGAAATTTGCGCATTTAGTGTATTTTCATGCATATCAAGATTAATGCTGATTCTTATGTAAATTGATGTGTAGAATCATACGGTCTCATTTAAAATTGATTCTGAGCAATATAAATGAGTGTACTGAAAGCCCGAAAATTGCGCATTTAGTGTATTTTCATGCATATCAAGATTAATGCTGATTCTTATGTAAATTGATGTGTAGAATCATATGGATTCAATTAAAATTGATTCTGAGCAATATAAATGAGTGTACTGAAAGCCCGAAAATTGCGCATTTAGTGTATTTTCATGCATATCAAGATTAATGCTGATTCTTATGTAAATTGATGTGTAGAATCGTATGGGCTCATTTAAAATTGATACTGAGCAATATAAATGAGTGTACTGAAAGTCCAAAAACTGCGCATTTAGTGTATTTTCATGCATATCAAGATTAATGCTGATTCTTATGTAAATTGATGTGTAGAATCATATGGTTTCATTTAAAATTGATTCTGAGCAATATAAATGAGTGTACTGAAAGCACGAAAATTGCGCATTTAGTGTATTTTAATGCATATCAATATTAATGCTGATTCTTATGCAAATTGATGTGTAGAATCATATGGTTTCATTTAAAATTGATTCTGTGCAATATAAATGAGTGTACTGAAAGCCCGAAAATTGCGCATTTAGTGTATTTTCATGCATATCAAGATTAATGCTGATTCTTATGTAAATTGATGTGTAGAATCACATGGTTTCATTTCAAATTTATTCTGAGCAATATAAATGAGTGTACTGAAAGCCCGAAAATTGCGCATTTAGTGTATTTTCATGCATATCAAGATTAATGCTGATTCTTATGTAAATTGATGTGTAGAATCATATGGTTTCATTTAAAATTGATTCTGAGCAATATAAATGAGTGTACTGAAAGCCCGAAAATTGCGCATTTAGTGTATTTTCATGCATATCAAGATTAATGCTGATTCTTATGTAAATTGATATGTAGAATCATATGGTTTCATTTCAAATTGATTCTGAGCAATATAAATGTGTGTACTTAAAGCCGGAAAATTGCGCATTTAGTGTATTTTCATGCATATCAAGATTAATGCGGATTCTTATGTAAATTGATGTGTAGATTCATATGGTCTCATTTAAAATTGATTCTGAGCAATATAAATGAGTGTACTGAAAGCCGGAAAATTGCGCATTTAGTGTATTTTCATGCATATCAAGATTAATGCTGATTCTTATGTAAATTGATGTGTAGAATCATACGGTCTCATTTAAAATTGATTCTGAGCAATATATATGAGTGTACTGAAAGCCCGAAAATTGCGATTTTAGTGTATTTTCATGCATATCAAGATTAATGCTGATTCTTATGTAAATTGATGTGTATAATCACATGGTTTCATTTAAAATTGATTCTGAGCAATATAAATGAGTGTACTGAAAGCCCGAAAATTGTGCATTTAGTGTATTTTCATGCATATCAAGATTAATGCTGATTCTTATGTAAATTGATGTGTAGAATCATATGGTTTCACTTAAAATTGATTCCGATCAATATAAATGAGTGTACTGTAAGCCCTAAAATTGAGCATTTAGTGTATTTTCATGCATATCAAGATTAATGCTGATTCTTATGTAAATTGATGTGTAGAATCATACGGTCTCATTTAAAATTGATTCTGATCAATATAAATGAGTGTACTGAAAGACCAAACACTGCGCATTTAGTGTATTTTCATGCATATCAAGATTAATGCTGATTCATATGTAAATTGATGTGTAGAATCATATGGTTTCATTTAAAATTGATTCTGAGCAATATAAATGAGTGTACTGAAAGCCCGAAAATTGCGCATTTAGTGTATTTTCATGCATATCAAGATTAATGCTGATTCTTATGTAAATTGATGTGTAGAATCATATGGTTTCATTTAAAATTGATTCTGAGCAATATAAATGTGTGTACTGAAAGCCCGAAAATTGCGCATTTAGTGTATTTTCATGCATATCAAGATTAATGCGGATTCTTATGTAAATTGATGTGTAGAATCATATGGTCTCATTTTAAATTGATTCTGAGCAATATAAATGAGTGTACTGAAAGCCGGAAAATTGCGCATTTAGTGTATTTTCATGCATATCAAGATTAATGCTGATTCTTATGTAAATTGATGTGTAGAATCATACGGTCTCATTTAAAATTGATTCTGAGCAATATAAATGTGTGTACTGAAAGCCCGAAAATTGCGCATTTAGTGTATTTTCAGGCATATCAAGATTAATGCTGATTCTTATGTAAATTGATGTGTAGAATCATATGGATTCAATTAAAATTGATTCTGAGGAATATGAATGTGTGTACTGAAAGCCCGAAATTTGCGCATTTAGTGTATTTTCATGCATATCAAGATTAATGCTGATTCTTATGTAAATTGATGTGTAGAATCATATGGTTTCATTTAAAATTGATTCTGAGCAATAGAAATGACTGTACTGAAAGACCGAAAATTGCGCATTTAGTGTATTTTCATGCATATCAAGATTAATGCTGATTCTTATGTAAATTGATGTGTAGAATCATATGGTTTCATTTAAAATTGATTCTGAGCCATATAAATGAGTGTACTGAAAGCCCGAAATTTGCGCATTTAGTGTATTTTCATGCATATCAAGATTAATGCTGATTCTTATGTAAATTGATGTGTAGAATCATACGGTCTCATTTAAAATTGATTCTGAGCAATATAAATGAGTGTACTGAAAGCTGGAATATTGCGCATTAAGTGTATTTTCATGCATATCAAGATTAATGCTAATTCTTATGTAAATTGATGTGTAGAATCATATGGTCTCATTTAAAATTGATTCTGATCAATATAAATGAGTGTACTGTAAGCCCGAAAATTGAGCATTTAGTGTATTTTCATGCATATCAAGATTAATGCTGATTCTTATGTAAATTGATGTGTAGAATCATACGGTCTCATTTAAAATTGATTCTGAGCAATATAAATGAGTGTACTGAAAGCCCGAATATTGCGCATTTAGTGTATTTTCATGCATATCAATATTAATGCTGATTCTTATGTAAATTGATGTGTAGAATCATATGGTTTCATTTAAAATTGATTCTGAGCAATATAAATGAGTGTACCGAAAGCCCGAAAATTGCGCATTTAGTGTATTTTCATGCATATCAAGATTAATGCTGATTCTTATGTAAATTGATGTGTAGAATCACATGGTTTCATTTCAAATTTATTCTGAGCAATATAAATGAGTGTACTGTAAGCCCGAAAATTGAGCATTTAGTGTATTTTCATGCATATGAAGATTAATGCTGATTATTATGTATATTGATGTGTACAATCATACGGTCTCATTTAAAATTGATTCTGAGCAATATAAATGTGTGTACTGAAAGCCCGAAAATTGCGCATTTAGTGTATTTTCATGCATATCAAGATTAATGCTGATTCTTATGTAAATTGATGTGTAGAATCATATGGATTCAATTAAAATTGATTCTGAGGAATATAAATGAGTGTACTGAAAGCCCGAAAATTGCGCATTTAGTGTATTTTCATGCATATCAAGATTAATGCTGATTCTTATGTAAATTGATGTGTAGAATCATATGGTCTCATTTAAAATTGATTCTGATCAATATAAATGAGTGTACTGAAAGACCAAACACTGCGCATTTAGTGTATTTTCATGCATATCAAGATTAATGCTGATTCTGATGTCAATTCATGTGTAGAATCATATGGTCTCATTTAAATTGACTCCGAGCGACATGAATGTGTGTACTGAAAGCCCGAAAATTGCGCATTTAGTGTATTTTCATGCATATCAAGATTAATGCTGATTCTTATGTAAATTGATGTGTAGAATCATATGGTCTCATTTAAAATTGATTCCGAGCAATATAAATGTGTGTACTGAAAGCCCGAAAATTGCGCATTTAGTGTATTTTCATGCATATCAAGATTAATGCTGATTCTTATGTAAATTGATGTGTAGTATCATATGGTTTCATTTAAAATTGATTCTGAGCAATAGAAATGACTGTACTGAAAGACCGAAAATTGCGCATTTAGTGTATTTTCATGCATATCAAGATTAATGCTGATTCTTATGTAAATTGATGTGTAGAATCATATGGTTTCATTTAAAATTGATTCTGAGCAATATAAATGAGTGTACTGAAAGCCCGAAAATTGCGCATTTAGTGTATTTTCATGCATATCAAGATTAATGCTGATTCTTATGTAAATTGATATGTAGAATCATATGGTTTCATTTCAAATTGATTCTGAGCAATATAAATGTGTGTACTGAAAGCCGGAAAATTGCGCATTCATATGGTCTCATTTGAAATTGATTCTGAGCAATATAAATGAGTGTACTGAAAGCCGGAAAATTGCGCATTTAGTGTATTTTCATGCATATCAAGATTAATGCTGATTCTTATGTAAATTGATGTGTAGAATCATACGGTCTCATTTAAAATTGATTCTGAACAATATATATGAGTGTACTGAAAGCCCGAAAATTGCGATTTTAGTGTATTTTCATGCATATCAAGATTAATGCTGATTCTTATGTAAATTGATGTGTAGAATCACATGGTTTCAATTAAAATTGATTCTGAGCAATATAAATGAGTGTACTGAAAGCCCGAAAATTGCGCATGTAGTGTATTTTCATGCATATCAAGATTAATGCTGATTCTTATGTAAATTGATGTGTAGAATCATATGGTTTCACTTAAAATTGATTCCGATCAATATAAATGAGTGTACTGTAAGCCCTAAAATTGAGCATTTAGTGTATTTTCATGCATATCAAGATTAATGCTGATTCTTATGTAAATTGATGTGTAGAATCATACGGTCTCATTTAAAATTGATTCTGATCAATATAAATGAGTGTACTGAAAGACCAAACACTGCGCATTTAGTGTATTTTCATGCATATCAAGATTAATGCTGATTCATATGTAAATTGATGTGTAGAATCATATGGTTTCATTTAAAATTGATTCTGAGCAATATAAATGAGTGTACTGAAAGCCGGAAAATTGCGCATTTAGTGTATTTTCATGCATATCAAGATTAATGCTGATTCTTATGTAAATTGATGTGTAGAATCATACGGTCTCATTTAAAATTGATTCTGAGCAATATATATGAGTGTACTGAAAGCCCGAAAATTGCGATTTTAGTGTATTTTCAGGCATATCAAGATTAATGCTGATTCTTATGTAAATTGATGTGTAGAATCACATGGTTTCATTTAAAATTGATTCTGAGCAATATAAATGAGTGTACTGAAAGCCCGAATATTGCGCATTTAGTGTATATTCATGCATATCAAGATTAATGCTGATTCTTATGTAAATTGATGTGTAGAACCATATGGTTTCATTTAAAATTGATTCTGAGCAATATAAATGACTGTACTGAAAGCCCGAAAATTGCGCATTTAGTGTATTTTCATGCATATCAAGATTAATGCTGATTCTTATGTAAATTGATGTGTAGAATCATATGGTCTCATTTAAAATTGATTCTGATCATTATAAATGAGTGTACTGTAAGCCCGAAAATTGAGCATTTAGTGTATTTTCATGCATATGAAGAGTAATGCTGATTATTATGTAAATTGATGTGTAGAATCATACGGTCTCATTTAAAATTGATTCTGAGCAATATAAATGAGTGTACTGAAAGCCCGAAAATTGCGCATTAATGTATTTTCATGCATATCAAGATTAATGCTGATTCTTATGTAAATTGATGTGTAGAATCATATGGTCTCATTTAAAATTGATTCTGATCAATATAAATGTGTGTACTGTAAGCCCGAATATTGAGCATTTAGTGTATTTTCATGCATATCAAGATTAATGCTGATTCTTATGTAAATTGATGTGTAGAATCATACGGTCTCATTTAAAATTGATTCTGAGCAATAGAAATGAGTGTACTGAAAGCCCGAAAATTGCGCATTTAGTGTATTTTCATGCATATCAAGATTAATGCTGATTCTTATGTAAATTGATGTGTAGAATCATATGGATTCAATTAAAATTGATTCTGAGCAATATAAATGAGTGTACTGAAAGCCCGAAAATTGCGCATTTAGTGTATTTTCATGCATATCAAGATTAATGCTGATTCTTATATAAATTGATGTGTAGAATCGTATGGTCTCATTTAAAATTGATTCTGATCAATATAAATGAGTGTACTGAAAGCCCGAAAATTGCGCATTTAGTGTATTTTCATGCATATCAAGATTAATGCTGATTGATATGTAAATTGATGTGTAGAATCATATGGTTTCATTTAAAATTGATTCTGAGCAATAGAAATGACTCTACTGAAAGACCGAAAATTGCGCATTTAGTGTATTTTCATGCATATCAAGATTAATGCTGATTCTTATGTAAATTGATGTGTAGAATCATATGGTTTCATTTAAAATTGATTCTGAGCAATATAAATGAGTGTACTGAAAGCCCGAAATTTGCGCATTTAGTGTATTTTCATGCATATCAAGATTAATGTTGATTCTTATGTAAATTGATGTGTAGAATCATACGGTCTCATTTAAAATTGATTCTGAGCAATATAAATGAGTGTACTGAAAGCTGTAATATTGCGCATTAAGTGTATTTTCATGCATATCAAGATTAATGCTAATTCTTATGTAAATTGATGTGTAGAATCATATGGTCTCATTTAAAATTGATTCTGATCAATATAAATGAGTGTACTGTAAGCCCGAAAATTGAGCATTTAGTGTATTTTCATGCATATCAAGATTAATGCTGATTCTTATGTAAATTGATGTGTAGAATCATACGGTCTCATTTAAAATTGATTCTGAGCAATATAAATGAGTGTACTGAAAGCCCGAAAATTGCGCATTTAGTGTATTTTCATGCATATCAAGATTAATGCTGATTCTTATGTAAATTGATGTGTAGAATCATATGGATTCAATTAAAATTGATTCTGAGCAATATAAATGAGTGTACTGAAAGCCCGAAAATTGCGCATTTAGTGTATTTTCATGCATATCAAGATTAATGCTGATTCTTATGTAAATTGATGTGTAGAATCGTATGGTCTCATTTAAAATTGATTCTGATCAATATAAATGAGTGTACTGAAAGACCAAACACTGCGCATTTACTGTATTTTCATGCATATCAAGATTAATGCTGATTGATATGTACATTGATGAGTAGAATCACATGGTTTCATTTCAAATTGATTCTGAGCAATATAAATGAGTGTACTGAAAGCCCGAAAATTGCGCATTTAGTGTATTTTCATGCATATCAAGATTAATGCTGATTCTTATGTAAATTGATGTGTAGAATCATATGGTTTCATTTAAAATTGATTCTGAGCAATATAAATGAGTGTACTGAAAGCCCGAAAATTGCGCATTTAGTGTATTTTCATGCATGTCAAGATTAATACTGATTCTTATGTAAATTGATATGTAGAATCATATGGTTTCATTTAAAATTGATTCTGAGCAATATAAATGTGTGTACTGAAAGCCCGAAAATTGCGCATTTTGTGTATTTTCAGCATATCAAGATTAATGCGGATTCTTATGTAAATTGATGTGTAGATTCATATGGTCTCATTTAAAATTGATTCTGAGCAATATAAATGAGTGTACTGTAAGCCCGAAAATTGCGCATTTAGTGTATTTTCATGCATATCAAGATTAATGCTGATACTTATGTAAATTGATGTGTAGAATCATACGGTCTCATTTAAAATTGATTCTGAGCAATATAAATGTGTGTACTGAAAGCCCGAAAATTGCGCATTTAGTGTATTTTCATGCATATCAAGATTAATGCTGATTCTTATGTAAATTGATGTGTAGAATCATATGGTCTCATTTAAAATTGATTCCGAGCAATATAAATGAGTATACTGAAAGCCCGAAAATTGCGCATTTAGTGTATTTTCATGCATATCAAGATTAATGCTGATTCTTATGTAAATTGATGTGTAGAATCATATGGTTTCATTTAAAATTGATTCTGAGCAATATAAATGACTGTACTGAAAGCCCGAAATTTGCGCATTTAGTGTATTTTCATGCATATCAAGATTAATGTTGATTCTTATGTAAATTGATGTGTAGAATCATACGGTCTCATTTAAAATTGATTCTGAGCAATATAAATGAGTGTACTGAAAGCTGTAATATTGCGCATTAAGTGTATTTTCATGCATATCAAGATTAATGCTAATTCTTATGTAAATTGATGTGTAGAATCATATGGTCTCATTTAAAATTGATTCTGATCAATATAAATGAGTGTACTGTAAGCCCGAAAATTGAGCATTTAGTGTATTTTCATGCATATCAAGATTAATGCTGATTCTTATGTAAATTGATGTGTAGAATCATACGGTCTCATTTAAAATTGATTCTGAGCAATATAAATGAGTGTACTGAAAGCCCGAAAATTGCGCATTTAGTGTATTTTCATGCATATCAAGATTAATGCTGATTCTTATGTAAATTGATGTGTAGAATCATATGGATTCAATTAAAATTGATTCTGAGCAATATAAATGAGTGTACTGAAAGCCCGAAAATTGCGCATTAATGTATTTTCATGCATATCAAGATTAATGCTGATTCTTATGTAAATTGATGTGTAGAATCGTATGGTCTCATTTAAAATTGATTCTGATCAATATAAATGAGTGTACTGAAAGACCAAACACTGCGCATTTACTGTATTTTCATGCATATCAAGATTAATGCTGATTGATATGTACATTGATGAGTAGAATCATACGGTCTCATTTAAAATTGATTCTGAGCAATATAAATGAGTGTACTGAAAGCCCGAAAATTACTCATTTAGTGTATTTTCATGCATGTCAAGATTAATGCTGATTCTTATGTAAATTGATATGTAGAATCATATGGTTTCATTTAAAATTGATTCTGAGCAATATAAATGTGTGTACTGAAAGCCCGAAAATTGCGCATTTAGTGTATTTTCATGCATATCAAGATTAATGCTGATTCTTATGTAAATTGATGTGTAGAATCATACGGTCTCATTTAAAATTGATTCTGAGCAATATAAATGAGTGTACTGAAAGCCCGAAAATTACTCATTTAGTGTATTTTCATGCATATCAAGATTAATGCTGATTCTTATGTAAATTGATGTGTAGAATCACATGGTTTCATTTCAAATTGATTCTGAGCAATATAAATGAGTGTACTGAAAGCCCGAAAATTGCGCATTTAGTGTATTTTCATGCATATCAAGATTAATGCTGATTCTTATGTAAATTGATGTGTAGAATCATATGGTTTCATTTAAAATTGATTCTGAGCAATATAAATGAGTGTACTGAAAGCCCGAAAATTGCGCATTTAGTGTATTTTCATGCATGTCAAGATTAATACTGATTCTTATGTAAATTGATATGTAGAATCATATGGTTTCATTTAAAATTGATTCTGAGCAATATAAATGTGTGTACTGAAAGCCCGAAAATTGCGCATTTTGTGTATTTTCAGCATATCAAGATTAATGCGGATTCTTATGTAAATTGATGTGTAGATTCATATGGTCTCATTTAAAATTGATTCTGAGCAATATAAATGAGTGTACTGTAAGCCCGAAAATTGCGCATTTAGTGTATTTTCATGCATATCAAGATTAATGCTGATACTTATGTAAATTGATGTGTAGAATCATACGGTCTCATTTAAAATTGATTCTGAGCAATATAAATGTGTGTACTGAAAGCCCGAAAATTGCGCATTTAGTGTATTTTCATGCATATCAAGATTAATGCTGATTCTTATGTAAATTGATGTGTAGAATCATATGGTCTCATTTAAAATTGATTCCGAGCAATATAAATGAGTATACTGAAAGCCCGAAAATTGCGCATTTAGTGTATTTTCATGCATATCAAGATTAATGCTGATTCTTATGTAAATTGATGTGTAGAATCATATGGTTTCATTTAAAATTGATTCTGAGCAATAGAAATGACTGTACTGAAAGACCGATAATTGCGCATTTAGTGTATTTTCATGCATATCAAGATTAATGCTGATTCTTATGTAATTTGATGTGTAGAATCATATGGTCTCATTTAAAATTGATTCCGATCAATATAAATGAGTGTACTGAAAGACCAAACACTGCGCATTTAGTGTATTTTCATGCATATCAAGATTAATGCTGATTCTTATGTCAATTGATGTGTAGAATCATATGGTCGCATTTAAATTGACTCCGAGCGACATGAATGTGTGTACTGAAAGCCCGAAAATTGCGCATTTAGTGTATTTTCATGCATATCAAGATTAATGCTGATTCTTATGTAAATTGATGTGTAGAATCATATGGTCTCATTTAAAATTGATTCCGAGCAATATAAATGAGTGTACTGAAAGCCCGAAAATTGCGCATTTAGTGTATTTTCATGCATATCAAGATTAATGCTGATTCTTATGTAAATTGATGTGTAGAATCATATGGTTTCATTTAAAATTGATTCTGAGCAATAGAAATGACTCTACTGAAAGACCGAAAATTGCGCATTTAGTGTATTTTCATGCATATCAAGATTAATGCTGATTCTTATGTAAATTGATGTGTAGAATCATATGGTTTCATTTAAAATTGATTCTGAGCAATATAAATGAGTGTACTGAAAGCCCGATATTTGCGCATTTAGTGTATTTTCATGCATATCAAGATTAATGTTGATTCTTATGTAAATTGATGTGTAGAATCATACGGTCTCATTTAAAATTGATTCTGAGCAATATAAATGTGTGTACTGAAAGCCCGAAAATTGCGCATTTAGTGTATTTTCAGCATATCAAGATTAATGCGGATTCTTATGTAAATTGATGTGTAGAATCATACGGTCTCATTTAAAATTGATTCTGAGCAATATAAATGAGTGTACTGAAAGCCCGAAAATTGCGCATTTAGTGTATTTTCATGCATATCAAGATTAATGCTGATTCTTATGTAAATTGATGTGTAGAATCATATGGTTTCATTTAAAATTGATTCTGAGCAATAGAAATGACTCTACTGAAAGACCGAAAATTGCGCATTTAGTATATTTTCATGCATATCAAGATTAATGCTGATTCTTATGTAAATTGATGTGTAGAATCATATGGTTTCATTTAAAATTGATTCTGAGCAATATAAATGAGTGTACTGAAAGCCCGAAAATTGCGCATTTAGTGTATTTTCATGCATGTCAAGATTAATACTGATTCTTATGTAAATTGATATGTAGAATCATATGGTTTCATTTAAAATTGATTCGGAGCAATATAAATGTGTGTACTGAAAGCCCGAAAATTGCGCATTTAGTGTATTTTCAGCATATCAAGATTAATGCGGATTCTTATGTAAATTGATGTGTAGATTCATATGGTCTCATTGAAAATTGATTCTGAGCAATATAAATGAGTGTACTGTAAGCCCGAAAATTGCGCATTTAGTGTATTTTCATGCATATCAAGATTAATGCTGATACTTATGTAAATTGATGTGTAGAATCATACGGTCTCATTTAAAATTGATTCTGAGCAATATAAATGTGTGTACTGAAAGCCCGAAAATTGCGCATTTAGTGTATTTTCATGCATATCAAGATTAATGCTGATTCTTATGTAAATTGATGTGTAGAATCATATGGTCTCATTTAAAATTGATTCCGAGCAATATAAATGAGTATACTGAAAGCCCGAAAATAGCGCATTTTGTGTATTTTCATGCATATCAAGATTAATGCTGATTCTTATGTAATTTGATGTGTAGAATCATATGGTCTCATTTAAAATTGATTCTGATCAATATAAATGAGTGTACTGAAAGACCAAACACTGCGCATTTAGTGTATTTTCATGCATATCAAGATTAATGCTGATTCTTATGTCAATTGATGTGTAGAATCATATGGTCGCATTTAAATTGACTCCGAGCGACATGAATGTGTGTACTGAAAGCCCGAAAATTGCGCATTTAGTGTATTTTCATGCATATCAAGATTAATGCTGATTCTTATGTAAATTGATGTGTAGAATCATATGGTTTCATTTAAAATTGATGCTGAGCAATAGAAATGACTCTACTGAAAGCCCGAAAATTGCGCATTTAGTGTATTTTCATGCATATCAAGATTAATGCTGATTCTTATGTAAATTGATGTGTAGAATCATATGGTTTCATTTAAAATTGATTCTGAGCAATATAAATGAGTGTACTGAAAGCCCGAAATTTGCGCATTTAGTGTATTTTCATGCATATCAAGATTAATGTTGATTCTTATGTAAATTGATGTGTAGAATCATACGGTCTCATTTAAAATTGATTCTGAGCAATATAAATGAGTGTACTGAAAGCTGGAATATTGCGCATTAAGTGTATTTTCATGCATATCAAGATTAATGCTAATTCTTATGTAAATTGATGTGTAGAATCATATGGTCTCATTTAAAATTGATTCTGATCAATATAAATGTGTGTACTGTAAGCCCGAATATTGAGCATTTAGTGTATTTTCATGCATATCAAGATTAATGCTGATTCTTATGTAAATTGATGTGTAGAATCATACGGTCTCATTTAAAATTGATTCTGAGCAATAGAAATGAGTGTACTGAAAGCCCGAAAATTGCGCATTTAGTGTATTTTCATGCATATCAAGATTAATGCTGATTCTTATGTAAATTGATGTGTAGAATCATATGGATTCAATTAAAATTGATTCTGAGCAATATAAATGAGTGTACTGAAAGCCCGAAAATTGCGCATTTAGTGTATTTTCATGCATATCAAGATTAATGTTGATTCTTATGTAAATTGATGTGTAGAATCATACGGTCTCATTTAAAATTGATTCTGAGCAATATAAATGTGTGTACTGAAAGCCCGAAAATTGCGCATTTAGTGTATTTTCAGCATATCAAGATTAATGCGGATTCTTATGTAAATTGATGTGTAGAATCATACGGTCTCATTTAAAATTGATTCTGAGCAATATAAATGAGTGTACTGAAAGCCCGAAAATTGCGCATTTAGTGTATTTTCATGCATATCAAGATTAATGCTGATTCTTATGTAAATTGATGTGTAGAATCATATGGTTTCATTTAAAATTGATTCTGAGCAATAGAAATGACTCTACTGAAAGACCGAAAATTGCGCATTTAGTGTATTTTCATGCATATCAAGATTAATGCTGATTCTTATGTAAATTGATGTGTAGAATCATATGGTTTCATTTAAAATTGATTCTGAGCAATATAAATGAGTGTACTGAAAGCCCGAAAATTGCGCATTTAGTGTATTTTCATGCATGTCAAGATTAATACTGATTCTTATGTAAATTGATATGTAGAATCATATGGTTTCATTTAAAATTGATTCGGAGCAATATAAATGTGTGTACTGAAAGCCCGAAAATTGCGCATTTAGTGTATTTTCAGCATATCAAGATTAATGCGGATTCTTATGTAAATTGATGTGTAGATTCATATGGTCTCATTGAAAATTGATTCTGAGCAATATAAATGAGTGTACTGTAAGCCCGAAAATTGCGCATTTAGTGTATTTTCATGCATATCAAGATTAATGCTGATACTTATGTAAATTGATGTGTAGAATCATACGGTCTCATTTAAAATTGATTCTGAGCAATATAAATGAGTGTACTGAAAGCCCGAAAATTGCGCATTTAGTGTATTTTCATGCATATCAAGATTAATGCTGATTCTTATGTAAATTGATGTGTAGAATCATATGGTCTCATTTAAAATTGATTCCGAGCAATATAAATGAGTATACTGAAAGCCCGAAAATAGCGCATTTTGTGTATTTTCATGCATATCAAGATTAATGCTGATTCTTATGTAAATTGATGTGTAGAATCATATGGTTTCATTTAAAATTGATTCTGAGCAATAGAAATGACTGTACTGAAAGACCGATAATTGCGCATTTAGTGTATTTTCATGCATATCAAGATTAATGCTGATTCTTATGTAATTTGATGTGTAGAATCATATGGTCTCATTTAAAATTGATTCTGATCAATATAAATGAGTGTACTGAAAGACCAAACACTGCGCATTTAGTGTATTTTCATGCATATCAAGATTAATGCTGATTCTTATGTCAATTGATGTGTAGAATCATATGGTCGCATTTAAATTGACTCCGAGCGACATGAATGTGTGTACTGAAAGCCCAAAAATTGCGCATTTAGTGTATTTTCATGCATATCAAGATTAATGCTGATTCTTACGTAAATTGATGTGTAGAATCATATGGTTTCATTTAAAATTGATGCTGAGCAATAGAAATGACTCTACTGAAAGACCGAAAATTGCGCATTTAGTGTATTTTCATGCATATCAAGATTAATGCTGATTCTTATGTAAATTGATGTGTAGAATCATACGGTCTCATTTAAAATTGATTCTGAGCAATATAAATGAGTGTACTGAAAGCTGGAATATTGCGCATTAAGTGTATTTTCATGCATATCAAGATTAATGCTAATTCTTATGTAAATTGATGTGTAGAATCATATGGTCTCATTTAAAATTGATTCTGATCAATATAAATGTGTGTACTGTAAGCCCGAATATTGAGCATTTAGTGTATTTTCATGCATATCAAGATTAATGCTGATTCTTATGTAAATTGATGTGTAGAATCATACGGTCTCATTTAAAATTGATTCTGAGCAATAGAAATGAGTGTACTGAAAGCCCGAAAATTGCGCATTTAGTGTATTTTCATGCATATCAAGATTAATGCTGATTCTTATGTAAAAAATTGATGTAGAATCATATGGTTAATTAAAATTGATTCTGAAGAGCAATATAAATGAGTGTACTGAAAGCCCGAAAATTGCGCATTTAGTGTATTTTCATGCATATCAAGATTAATGCTGATTCTTATATAAATTGATGTGTAGAATCGTATGGTCTCATTTAAAATTGATTCTGATCAATATAAATGAGTGTACTGAAAGTCCAAACACTGCGCATTTACTGTATTTTCATGCATATCAAGATTAATGCTGATTGATATGTAAATTGATGTGTAGAATCATACGGTCTCATTTAAAATTGATTCTGAGCAATATAAATGAGTGTACTGAAAGCCCGAAAATTACTCATTTAGTGTATTTTCATGCATGTCAAGATTAATGCTGATTCATATGTAAATTGATATGTAGAATCATATGGTTTCATTTAAAATTGATTCTGAGCAATATAAATGTGTGTACTGAAAGCCCGAAAATTGCGCATTTAGTGTATTTTCATGCATATCAAGATTATTGTTGATTCATATGTAAATTGATGTGTAGAATCATACGGTCTCATTTAAAATTGATTCTGAGCAATATAAATGAGTGTACTGAAAGCCCGAAAATTACTCATTTAGTGTATTTTCATGCATATCAAGATTAATGCTGATTCTTATGTAAATTGATGTGTAGAAACACATGGTTTCATTTCAAATTGATTCTGAGCAATATAAATGAGTGTACTGAAAGCCCGAAAATTGCGCATTTAGTGTATTTTCATGCATATCAAGATTAATGCTGATTCTTATGTAAATTGATGTGTAGAATCATATGGTTTCATTTAAAATTGATTCTGAGCAATATAAATGAGTGTACTGAAAGCCCGAAAATTGCGCATTTAGTGTATTTTCATGCATGTCAAGATTAATACTGATTCTTATGTAAATTGATATGTAGAATCATATGGTTTCATTTAAAATTGATTCTGAGCAATATAAATGTGTGTACTGAAAGCCCGAAAATTGCGCATTTAGTGTATTTTCAGCATATCAAGATTAATGCGGATTCTTATGTAAATTGATGTGTAGATTCATATGGTCTCATTTAAAATTGATTCTGAGCAATATAAATGAGTGTACTGTCAGCCCGAAAATTGCGCATTTAGTGTATTTTCATGCATATCAAGATTAATGCTGAATCTTATGTAATTTGATGTGTAGAATCAAATGGTTTCATTTAAAATTGATTCTGAGCAATATAAATGAGTGTACTGAAAGCCCGAAATTTGCGCATTTAGTGTATTTTCATGCATATCAAGATTAATGCTGATTCTTATGTAAATTGATGTGTAGAATCATACGGTCTCATTTAAAATTGATTCTGAGCAATATAAATGAGTGTACTGAAAGCTGGAATATTGCGCATTAAGTGTATTTTCATGCATATCAAGATTAATGCTAATTCTTATGTAAATTGATGTGTAGAATCATATGGTCTCATTTAAAATTGATTCTGATCAATATAAATGAGTGTAATGTAAGCCCGAAAATTGAGCATTTAGTGTATTTTCATGCATATCAAGATTAATGCTGATTCTTATGTAAATTGATGTGTAGAATCATACGGTCTCATTTAAAATTGATTCTGATCAATATAAATGAGTGTACTGAAAGATCAAACACTGCGCATTTACTTTATTTTCATGCATATCAAGATTAATGCTGATTGATATGTAAATTGATGTGTAGAATGATACGGCCTCATTTAAAATTGATTCTGAGCAATATAAATGAGTGTACTGAAAGCGAAAATTACTCATTTAGTGTATTTTCATGCATATCAAGATTAATGCTGATTCTTATGTAAATTTATGTGTAGAATCACATGGTTTCATTTCAAATTGATTTTGAGCAATATAAATGAGTGTACTGAAAGCCCGAAAATTGCGCATTTAGTGTATTTTCATGCATATCAAGATTGATGCTGATTCTTATGTAAATTGATGTGTAGAATCACATGGTTTCATTTCAAATTGATTCTGAGCAATATAAATGAGTGTACTGAAAGCCCGAAAATTGCGCATTTAGTGTATTTTCATGCATATCAAGATTAATGCTGATTCTTATGTAAATTGATGTGTAGAATCATATGGTTTCATTTAAAATTGATACTGAGCAATATAAATGAGTGTACTGAAAGCCCGAAAATTGCGCATTTAGTGTATTTTCATGCATGTCAAGATTAATGCTGATTCTTATGTAAATTGATATGTAGAATCATATGGTTTCATTTAAAATTGATTCTGAGCAATATAAATGTGTGTACTGAAAGCCAGAAAATTGCGCATTTAGTGTATTTTCATGCATATCAAGATTAATGCGGATTCTTATGTAAATTGATGTGTAGAATCATATGGTTTCATTTAAAATTGATTCAGAGCAATATAAATGAGTGTACTGAAAGCCCGACAATTGCGCATTTAGTGTATTTTCATGCATATCAAGATTAATGCTGATTCTTATGTAAATTGATGTGTAGAATCATACGGTCTCATTTAAAATTGATTCTGAGCAATATAAATGAGTGTACTGAAAGACCAAACACTGCGCAATTTATGATTCTATACATTAATTTACATAAGAATCAGCATTAATCTTGATATGCATGAAAATACACTAAATGCGCAAATTTCGGGCTTTCAGTACACTCATTTATATTGCCCAGAATCATTTTAAATGAAACCATTTGAATCTACACATCAATTTACATAAGAATCAGCATTAATCTTGACATGCATGAAAATACACTAAATGCGCAATTTTCGGTCTGACAGTACAGTCATTTCTATTGCTCAGAATCAATTTTAAATGAAACCATATGATTCTACACATCAATTTACATAAGAATCAGCATTAATCTTGATATGCATGAAAATACACTAAATGCGCAATTTTCGGGCTTTCAGTACACTCATTTATATTGCTCGGAATCAATTTTAAATGAGACCATATGATTCCACACATCAATTTACATAAGAATCAGCATTAATCTTGATATGCATGAAAATACACTAAATGCGCAATTTTCGGGCTTTCAGTACACTCATTTATATTGCTCAGAATCAATTTTAAATGAAACCATATGATTCTACACATCAATTTACATAAGAATCGGCATTAATCTTGATATGCATGAAAATACACTAAATGCGCAATTTTCGGGCTTTCAGTACACTCATTTATATTGCTCAGAATCAATTTGAAATGAAACCATGTGATTCTACACATCAATTTACATAAGAATCAGCATTAATCTTGATATGCATGAAAATACACTAAATGCGTAATATTCGGGCTTTCAGTACACTCATTTATATTGCTCAGAATCAATTTTAAATGAGACCGTATGATTCTACACATCAATTTACATATGAATCAGCATTAATCTTGATATGCATGAAAATACACTAAATGCGCAATTTTCGGGCTTTCAGTACACACATTTATATTGCTCAGAATCAATTTTAAATGAAACCATATGATTCTACATATCAATTTACATAAGAATCAGCATTAATCTTGACATGCATGAAAATACACTAAATGCGCAATTTTCGGGCTTTCAGTACACTCATTTATATTGCTCAGAATCAATTTGAAATGAAACCATGTGATTCTACACATCAATTTACATAAGAATCAGCATTAATCTTGATATGCATGAAAATACATTAATGAGTAATTTTCGGGCTTTCAGTACACTCATTTATATTGCTCAGAATCAATTTTAAATGAGGCCGTATGATTCTACACTTCAATTTACATATCAATCAGCATTAATCTTGATATGCATGAAAATACAGTAAATGCGCAGTGTTTGATATTTCAGTACACTCATTTATATTGATCAGAATCAATTTTAAATGAGACCATACGATTCTACACATCAATTTACATAAGAATCAGCATTAATCTTGATATGCATGATAATACACTAAATGCGCAAATTTCGGGCTTTCATTACACTCATTTATATTGCTCAGAATCAATTTTAAATGAAACCATTTGATTCTACACATCAAATTACATAAGAATCAGCATTAATCTTGATATGCATGAAAATACACTAAATGCGCAATTATCGGTCTTTCAGTACAGTCATTTCTATGGCTCAGAATCAATTTTAAATGAAACCATATGATTCTACACATCAATTTACATAAGAATCAGCATTAATCTTGATATGCATGAAAATACACTAAATGCGCAATTTTCGGGCTTTCAGTACACTCATTTATATTGCTCGAAATCAATTTTAAATGAGACCATATGATTCTACACATCAATTTACATAAGAATCAGCATTAATCTTGATATGCATGAAAATACACTAAATGCGCAATTTTCGGGCTTCCAGTACACACATTTATATTGCTCAGAATCAATTTTAAATGAGACCGTATGATTCTACACATCAATTTACATAAGAATCAGCATTAATCTTGATATGCATGAAAATACACTAAATACGCAATTTTCGGGCTTACAGTACACTCATTTATATTGCTCAGAATCAATTTTAAATGAGACCATATGAATCTACACATCAATTTACATAAGAATCCGCATTAATCTTGATATGCTGAAAATACACTAAATGCGCAATTTTCGGGCTTTCAGTACAAACATTTATATTGCTCAGAATCAATTTTAAATGAAACCATATGATTCTACACATCAATTTACATAAGAATCAGCATTAATCTTGATATGCATGAAAATACACTAAATGCGCAATTTTCGGGCTTTCAGTACACTCATTTATATTGCTCAGAATCAATTTGAAATGAAACCATGTCATTCTACACATCAATTTACATAAGAATCAGCATTAATCTTGATATGCATGAAAATACACTAAATGAGTAATTTT
The DNA here is from genome assembly GCA_037127315.1 of Ascarosepion bandense. Lineage (NCBI taxonomy): Eukaryota > Metazoa > Mollusca > Cephalopoda > Sepiida > Sepiidae > Ascarosepion > Ascarosepion bandense. The sequence continues at coordinate 458,325 of JBBBDQ010001971.1, forward strand.
CGGGCTTTCAGTACACTCATTTATATTGCTCAGAATCAATTTTAAATGAGACCGTATGATTCTACACATTAATTTACATATGAATCAGCATTAATCTTGATATGCATGAAAATACACTAAATGCGCAATTTTCGGGCTTTCAGTACACACATTTATATTGCTCAGAATCAATTTTAAATGAAACCATATGATTCTACATATCAATTTACATAAGAATCAGCATTAATCTTGACATGCATGAAAATACACTAAATGCGCAATTTTCGGGCTTTCAGTACACTCATTTATATTGCTCAGAATCAATTTGAAAAGAAACCATGTGATTCTACACATCAATTTACATAAGAATCAGCATTAATCTTGACATGCATGAAAATACACTAAATGCGCAATTTTCGGGCTTTCAGTACACACATTTATATTGCTCAGAATCAATTTTAAATGAAACCATATGATTCTACACATCAATTTACATAAGAATCAGCATTAAACTTGATATGCATGAAAATAGAATAAATGCGCAATTTTCGGGCTTTTCAGTACACTCATTTATATTGCTCAGAATCAATTTTAAATGAGACCATACGATTCTACACATCAATTTACATAAGAATCAGCATTAATCTTGATATGCATGAAAATACACTAAATGAGCAATTTTCGGGCTTTCAGTACACTCATTTATATTGCTCAGAATCAATTTTAATTGAATCCATATGATTCTACACATCAATTTACATAAGAATCAGCATTAATCTTGACATGCATGAAAATACACTAAATGCGCAATTTTCGGTCTTTCAGTACAGTCATTTCTATTGCTCAGAATCAATTTTAAATGAAACATATGATTCTACACATCAATTTACATAAGAATCAGCATTAATCTTGATATGCATGAAAATACACTAAATGCGCAATTTTCGGGCTTTCAGTACACTCATTTATATTGCTCGGAATCAATTTTAATTGAATCCATATGATTCTACACATCAATTTACATAAGAATCAGCATTAATCTTGATATGCATGAAAATACACTAAATGCGCAATTTTCGGGCTTTCAGTACACTCATTTATATTGCTCAGAATCAATTTTAAATGAGACCGTATGATTCTACACATCAATTTACATAAGAATCAGCATTAATCTTGATATGCATGAAAATACACTAAATGCTCAATTTTCGGGCTTACAGTACACTCATTTATATTGATCAGAATCAATTTTAAATGAGACCATATGATTCTACACATCAATTTACATAAGAAGTAGCATTAATCTTGATATGCATGAAAATACACTTACTGCGCAATATTCCAGCTTTTCAGTACACTCATTTATATTGCTCGGGATCAATTTTAAATGAGACCATATGATTCTACACATCAATTTACATAAGAATCAGCATTAATCTTGATATGCATGAAAATACACTAAATGCGCAATTTTCGGGCTTTCAGTACACACATTTATATTGCTCAGAATCAATTTTAAATGAGACCGTATGATTCTACACATCAATTTACATAAGAATCAGCATTAATCTTGATATGCATGAAAATACACTAAATGCGCAATTTTCGGGCTTTCAGTACACTCATTTATATTGCTCAGAATCAATTTTAAATGAGACCATATGAATCTACACATCAATTTACATAAGAATCCGCATTAATCTTGATATGCTGAAAATACACTAAATGCGCAATTTTCGGGCTTTCAGTACAAACATTTATATTGCTCAGAATCAATTTTAAATGAAACCATATGATTCTACACATCAATTTACATAAGAATCAGCATTAATCTTGATATGCATGAAAATACACTAAATGCGCAATTTTCGGGCTTTCAGTACACTCATTTATATTGCTCAGAATCAATTTGAAATGAAACCATGTCATTCTACACATCAATTTACATAAGAATCAGCATTAATCTTGATATGCATGAAAATACACTAAATGAGTAATTTTCGGGCTTTTCAGTACACTCATTTATATTGCTCAGAATCAATTTTAAATGAGACCGTATGATTCTACACATTAATTTACATATGAATCAGCATTAATCTTGATATGCATGAAAATACACTAAATGCGCAATTTTCGGGCTTTCAGTACACACATTTATATTGCTCAGAATCAATTTTAAATGAAACCATATGATTCTACACATCAATTTACATAAGAATCAGCATTAATCTTGATATGCATGAAAATAGACTAAATGCGCGAATTTCGAGCTCAACCTCATTTATATTGCTCAGTCAATTTTAAACCATACGATTCTACACATCAATTTACGCAAGAATCAGCGTGGAAAATTAGCATCTTGATATGCATGAAAATACTTCGGTAGGCCATTTTTGAAGCTCAATGCACTCATTTATATTAATAGATATTTTATTGAATCCATATGATTCTACACATCAATTTATAAAATCAACATTAATGTATTATGCATGAAAATACACTAAATGCGCAATTTTCGGTTTTCAATACTCTCGTTTCTTGCTCAGAATCAGTTTTCATCGAGACCGTGATTCTACATCAATTTACATAAGAATCAGCATTAATCTTGATATGCATGAAAATACACTAAGTGCTCCACAAAATACAGTACACTCATTTATATTGATCGAGATAATTTAAAATGAGACCATATGATCTACACATCAATTTACATAAAATTAGCATTAATCTTGATATGCATGAAAATACACTTACTACTGTGTTGCGCTCAGTACACTCATTTATATTGCTCGGGATCAATTTTAAATGAGACCATATGATTCTACACATCAATTTACATAAGAATCAGCATTAATCTTGATATGCATGAATATACACTAAATGCGCAATTTTCGGGCTTTCAGTACACTCATTTATATTGCTCAGAATCAATTTTAAATGAAACCATGTGATTCTACACATCAATTTACATAAGAATCAGCATTAATCTTGATATGCATGAAAATACACTAAAATCGCAATTTTCGGGCTTTCAGTACACTCATATATATTGCTCAGAATCAATTTTAAATGAGACCATATGATTCTACACATCAATTTACATAAGAATCAGCATTAATCTTGATATGCATGAAAATACACTAAATGCGCAATTTTCCGGCTTTCAGTACACTCATTTATATTGCTCAGAATCAATTTTAAATGAGACCATATGAATCTACACATCAATTTACATAAGAATCAGCATTAATCTTGATATGCATGAAAATACACTAAATGCGCAATTTTCGGGCTTTCAGTACACTCATTTATATTGCTCAGAATCAATTTTAAATGAAACCATATGATTCTACATATCAATTTACATAAGAATCAACATTAATCTTGACATGCATGAAAATACACTAAATGCGCAATTTTCGGGCTTTCAGTACACTCATTTATATTGCTCAGAATCAATTTTAAATGAAACCATATGATTCTACACATCAATTTACATAAGAATCAGCATTAATCTTGATATGCATGAAAATACACTAAATGCGCAATTTTCGGGCTTTCAGTACTCTCATTTATATTGCTCAGAATCAATTTGAAATGAAACCATGTGATTCTACACATCAATTTACATAAGAATCAGCATTAATCTTGATATGCATGAAAATACACTAAATGAGTAATTTTCGGGCTTTCAGTACACTCATTTATATTGCTCAGAATCACTTTTAAATGAGACCGTATGATTCTACACATCAATTTACATATGAATCAGCATTAATCTTGATATGCATGAAAATACACTAAATGCGCAATTTTCGGGCTTTCAGTACACACATTTATATTGCTCAGAATCAATTTTAAATGAAACCATATGATTCTACATATCAATTTACATAAGAATCAGCATTAATCTTGATATGCATGAAAATACACTAAATGCGCAATTTTCGGGCTTTTCAGTACACTCATTTATATTGCTCAGAATCAATTTTAAATGAGACCGTATGATTCTACATATCAATTTACATAAGAATCAGCATTAATCTTGACATGCATGAAAATACACTAAATGCGCCATTTTCGGGCTTTCAGTACACTAATTTATATTGCTCAGAATCAATTTTAAATGAAACCATATGATTCTACACATCAATTTACATAAGAATCAGCATTAATCTTGATATGCATGAAAATACACTAAATGCGCAATTTTCGGGCTTTCAGTACACTCATTTATATTGCTCAGAATTAATTTGAAATGAAACCATGTGATTCTACACATCAATTTACATAAGAATCACCATTAATCTTGATATGCATGAAAATACACTAAATGAGTAATTTTCGGGCTTTCAGTACACTCATTTATATTGCTCAGAATCAATTTTAAATGAGACCGTATGATTCTACACGTCAATTTACATATGAATCAGCATTAATCTTGATATGCATGAAAATACACTAAATGCGCAATTTTCGGGCTTTCAGTACACACATTTATATTGCTCAGAATCAATTTTAAATGAAACCATATGATTCTACATATCAATTTACATAAGAATCAGCATTAATCTTGACATGCATGAAAATACACTAAATGCGCAATTTTCGGACTTTCAGTACACTCATTTATATTGCTCAGAATCAATTTGAAATGAAACCATGTGATTCTACACATCAATTTACATAAGAATCAGCATTAATCTTGATATGCATCAAAATACACTAAATGAGTAATTTTCGGGCTTTCAGTACACTCATTTATATTGCTCAGAATCAATTTTAAATGAGGCCGTATGATTCTACACATCAATTTACATAAGAATCAGCATTAATCTTGATATGCATGAAAATACACTAAATGCGCAATTTTCGGGCTTTCAGTACACTCATTTATATTGCTCAGAATCAATTTGAAATGAAACCATGTGATTCTACACATCAATTTACATAAGAATCAGCATTAATCTTGATATGCATGAAAATACACTAAATGAGTAATTTTCGGGCTTTCAGTACACTCATTTATATTGCTCAGAATCAATTTTAAATGAAACCATATGATTCTACACATCAATTTACATAAGAATCAGCATTAATCTTGATATGCATGAAAATACACTAAATGCGCAATTTTCGGGCTTTCAGTACACTCATTTATATTGCTCAGAATCAATTTGAAATGAAACCATGTGATTCTACACATCAATTTACATAAGAATCAGCATTAATCTTGATATGCATGAAAATACACTAAATGAGTAATTTTCGGGCTTTCAGTACACTCATTTATATTGCTCAGAATCAATTTTAAATGAGACCGTATTATTCTACACATCAATTTACATATGAATCAGCATTAATCTTGATATGCATGAAAATACACTAAATGCGCAATTTTCGGGCTTTCAGTACACACATTTATATTGCTCAGAATCAATTTTAAATGAAACCATATGATTCTACATATCAATTTACATAAGAATCAGCATTAATCTTGACATGCATGAAAATACACTAAATGCGCAATTTTTGGGCTTTCAGTACACTCATTTATATTGCTCAGAATCAATTTGAAATGAAACCATGTGATTCTACACATCAATTTACATAAGAATCAGCATTAATCTTGATATGCATGAAAATACACTAAATGAGTAATTTTCGGGCTTTCAGTACACTCATTTATATTGCTCAGAATCAATTTTAAATGAGACCGTATGATTCTACACATCAATTTACATATCAATCAGCATTAATCTTGATATGCATGAAAATACAGTAAATGCGCAGTGTTTGGTCTTTCAGTACACTCATTTATATTGATCAGAATCAATTTTAAATGAGACCATACGATTCTACACATCAATTTACATAAGAATCAGCATTAATCTTGATATGCATGAAAATACACTAAATGCGCAATTTTCGGGCTTTCAGTACACTCATTTATATTGCTCAGAATCAATTTTAATTGAATCCATATGATTCTACACATCAATTTACATAAGAATCAGCATTAATCTTGATATGCCTGAAAATACACTAAAACCGCAATTTTCGGGCTTTCAGTACACACATTTATATTGCTCAGAATCAATTTTAAATGAGACCGTATGATTCTACTCATCAACTTACATAAGAATCAGCATTAATCTTGATATGCATGAAAATACACTAAATGCTCAATTTTCGGGCTTACAGTACACTCATTTATATTGATCAGAATTAATTTTAAATGAGACCATATGATTCTACCCCTCAATTTACATAAGAATTAGCATTAATCTTGATATGCATGAAAATACACTTAATGCGCAATATTCCAGCTTTCAGTACACTCATTTATATTGCTCAGAATCAATTTTAAATGAGACTGTATGATTCTACACATCAATTTACATAAGAATCAACATTAATCTTGATATGCATGAAAATACACTAAATGCGCCAATTTCGGGCTTTCAGTACACTCATTTATATTGCTCAGAATCAATTTTAAATGAAACCATATGATTCTACACATCAATTTACATAAGAATCAGCATTAATCTTGATATGCATGAAAATACACTAAATGCGCAATTTTCGGTCTTTCAGTACAGTCATTTCTATTGCTCAGAATCAATTTTAAATGAAACCATATGATTCTACACCTCAATTTACATAAGAATCAGCATTAATCTTGATATGCATGAAAATACACTAAATGCGCAATTTTCAGGCTTTCAGTACACTCATTTATATTGCTCAGGAATCAATTTTAAATGAGACCATATGATTCTACACACCAATTTACATAAGAATCAGCATTAATCGTGATATGCATGAAAATACGCTTAATGCGCAATTGTCAGGCTTTCAGTACAGTCATTTCTATTGCTCGAATCAATTTTAAATGAGACCATATGATTCTACACATCAATTTACATAAGAATCAGCATTAATCTTGATATGCATGAAAATACACTAAATGCGCAATTTTCGGGCTTTCAGCACACTCATTTATATTGCTCGGAATCAATTTAAATGAGACCATATGATTCTACACATCAATTTACATAAGAATCAGCATTAATCTTGATATGCATGAAAATACACTAAATGCGCAATTTTCGGGCTTTTCAGTACACTCATTTATATTGCCCAGAATCAATTTTAAATGAGACCATATGATTCTACACATCAATTTACATAAGAATCAGCATTAAACTTGATATGCATGAAAATACACTAAATGCGCAATTTTCGGACTTTCAGTACACTCATTTATATTGCTCAGAATCAATTTATATGAGACCGTATGATTCTACACATCAATTTACATAATAATCAGCATTAATCTTCATATGCATGAAAATACACTAAATGCTCAATTTTCGGGCTTACAGTACACTCATTTATATTGATCAGAATCAATTTTAAATGAGACCATATGATTCTACACATCAATTTACATAAGAATCAGCATCAATCTTGATATGCATGAAAATACACTAAATGCGCAATTTTCGGGCTTTCAGTACAGTCATTTATATTGCTCAGAATCAATTTTAAATGAAACCATATGATTCTACACATCAATTTACATAAGAATCAGCATTAATCTTGATATGCATGAATATACACTAAATGCGCAATTTTCGGGCTTTCAGTACACTCATTTATATTGCTCAGAATCAATTTTAAATGAAACCATGTGATTCTACACATCAATTTACATAAGAATCAGCATTAATCTTGATATGCCTGAAAATACACTAAAATCGCAATTTTCGGGCTTGCAGTACAGTCATATATATTGCTCAGAATCAATTTCAAATGAGACCGTATGATTCTACACATCAATTTACATAAGAATCAGCATTAATCTTGATATGCATGAAAATACACTAAATGCGCAATTTTCGGGCTTTCAGTACACTCATTTATATTGCTCAGAATCAATTTTAAATGAAACCATATGATTCTACACATCAATTTACATATGAATCAGCATTAATCTTGATATGCATGAAAATACACTAAATGCGCAGTGTTTGGTCTTTCAGTACACTCATTTATATTGATCAGAATAAATTTTAAATGAGACCATATGATTCTACACATCAATTTACATAAGAATCAGCATTAATCTTGATATTCATGAAAATACACTAAATGCGCAATTTTCGGGCTTTCAGTACACTCATTTATATTCTTCAGAATCAATTTTAATTGAATCCATATGATTCTACACATCAATTTACATAAGAATCAGCATTAATCTTGATATGCATGAAAATACACTAAATGCGCAATTTTCGGGCTTTCCGTACACTCATTTATATTGCTCGGAATCAATTTTAATTGAAACCATATGATTCTACACATCAATTTACATAAGAATCAGCATTAATCTTGATATGCATGAAAATACACTAAATGCGCAATTTTCGGGCTTTCAGTACACACATTTATATTGCTCAGAATCAATTTTAAATGAGACCGTATGATTCTACACATCAATTTACATAAGAATCAGCATTAATCTTGATATGCCTGAAAATACACTAAATGCGCAATTTTCGGGCTTTCAGTACACTCATTTCTATTGCTCAGAATCAATTTTAAATGAAACCATATGATTCTACACCTCAATTTACATAAGAATCAGCATTAATCTTGATATGCATGAAAATACACTAAATGCGCAATTTTCGGGCTTTCAGTACACTCATTTATATTGCTCGGAATCAATTTTAAATGAGACCATATGATTCTACACACCAATTTACATAAGAATCAGCATTAATCGTGATATGCATGAAAATACGCTTAATGCGCAATTTTCGGGCTTTCAGTACAGTCATTTCTATTGCTCCGAATCAATTTTAAATGAGACCATATGATTCTACACATCAATTTACATAAGAATCAGCATTAATCTTGATATGCATGAAAATACACTAAATGCGCAATTTTCGGGCTTTCAGCACACTCATTTATATTGCTCGGAATCAATTTAAATGAGACCATATGATTCTACACATCAATTTACATAAGAATCAGCATTAATCTTGATATGCATGAAAATACACTAAATGCGCAATTTTCGGGCTTTCAGTACACTCATTTATATTGCCCAGAATCAATTTTAAATGAGACCATATGATTCTACACATCAATTTACATAAGAATCAGCATTAAACTTGATATGCATGAAAATACACTAAATGCGCAATTTTCGGACTTTCAGTACACTCATTTATATTGCTCAGAATCAATTTATATGAGACCGTATGATTCTACACATCAATTTACATAATAATCAGCATTAATCTTCATATGCATGAAAATACACTAAATGCTCAATTTTCGGGCTTACAGTACACTCATTTATATTGATCAGAATCAATTTTAAATGAGACCATATGATTCTACACATCAATTTACATAAGAATCAGCATCAATCTTGATATGCATGAAAATACACTAAATGCGCAATTTTCGGGCTTTCAGTACAGTCATTTATATTGCTCAGAATCAATTTTAAATGAAACCATATGATTCTACACATCAATTTACATAAGAATCAGCATTAATCTTGATATGCATGAATATACACTAAATGCGCAATTTTCGGGCTTTCAGTACACTCATTTATATTGCTCAGAATCAATTTTAAATGAAACCATGTGATTCTACACATCAATTTACATAAGAATCAGCATTAATCTTGATATGCCTGAAAATACACTAAAATCGCAATTTTCGGGCTTGCAGTACAGTCATATATATTGCTCAGAATCAATTTCAAATGAGACCGTATGATTCTACACATCAATTTACATAAGAATCAGCATTAATCTTGATATGCATGAAAATACACTAAATGCGCAATTTTCGGGCTTTCAGTACACTCATTTATATTGCTCAGAATCAATTTTAAATGAAACCATATGATTCTACACATCAATTTACATATGAATCAGCATTAATCTTGATATGCATGAAAATACACTAAATGCGCAGTGTTTGGTCTTTCAGTACACTCATTTATATTGATCAGAATAAATTTGAAATGAGACCATATGATTCTACACATCAATTTACATAAGAATCAGCATTAATCTTGATATTCATGAAAATACACTAAATGCGCAATTTTCGGGCTTTCAGTACACTCATTTATATTCTTCAGAATCAATTTTAATTGAATCCATATGATTCTACACATCAATTTACATAAGAATCAGCATTAATCTTGATATGCATGAAAATACACTAAATGCGCAATTTTCGGGCTTTCCGTACACTCATTTATATTGCTCGGAATCAATTTTAATTGAAACCATATGATTCTACACATCAATTTACATAAGAATCAGCATTAATCTTGATATGCATGAAAATACACTAAATGCGCAATTTTCGGGCTTTCAGTACACACATTTATATTGCTCAGAATCAATTTTAAATGAGACCGTATGATTCTACACATCAATTTACATAAGAATCAGCATTAATCTTGATATGCCTGAAAATACACTAAATGCGCAATTTTCGGGCTTTCAGTACACTCATTTATATTGCTCTGAATCAATTTTAAATGAAACCATATGATTCTACACATCAATTTACATAAGAATCCGAATTAATCTTGATATGCATGAAAATACACTAAATGCGCAATTTTCGGGCTTTCAGTACACACATTTATATTGCTCAGAATCAATTTTAAATGAAACCATATGATTCTACATATCAATTTACATAAGAATCAGCATTAATCTTGACATGCATGAAAATACACTAAATGCGCAATTTTCGGGCTTTCAGTACACTCATTTATATTGCTCAGAATCAATTTTAAATGAAACCATATGATTCTACACATCAATTTACATAAGAATCAGCATTAATCTTGATATGCATGAAAATACACTAAATGCGCAATTTTCGGGCTTTCAGTACTCTCATTTATATTGCTCAGAATCAATTTGAAATGAAACCATGTGATTCTACACATCAATTTACATAAGAATCAGCATTAATCTTGATATGCATGAAAATACACTAAATGAGTAATTTTCGGGCTTTCAGTACACTCATTTATATTGCTCAGAATCAATTTTAAATGAGACCGTATGATTCTACACATCAATTTACATATGAATCAGCATTAATCTTGATATGCATGAAAATACACTAAATGCGCAATTTTCGGGCTTTCAGTACACACATTTATATTGCTCAGAATCAATTTTAAATGAAACCATATGATTCTACATATCAATTTACATAAGAATCAGCATTAATCTTGACATGCATGAAAATACACTAAATGCGCAATTTTCGGGCTTTCAGCACACTCATTTATATTGCTCAGAATCAATTTGAAATGAAACCATATGATTCTACACATCAATTTACATAAGAATCAGCATTAATCTTGATATGCATGAAAATACACTAAATGAGTAATTTTCGGGCTTTCAGTACACTCATTTATATTGCTCAGAATCAATTTTAAATGAGGCCGTATGATTCTACACATCAATTTACATATCAATCAGCATTAATCTTGATATGCATGAAAATACAGTAAATGCGCAGTGTTTGATCTTTCAGTACACTCATTTATATTGTTCAGAATCAATTTTAAATGAGACCGTATGATTCTACACATCAATTTACATAAGAATCAGCATTAATCTTGATATGCCTGAAAATACACTAAATGCGCAATTTTCGGGCTTTCAGTACACTCATTTATACTGCTCTGAATCAATTTTAAATGAAACCATATGATTCTACACATCAATTTACATAAGAATCCGAATTAATCTTGATAAGCATGAAAATACACTAAATGCGCAATTTTCGGGCTTTCAGTACACACATTTATATTGCTCAGAATCAATTTTAAATGAAACCATATGATTCTACATATCAATTTACATAAGAATCAGCATTAATCTTGACATGCATGAAAATACACTAAATGCGCAATTTTCGGGCTTTCAGTACACTCATTTATATTGCTCAGAATCAATTTTAAATGAAACCATATGATTCTACACATCAATTTACATAAGAATCAGCATTAATCTTGATATGCATGAAAATACACTAAATGCGCAATTTTCGGGCTTTCAGTACTCTCATTTATATTGCTCAGAATCAATTTGAAATGAAACCATGTGATTCTACACATCAATTTACATAAGAATCAGCATTAATCTTGATATGCATGAAAATACACTAAATGAGTAATTTTCGGGCTTTCAGTACACTCATTTATATTGCTCAGAATCAATTTTAAATGAGACCGTATGATTCTACACATCAATTTACATATGAATCAGCATTAATCTTGATATGCATGAAAATACACTAAATGCGCAATTTTCGGGCTTTCAGTACACACATTTATATTGCTCAGAATCAATTTTAAATGAAACCATATGATTCTACATATCAATTTACATAAGAATCAGCATTAATCTTGACATGCATGAAAATACACTAAATGCGCAATTTTCGGGCTTTCAGTACACTCATTTATATTGCTCAGAATCAATTTGAAATGAAACCATATGATTCTACACATCAATTTACATAAGAATCAGCATTAATCTTGATATGCATGAAAATACACTAAATGAGTAATATTTGGGCTTTCAGTACACTCATTTATATTGCTCAGAATCAATTTTAAATGAGGCCGTATGATTCTACACATCAATTTACATATCAATCAGCATTAATCTTGATATGCATGAAAATACAGTAAATGCGCAGTGTTTGATCTTTCAGTACACTCATTTATATTGATCAGAATCAATTTTAAATGAGACGATACGATTCTACACATCAATTTACATAAGAATCAGCATTAATCTTGATATGCATGAAAATACACTAAATGCGCAATTTTCGGGCTTTCAGTACACTCATTTATATTCCTCAGAATCAATTTTAATTGAATCCATATGATTCTACACATCAATTTACATAAGAATCAGCATTAATCTTGATATGCATGAAAATACACTAAATGCGCAATTTTCCGGCTTTCAGTACACTCATTTATATTGCTCAGAATCAATTTTAATGAGACCGTATGATTCTACACATCAATTTACATAAGAATCAGCATTAATCTTGATATGCATGAAAATACACTAAATGCGCAGTTTTTGATATTTCAGTACACTCATTTATATTGCTCAGAATCAATTTTAAATGAGACCATATGATTCTACACATCAATTTACATAAGAATCAGCATTAATCTTGATATGCATGAAAATACACTAAATGCGCAATTTTTCGGACTTTGAGTACACTCATTTATATTGCTCAGAATCAAATTTAAATGAGACCGTATGATTCTACACATCAATTTACATAAGAATCAGCATTAATCTTGATATGCATGAAAATACACTAAATGCGCAGTTTTTGATATTTCAGTACATTCATTTATATTGCTCGGAATCAATTTTAAATGAGACCATATGATTCTACACATCAATTTACATAAGAATCAGCATTAATCTTGATATCCATGAAAATACACTAAATGCGCAAATTTCGGGCTTTCAGTACACTCATTTATATTGCTCAGAATCAATTTTAAATGTAACCATATGATTCTACACATCAATTTTCATAAGAATCAGCATTAATCTTGATATGCTTGAAAATACAGTAAATGCGCAATTTTCGTGCTTTAAGTACACTCATTTATATTGCTCATAATCAATTTTAAATGAAACCATATGATTCTACACATTAATTTACATAAGAATCAGCATTAATCTTGATATGCATGAAAATACACTAAATGCGCAATATTCGGGCTTTCAGTACACTAATTTATATTGCACAGCATCAATTTTAAATGAGACCGTATGATTATACACATCAATTTACATAAGAATCAGCAATAATCTTGATATGCATGAAATTACACTAAATGCGCAGTTTTTGATGTTTCAGTATACTCATTTATATTGATCAGAATCAATTTTAAATGAGTCCATATGATTCTACACATCAAATTACATAAGAATCAGCATTAATCTTGATATGCATGAAAATACACTAAATGCGCAATTTTCGGGCTTTCAGTACACTCATTTATATTGCTCAGAATCAATTTTAAATGAGACCATATGATTCTACACATCAATTTACATAAGAATCAGCATTAATCTTGATATGCATGAAAATACACTAAATGCGCAATTTTCGGGCTTTCAGTACACTCATTTATATTGCTCGGAATCAATCTTAAATGAGACCATATGATTCTACACAACAATTTACATAAGAATCAGCATTAATCTTGATATGCATGAAAATGCACCAAATGCGCAAATTTCGGGCTTTCAGTACACTCATTTATATTGCTCAGAATAAATTTTAAATGTGACCATATGATTCTACACATCAATTTACATAAGAATCAGCATTAATCTTGATATGCATGAAAATACACTAAATGGGCAGTTTTTGGTTTTCAGTACACGCATTTATATTGATCAGAATCAATTTTAAATGAGACCATATGATTCTACACATGAATTTACATAAGAATCAGCATTAATCTTGATATGCATGAAAATACTTTAATGCGCATTTTTCGGGCTTTCAGCACACTCATTTATATTGCTCAGAATCAATTTTAAATGAGACCATATGATTCTACACATCAATTTACATAAGAATCAGCATTAATCTTGATATGCATGAAAATACACTAAATGCGCAATTTTCGGGCTTTCAGTACACTCATTTATGTTGCTCAGAATCAATTTTAAATGAAACCATATGATTCTACACATCAATTTACATAAGAATCAGCATTAATCTTGATATGCTTGAAAATACACTAAATGCGCAATTTTCGGGCTTTCAGTACACTCATTTATATTGCTCAGAATCAATTTTAAATGAAACCATATGATTCTACACATCAATTTACATAAGAATCAGCATTAATCTTGATATGCATGAAAATACACTAAATGCGCAATTTTCTGGCTTTCAGTACACTCATTCATATTGCTCAGTATCAATTTTAAATGAGACCGTATGATTCTACACATCAATTTACATAAGAATCAGCATTAATCTTGATATGCATGAAAATACACTAAATGCGCAGTTTTTGATATTTCAGTATACTCATTTATATTGATCAGAATCAATTTTAAATGAGACCATATGATTCTACACATATCGATTAATGCTGATTCTTATGTAAATTGATGTGTAGAATCATATGGTTTCATTTAAATTGATTCTGAGCAATATAAATGAGTGTACTGAAAGCCCGAAAATTGCGCATTTAGTGTATTTTCATGCATATCAAGATTACTGCTGATTCTTATGTAAATTGTTGTGTAGAATCATATGGTTTCAATTAAAATTGATTCTGAGCAATATAAATGAGTGTACTGAAAGCCCGAAAATTGCGCATTTAGTGTATTTTCAGCATATCAAGATTAATGCTGATTCTTATGTAAATTGATGTGTAGAATCATATGGTCTCATTTAAAATTGATTCTGAGCAATATAAATGAGTGTACTGAAAGCCGGAAAATTGCGCATTTAGTGTATTTTCATGCATATCAAGATTAATGCTGATTCTTATGTAAATTGATGTGTAGAATCATATGGTCTCATTTAAAATTGATTCTGATCAATGTAAATGAGTGTACTGAAAGACCAAAAACTGCGCATTTAGTGTATTTTCATGCATATCAAGTTTAATGCTGATTCTTTTGTAAATTGATGTGTAGTATCAAATGGTTTCATTTAAAATTTATTCTGAGCAATATAAATGAGTGTACTGAAAGCCCGAAAATTGCGCATTTAGTGTATTTTCATGCATATCAAGATTAATGCTGATTCTTATGCAAATCGATTTGTACAATCATACGGTCTCATTTAAATTTGATTCTGAGCAATATAAATGAGTGTACTCAAAGTCCGAAAATTTCGCATTTAGTGTATTTTCATGCATATCAAGATTAATGTTGATTCTTATGTAAATTGATGTGTAGAATCATATGGTCTCATTTAAAATTGATTCTGATCAATATAAATGAGTGTACTGAAATATCAAAAACTGCGCATTTAGTGTATTTTCATGCATATCAAGATTACTGCTGATTCTTATGTAAATTGATGTGTAGAATCATACGGGCTCATTTAAAATTGATTCTGAGCAATATAAATGAGTGTACTGAAAGCCCGAAAATTGCGCATTTAGTGTATTTTCATGCATATCAAGATTAATGCTGTTTCTTATGTAAATTGATGTGTAGAATCATATGGTTTCATTTAAAATTGATTCTGAGCAATATAAATGAATGTACTGAAAGATCGAAAATTGCGCATTTAGTGTATTTTCATGCATATCAAGATTAATGCTGTTTCTTATGTAAATTGATGTGTAGAATCATATGGTTTCATTTCAAATTGATTCTGAGCAATATAAATGAGTGTACTGAAAGTCCGAAAATTGCGCATTTAGTGTATTTTCATGCATATCAAGATTAATGCTGATTCTTATGTAAATTGATGTGTAGAATCATATGGTCTCATTTAAAATTGATTCTGAGCAATATAAATGAGTGTACTGAAAAGCCCGAAAATTGCGCATTTAGTGTATTTTCATGCATATCAAGATTAATGCTGATTCTTATGGAAATTGATGTGTAGAATCACATGGTCTCATTTAAAATTGATTCTGAGCAATATAAATGAGTGTGCTGAAAGCCCGAAAATTGCGCATTTAGTGTATTTTCATGCATATCAAGATTAATGCTGATTCTTATGTAAATTGATGTGTAGAATAATATGGTCTCATTTAAAATTGATTCTGATCAATATAAATGAGTGTACTGAAACCCCGAAAATTGCGCATTTAGTGTATTTTCATGCATGTCAAGATTAATGCTGATTCTTATGTAAACTGATGTGTAGAATCATACGGTCTCATTTCAAATTGATTCTGAGCAATATAAATGAGTGTACTGAAAGCCCGAAAATTGCGCATTTAGTGTATTTTCATGCATATCAAGATTAATGCTGATTCTTATGTAAATAGATGTGTAGAATCATATGGTCTCATATAAAATTGATTCTGGGCAATATAAATGAGTGTACTGAAAGCCGGAAATTGCGCATATAGTGTATTTTCATGCATATCAAGATTAATGCTGACTCTTATATAAATTGATGTGTAGAATCATATGGTCTCATTTAAAATTTATTCCGAGCAATATAAATGTGTGTACTGAAATCCCGAAATTGCGCATTTAGTGTATTTTCATGCATATCAAGATTAATGCTGATTCTTATGTTAATTGATGTGTAGAATCGTATGGTCTCATTTAAAATCGATTCTGAGCCATTTTAATGAGTGTACTGAAAGTCCAAAAACTGCGCATTTAGTGTATTTTCATGCATATCAAGATTAATGCTGATTCTTATGTAAATTGATGTGTAGAATCATATGGTCTCATTTAAAATTGATTCTGATCAATATAAATGAGTGTACTGAAAGACCAAACACTGCGCATTTAGTGTATTTTCATGCATATCAAGATTAATGCTGATTCATATGTAAATTGATGTGTAGAATCATACGGTCTCATTTAAAATTCATTCTGAGCAATATAAATGAGTGTACTGAAAGCCCGAAAATTGCGCATTTAGTGTATTTTCATGCATATCAAGATTAATGCTGATTCTTATGTAAATTGATGTGTAGAATCATATGGTTTCATTTAAAATTGATTCTGAGCAATATAAATGAGTGTACTGAAAGCCCGAAAATTGCGCATTTAGTGTATTTTCATGCATATCAAGATTAATGCTGATTCTTATGTAAATTGATATGTAGAATCATATGGTTTCATTTAAAATTGATTCTGAGCAATATAAATGTGTGTACTGAAAGACCGAAAATTGCGCATTTAGTGTATTTTCATGCATATCAAGATTAATGCTGATTCTTATGTAAATTGATGTGTAGAATCATATGGTGTCATTTAAAATTAATTCCGAGCAATAAAAATGAGTGTACTGAAAGCCCGAAAATTGCGCATTTAGTGTATTTTCATGCATATCAAGATTAATGCTGATTCTTATGTAAATTGATGTGTAGAACCATATGGTCACATTTAAAATTGATTCCGAGCAATATAAATGAGTGTACTGAAGGCCCGAAAATTGCGCATTTAGTGTATTTTCATGCATATCAAGATTAATGCTTATTCTTATGTAAATTGATTTGTAGAATCATATGGTTACATTTAAAACTGATTCTGATCAATATAAATGACTGTACTGAAAGACCAAAAACTGCGCATTTAGTGTATTTTCATGCATATCAAGATTAATGGTGATTCTTATGTAAATTGATGTGTAGAATCATATGGTTTCATTTAAAATTGATTCTGAGCAATATAAATGAGTGTACTGAAAGCCCGAAAATTGCGCATTTAGTGTATTTTCATGCATATCAAGATTAATGCTGATTCTTATGTAAATTGATATGTAGAATCATATGGTTTCATTTAAAATTGATTCTGAGCAATATAAATGTGTGTACTGAAAGACCGAAAATTGCGCATTTAGTGTATTTTCATGCATATCAAGATTAATGCGGATTCTTATGTAAATTGATGTGTAGATTCATATGGTCTCATTTAAAATTGATTCTGAGCAATATAAATGAGTGTACTGAAAGCCGGAAAATTGCGCATTTAGTGAATTTTCATGCATATCAAGATTAATGCTGATTCATATGTAAATTGATGTGTAGAATCATACGGTCTCATTTAAAATTGATTCTGAGCAATATAAATGTGTGTACTAAAAGCCCGAAAATTGCGCATGTAGTGTATTTTCATGCATATCAAGATTAATGCTGATTCTTATGTAAATTGATGTGTAGAATCATATGGTCTCATTTAAAATTGATTCCGAGCAATATATATGAGTGTACTGAAAGCCGGAAAATTGCGCATTTAGTGAATTTTCATGCATATCAAGATTAATGCTGATTCATATGTAAATTGATGTGTAGAATCATACGGTCTCATTTAAAATTGATTCTGAGCAATATAAATGTGTGTACTAAAAGCCCGAAAATTGCGCATGTAGTGTATTTTCATGCATATCAAGATTAATGCTGATTCTTATGTAAATTGATGTGTAGAATCATATGGTCTCATTTAAAATTGATTCCGAGCAATATATATGAGTGTACTGAAAGCCCGAAAATTGCGCATTTAGTGTATTTTCATGCATATCAAGATTAATGCTGATTCTTATGTAAATTGATGTGTAGAATCATATGGTCATATTTAAAATAGATTCCGAGCAATATAAATGAGTGTACTGAAGGCCCGAAAATTGCGGATTTAGTGTATTTTCATGCATATCAAGATTAATGCTGATTCTTATGTAAATTGATGTGTAGAATCATATGGTTACATTTAAAACTGATTCTGAGCAATATAAATGACTGTACTGAAAGACCGAAAATTGCGCATTTAGTGTATTTTCATGCATATCAAGATTAATGCTGATTCTTATGTAAATTGATGTGTAGAATCACATGGTTTCATTTAAATTTGATTCTGAGCAATATAAATGAGTGTACTGAAAGCCCGAAATTTGCGCATTTAGTGTATTTTCATGCATATCAAGATTAATGCTGATTCTTATGTAAATTGATGTGTAGAATCATATGGATTCAATTAAAAATGATTCTGAGCAATATAAATGAGTGTACTGAAAGCCCGAAAATTGCGCATTTAGTGTATTTTCATGCATATCAAGATTAATGCTGATTCTTATGTAAATTGATGTGTAGAATCACATGGTTTCATTTCAAATTGATACTGAGCAATATAAATGAGTGTACTGAAAGACCGAAAATTGCGCATTTAGTGTATTTTCATGCATGTCAAGATTAATGCTGATTCTTATGTAAATTGATATATAGAATCATATGGTTTCATTTCAAATTGATTCTGAGCAATATAAATGTGTGTACTGAAAGCCCGAAAATTGCGCATTTAGTGTATTTTCATGCATATCAAGATTAATGCGGATTCTTATGTAAATTGATGTGTAGATTCATATGGTCTCATTTAAAATTGATTCGGAGCAATATAAATGAGTGTACTGAAAGCCCGAAAATTGCGCATTTAGTGTATTTTGATGCATATCAAGATTAATGCTGATTCTTATGTAAATTGATGTGAAGAATCATACGGTCTCATTTGAAATTGATTCTGAGCAATATAAATGTGTGTACTGAAAGCCCGAAAATTGCGCATTTAGTGTATTTTCATGCATATCAAGATTAATGCTGATTCTTATGTAAATTGATTTGTAGAATCATATGGTCTCATTTAAATTGATTCCGAGCAATATAAATGAGTGTACTGAAAGCCCGAAAATTGCGCATTTAGTGTATTTTCATGCATATCAAGATTAATGCTGATTCTTATGCAAATTGATGTGTAGAATCATATGGTTTCATTTAAAATTGATTCTGAGCAATAGAAATGACTGTACTGAAAGACCGAAAATTGCGCATTTAGTGTATTTTCATGCATATCAAGATTAATGCTGATTCTTATGTAAATTGATGTGTAGTATCATGGTTTCATTTAAAATTGATTCTGAGCAATATAAATGAGTGTACTGAAAGCGCGAAAATTGCGCATTTACTGTATTTTCATGCATATCAAGATTAATGCTGATTCTTATGTAAATTGATGTGTAGAATCATATGGTTTCATTTAAAATTGATTCTGAGCAATATAAATGAGTGTACTGAAAGCCCGAAAATTGCGCATTTGTGTATTTTCATGCATAGCAAGATTAATGCTGATTCTTATGTAAATTGATATGTAGAATCATATGGTTTCATTTAAAATTGATTCTGAGCAATATAAATGTGTGTACTGAAAGACCGAAAATTGCGCAATTAGTGTATTTTCATGCATATCAAGATTAATGCTGATTCTTATGTAAATTGATGTGTAGAATCATATGGTCTCATTTAAAATTGATTCCGAGCAATATAAATGAGTGTACTGAAAGCCCGAAAATTGCGCATTTAGTGTATTTTCATGCATATCAAGATTAATGCTGATTCTTATGTAAATTGATGTGTAGAATCATATGGTCACATTTTAAATTGATTCCGAGCAATATAAATGAGTGTACTGAAGGCCCGAAAATTGCGCATTTAGTGTATTTTCATGCATATCAAGATTAATGCTTATTCTTATGTAAATTGATTTGTAGAATCATATGGTTACATTTAAAACTGATTCTGATCAATATAAATGACTGTACTGAAAGACCAAAAACTGCGCATTTAGTGTATTTTCATGCATATCAAGATTAATGGTGATTCTTATGTAAATTGATGTGTAGAATCATATGGTTTCATTTAAAATTGATTCTGAGCAATATAAATGAGTGTACTGAAAGCCCGAAAATTGCGTATTTAGTGTATTTTCATGCATATCAAGATTAATGCTGATTCTTATGTAAATTGATATGTAGAATCATATGGTTTCATTTCAAATTGATTCTGAGCAATATAAATGTGTGTACTGAAAGCCCGAAAATTGCGCATTTAGTGTATTTTCATGCATATCAAGATTAATGCGGATTCTTATGTAAATTGATGTGTAGATTCATATGGTCTCATTTAAAATTGATTCTGAGCAATATAAATGAGTGTACTGAAAGCCCGAAAATTGCGCATTTAGTGTATTTTCATGCATATCAAGATTAATGCTGATTCTTATGTAAATTGATGTGAAGAATCATACGGTCTCATTTGAAATTGATTCTGAGCAATATAAATGTGTGTACTGAAAGCCCGAAAATTGCGCATTTAGTGTATTTTCATGCATATCAAGATTAATGCTGATTCTTATGTAAATTGATTTGTAGAATCATATGGTCTCATTTAAATTGATTCCGAGCAATATATATGAGTGTACTGAAAGCCCGAAAATTGCGCATTTAGTGTATTTTCATGCATATCAAGATTAATGCTGATTCTTATGTAAATTGATGTGTAGAATCATATGGTCACATTTAAAATAGATTCCGAGCAATATAAATGAGTGTACAGAAGGCCCGAAAATTGCGCATTTAGTGTATTTTCATGCATATCAAGATTAATGCTGATTCTTATGTAAATTGATGTGTAGAATCATATGGTTACATTTAAAACTGATTCTGAGCAATATAAATGACTGTACTGAAAGACCGAAAATTGCGCATTTAGTGTATTTTCATGCATATCAAGATTAATGCTGATTCTTATGTAAATTGATGTGTAGAATCACATGGTTTCATTTAAAATTGATTCTGAGCAATATAAATCAGTGTACTGAAAGCCCGAAATTTGCGCATTTAGTGTATTTTCATGCATATCAAGATTAATGCTGATTCTTATGTAAATTGATGTGTAGAATCATATGGATTCAATTAAAATTGATTCTGAGCAATATAAATGAGTGTACTGAAAGCCCGAAAATTGCGCATTTAGTGTATTTTCATGCATATCAAGATTAATGCTGATTCTTATGTAAATTGATGTGTAGAATCGTATGGTCTCATTTAAAATTGATTCTGATCAATATAAATGAGTGTACTGAAAAACCAAACACTGCGCATTTAGTGTATTTTCATGCATATCAAGATTAATGCTGATTGATATGTAAATTGATGTGTAGAATCATACGGTCTCATTTAAAATTGATTCTGAGCAATATAAATGAGTGTACTGAAAGCCCGAAAATTACTCATTTAGTGTATTTTCATGCATATCAAGATTAATGCTGATTCTTATGTAAATTGATGTGTAGAATCACATGGTTTCATTTCAAATTGATACTGAGCAATATAAATGAGTGTACTGAAAGACCGAAAATTGCGCATTTAGTGTATTTTCATGCATGTCAAGATTAATGCTGATTCTTATGTAAATTGATATGTAGAATCATATGGTTTCATTTCAAATTGATTCCGAGCAATATATATGAGTGTACTGAAAGCCCGAAAATTGCGCATTTAGTGTATTTTCATGCATATCAAGATTAATGCTGATTCTTATGTAAATTGATGTGTAGAATCATATGGTCACATTTAAAATAGATTCCGAGCAATATAAATGAGTGTACAGAAGGCCCGAAAATTGCGCATTTAGTGTATTTTCATGCATATCAAGATTAATGCTGATTCTTATGTAAATTGATGTGTAGAATCATATGGTTACATTTAAAACTGATTCTGAGCAATATAAATGACTGTACTGAAAGACCGAAAATTGCGCATTTAGTGTATTTTCATGCATATCAAGATTAATGCTGATTCTTATGTAAATTGATGTGTAGAATCACATGGTTTCATTTAAAATTGATTCTGAGCAATATAAATGAGTGTACTGAAAGCCCGAAATTTGCGCATTTAGTGTATTTTCATGCATATCAAGATTAATGCTGATTCTTATGTAAATTGATGTGTAGAATCATATGGATTCAATTAAAATTGATTCTGAGCAATATAAATGAGTGTACTGAAAGCCCGAAAATTGCGCATTTAGTGTATTTTCATGCATATCAAGATTAATGCTGATTCTTATGTAAATTGATGTGTAGAATCGTATGGTCTCATTTAAAATTGATTCTGATCAATATAAATGAGTGTACTGAAAGACCAAACACTGCGCATTTAGTGTATTTTCATGCATATCAAGATTAATGCTGATTGATATGTAAATTGGTGTGTAGAATCATACGGTCTCATTTAAAATTGATTCTGAGCAATATAAATGAGTGTACTGAAAGCCCGAAAATTACTCATTTAGTGTATTTTCATGCATATCAAGATTAATGCTGATTCTTATGTAAATTGATGTGTAGAATCACATGGTTTCATTTCAAATTGATACTGAGCAATATAAATGAGTGTACTGAAAGACCGAAAATTGCGCATTTAGTGTATTTTCATGCATGTCAAGATTAATGCTGATTCTTATGTAAATTGATATGTAGAATCATATGGTTTCATTTCAAATTGATTCTGAGCAATATAAATGTGTGTACTGAAAGCCCGAAAATTGCGCATTTAGTGTATTTTCATGCATATCAAGATTAATGCGGATTCTTATGTAAATTGATGTGTAGATTCATATGGTCTCATTTAAAATTGATTCGGAGCAATATAAATGAGTGTACTGAAAGCCCGAAAATTGCGCATTTAGTGTATTTTGATGCATATCAAGATTAATGCTGATTCTTATGTAAATTGATGTGAAGAATCATACGGTCTCATTTGAAATTGATTCTGAGCAATATAAATGTGTGTACTGAAAGCCCGAAAATTGCGCATTTAGTGTATTTTCATGCATATCAAGATTAATGCTGATTCTTATGTAAATTGATTTGTAGAATCATATGGTCTCATTTAAATTGATTCCGAGCAATATAAATGAGTGTACTGAAAAGCCCGAAAATTGCGCATTTAGTGTATTTTCATGCATATCAAGATTAATGCTGATTCTTATGCAAATTGATGTGTAGAATCATATGGTTTCATTTAAAATTGATTCTGAGCAATAGAAATGACTGTACTGAAAGACCGAAAATTGCGCATTTAGTGTATTTTCATGCATATCAAGATTAATGCTGATTCTTATGTAAATTGATGTGTAGTATCAAATGGTTTCATTTAAAATTGATTCTGAGCAATATAAATGAGTGTACTGAAAGCCCGAAATTTGCGCATTTAGTGTATTTTCATGCATATCAAGATTAATGCTGATTCTTATGTAAATTGATGTGTAGAATCATACGGTCTCATTTAAAATTGATTCTGAGCAATATAAATGATTGTACTGAAAGCCCGAAAATTGCGCATTTAGTGTATTTTCATGCATATCAAGATTAATGCTGATTCTTATGTAAATTGATGTGTAGAATCATATGGATTCAATTGAAATTGATTCTGAGCAATATAAATGAGTGTACTGAAAGCCCGAAAATTGCGCATTTAGTGTATTTTCATGCATATCAAGATTAATGCTGATTCTTATGTAAATTGATGTGTAGAATCGTATGGTCTCATTTAAAATTGATTCTGAGCAATATAAATGAGTGTACTGAAAAGCCCGAAAATTGCGCATTTAGTGTATTTTCATGCATGTCAAGATTAATGCGGATTCTTATGTAAATTGATGTGTAGATTCATATGGTCTCATTTAAAATTGATTCTGAGCAATATAAATGAGTGTACTGAAAGACGGAAAATTGCGCATTTAGTGTATTTTCATGCATATGAAGATTAATGCTGATTCTTATGTAAATTGATGTGTAGAATCATACGGTCTCATTTAAAATTGATTCTGAGCAATATAAATGTGTGTACTGAAAGCCCGAAAATTGCGCATTTAGTGTATTTTCATGCATATCAAGATTAATGCGGATTTTTATGTAAATTGATGTGTAGATTCATATGGTCTCATTTAAAATTGATTTTGAGCAATATAAATGAGTGTACTGAAAGCCCGAAAATTGCGCATTTAGTGTATTTTCATGCATATCAAGATTAATGCTGATTCTTATGTAAATTGATGTGTAGAATCATACGGTCTCATTTAAAATTGATTCTGAGCAATATAAATGAGTGTACTGAAAGCCCGAAAATTGCGCATTTAGTGTATTTTCATGCATATCAAGATTAATGCTGATTCTTATGTAAATTGATGTGTAGAATCATATGGTTTCATTTAAAATTGATTCTGAGCAATATAAATGAGTGCACTGAAAGCCCGAAAATTGCGCATTTAGTGTATTTTCATGCATATCAATATTAATGCTGATTCTTATGTAAATTGATGTGTAGTATCAAATGGTTTCATTTAAAATTGATTCTGAGCAATATAAATGAGTGTACTGAAAGCCCGAAATTTGCGCATTTAGTGTATTTTCATGCATATCAAGATTAATGCTGATTCTTATGTAAATTGATGTGTAGAATCGTATGGTCTCATTTAAAATTGATTCTGAGCAATATAAATGAGTGTACTGAAAGCCCGAAAATTGCGCATTTAGTGTATTTTCATGCATATCAAGATTAATGCTGATTCTTATGTAAATTGATGTGTAGAATCATATGGTTTCATTTAAAATTGATTCTGAGCAATATAAATGTGTGTACTGAAAGCCCGAAAATTGCGCATTTAGTGTATTTTCATGCATGTCAAGATTAATGCTGATTCTTATGTAAATTGATATGTAGAATCATATGGTTTCATTTAAAATTTATTCTGAGCAATATAAATGTGTGTACTGAAAGCCCGAAAATTGCGCATTTAGTGTATTTTCATGCATATCAAGATTAATGCGGATTCTTATGTAAATTGATGTGTAGATTCATATGGTCTCATTTAAAATTGATTCTGAGCAATATAAATGAGTGTACTGAAAGACGGAAAATTGCGCATTTAGTGTATTTTCATGCATATCAAGATTAATGCTGATTCTTATGTAAATTGATGTGTAGAATCATACGGTCTCATTTAAAATTGATTCTGAGCAATATAAATGAGTGTACTGAAAGCCCGAAAATTGCGCATTTAGTGTATTTTCATGTATATCAAGATTAATGCTGATTCTTATGTAAATTGATGTGTAGATTCATATGGTTTCATTTAAAATTGATTCTGAGCAATATAAATGAGTGTACTGAAAGCCCGAAAATTGCGCATTTAGTGTATTTTAATGCATATCAATATTAATGCTGATTCTTATGTAAATTGATGTGTAGAATCATATGGCTTCATTTAAAATTGATTCTGAGCAATATAAATGAGTGTACTGAAAGCCCGAAAATTGCGCATTTAGTGTATTTTCATGCATATCGAGATTAATGCTGATTCTTATGTAAATTGATGTGTAGAATCATATGGTCTCATTTAAAATTGATTCTGAGCAATATAAATGAGTGTGCTGAAAGCACGAAAATTGCGCATTTAGTGTATTTTCATGCATATCAAGATTAATGCTGATTCTTATGTAAATTGATGTGTAGAATCATATGGTTTCATTTAAAATTGATTCCGAGCAATAAAATGAGTGTACTGAAAGCCCGAAAATTGCGCATTTAGTGTATTTTCATGCATATCAAGATTAATGCTGATTCTTATGTAAATTGATGTGTAGAATCATATGGTTTCATTTAAAATTGATTCTGAGCAATAGATATGACTGTCCTGAAAGACCGAAAATTGCGCATTTAGTGTATTTTCATGCATATCAAGATTAATGCTGATTCTTATGTAAATTGATGTGTAGAATCATATGGTTTCATTTAAAATTGATTCTGAGCAATATAAATGAGTGTACTGAAAGCCCGAAAATTGCGCATTTAGTGTATTTTCATGCATATCAAGATTAATGCTGATTCTTATGTAAATTGATGTGTAGAATCACATGGTTTCATTTCAAATTTATTCTGAGCAATATAAATGAGTGTACTGAAAGCCCGAAAATTGCGCATTTAGTGTATTTTCATGCATATCAAGATTAATGCTGATTCTTATGTAAATTGATGTGTAGAATCATATGGTTTCATTTAAAATTGATTCTGAGCAATATAAATGAGTGTACTGAAAGCCCGAAAATTGCGCATTTAGTGTATTTTCATGCATATCAAGATTAATGCTGATTCTTATGTAAATTGATATGTAGAATCATATGGTTTCATTTCAAATTGATTCTGAGCAATATAAATGTGTGTACTGAAAGCCGGAAAATTGCGCATTTAGTGTATTTTCATGCATATCAAGATTAATGCGGATTCTTATGTAAATTGATGTGTAGATTCATATGGTCTCATTTAAAATTGATTCTGAGCAATATAAATGAGTGTACTGAAAGCCGGAAAATTGCGCATTTAGTGTATTTTCATGCATATCAAGATTAATGCTGATTCTTATGTAAATTGATGTGTAGAATCATACGGTCTCATTTAAAATTGATTCTGAGCAATATATATGAGTGTACTGAAAGACCGAAAATTGCGCATTTAGTGTATTTTCATGCATATCAAGATTAATGCTGATTCTTATGTAAATTGATGTGTAGAATCATATGGTTTCATTTAAAATTGATACTGAGCAATAGATATGACTGTCCTGAAAGACCGAAAATTGCGCATTTAGTGTATTTTCATGCATATCAAGATTAATGCTGATTCTTATGTAAATTGATGTGTAGAATCATATGGTTTCATTTAAAATTGATTCTGAGCAATATAAATGAGTGTACTGAAAGCCCGAAAATTGCGCATTTAGTGTATTTTCATGCATATCAAGATTAATGCTGATTCTTATGTAAATTGATGTGTAGAATCACATGGTTTCATTTCAAATTTATTCTGAGCAATATAAATGAGTGTACTGAAAGCCCGAAAATTGCGCATTTAGTGTATTTTCATGCATATCAAGATTAATGCTGATTCTTATGTAAATTGATGTGTAGAATCATATGGTTTCATTTAAAATTGATTCTGAGCAATATAAATGAGTGTACTGAAAGCCCGAAAATTGCTCATTTAGTGTATTTTCATGCATATCAAGATTAATGCTGATTCTTATGTAAATTGATATGTAGAATCATATGGTTTCATTTCAAATTGATTCTGAGCAATATAAATGTGTGTACTGAAAGCCGGAAAATTGCGCATTTAGTGTATTTTCATGCATATCAAGATTAATGCGGATTCTTATGTAAATTGATGTGTAGATTCATATGGTCTCATTTAAAATTGATTCTGAGCAATATAAATGAGTGTACTGAAAGCCGGAAAATTGCGCATTTAGTGTATTTTCATGCATATCAAGATTAATGCTGATTCTTATGTAAATTGATGTGTAGAATCATACGGTCTCATTTAAAATTGATTCTGAGCAATATATATGAGTGTATTGAAAGCCCGAAAATTGCGATTTTAGTGTATTTTCATGCATATCAAGATTAATGCTGATTCTTATGTAAATTGATGTGTAGAATCATATGGTTTCACTTAAAATTGATTCCGATCAATATAAATGAGTGTACTGTAAGCCCTAAAATTGAGCATTTAGTGTATTTTCATGCATATCAAGATTAATGCTGATTCTTATGTAAATTGATGTGTAGAATCATACGGTCTCATTTAAAATTGATTCTGATCAATATAAATGAGTGTACTGAAAGACCAAACACTGCGCATTTAGTGTATTTTCATGCATATCAAGATTAATGCTGATTCTTATGTAAATTGATGTGTAGTATCAAATGGTTTCATTTAAAATTGATTCTGAGCAATATAAATGAGTGTACTGAAAGCCCGAAATTTGCGCATTTAGTGTATTTTCATGCATATCAAGATTAATGCTGATTCTTATGTAAATTGATGTGTAGAATCATACGGTCTCATTTAAAATTGATTCTGAGCAATATAAATGAGTGTACTGAAAGCCCGAAAATTGCGCATTTAGTGTATTTTCATGCATATCAAGATTAATGCTGATTCTTATGTAAATTGATGTGTAGAATCATATGGATTCAATTGAAATTGATTCTGAGCAATATAAATGAGTGTACTGAAAGCCCGAAAATTGCGCATTTAGTGTATTTTCATGCATATCAAGATTAATGCTGATTCTTATGTAAATTGATGTGTAGAATCGTATGGTCTCATTTAAAATTGATTCTGCGTAATATAAATGAGTGTACTGAAAGCCCGAAAATTGCGCATTTAGTGTATTTTCATGCATATCAAGATTAATGCTGATTCTTATGTAAATTGATGTGTAGAATCATATGGTTTCATTTAAAATAGATTCTGAGCAATATAAATGAGTGTACTGAAAGACGGAAAATTGCGCATTTAGTGTATTTTCATGCATATCAAGATTAATGCTGATTCTTATGTAAATTGATGTGTAGAATCATACGGTCTCATTTAAAATTGATTCTGAGCAATATAAATGTGTGTACTGAAAGCCCGAAAATTGCGCATTTAGTGTATTTTCATGCATATCAAGATTAATGCGGATTCTTATGTAAATTGATGTGTAGATTCATATGGTCTCATTTAAAATTGATTCTGAGCAATATAAATGAGTGTACTGAAAGCCGGAAAATTGCGCATTTAGTGTATTTTCATGCATATCAAGATTAATGCTGATTCTTATGTAACTTGATGTGTAGAATCATACGGTCTCATTTAAAATTGATTCTGAGCAATATAAATGAGTGTACTGAAAGCCCGAAAATTGCGCATTTAGTGTATTTTCATGCATATCAAGATTAATGCTGATTCTTATGTAAATTGATGTGTAGAATCATACGGTCTCATTTAAAATTGATTCTGAGCAATATAAATGTGTGTACTGAAAGCCCGAAAATTGCGCATTTAGTGTATTTTCATGCATATCAAGATTAATGCTGATTCTTATGTAAATTGATGTGTAGAATCATATGGTTTCACTTAAAATTGATTCCGATCAATATAAATGAGTGTACTGAAAGACCAAACACTGCGCATTTAGTGTATTTTCATGCATATCAAGATTAATGCTGATTCATATGTAAATTGATGTGTAGAATCATATGGTTTCATTTAAAATTGATTCTGGGCAATATAAATGAATGTACTGAAAGCCCGAAAATTGCGCATTTAGTGTATTTTCATGCATATCAAGATTACTGCTGATTCTTATGTAAATTGATGTGTAGAATCATATGGTTACATTTAAAATTGATTCTGAGCAATATAAATGAGTGGTCTGTAAGACAGAAATTTGCGCATTTATTGTATTTTCATGCATATCAAGATTAATGCTGATTCTTATGTAAATTGATGTGTAGAATCATATGGTCACATTTAAAATTGATTCCGAGCAATATAAATGAGTGTACTGAAGGCCCGAAAATTGCGCATTTAGTGTATTTTCATGCATATCAAGATTAATGCTTATTCTTATGTAAATTGATTTGTAGAATCATATGGTTATATTTAAATTTGATTCTGATCAATATAAATGACTGTACTGAAAGACCAAAAACTGCGCATTTCGTGTATTTTCATGCATA
The DNA here is from genome assembly GCA_037127315.1 of Ascarosepion bandense. Taxonomy (NCBI): domain Eukaryota; kingdom Metazoa; phylum Mollusca; class Cephalopoda; order Sepiida; family Sepiidae; genus Ascarosepion; species Ascarosepion bandense. The sequence continues at coordinate 489,500 of JBBBDQ010001971.1, forward strand.
TCAAGATTAATGCTGATTCTTATGTAAATTGATGTGTAGAATCATATGGTCTCATTTAAATTGACTCCGAGCGACATGAATGTGTGTACTGAAAGCCCGAAAATTGCGCATTTAGTGTATTTTCATGCATATCAAGATTAATGCTGATTCTTATGTAAATTGATGTGTAGAATCATATGGTCTCATTTAAAATTGATTCCGAGCAATATAAATGAGTGTACTGAAAGCCCGTAAATTGCGCATTTAGTGTATTTTCATGCATATCAAGATTAATGCTGATTCTTATGTAAATTGATGTGTAGAATCATATGGTTTCATTTAAAATTGATTCTGAGCAATAGAAATGACTGTACTGAAAGACCGAAAATTGCGCATTTAGTGTATTGTCATGCATATCAAGATTAATGCTGATTATTATGTAAATTGATGTGTAGAATCATATGGTTTCATTTAAAATTGATTCTGAGCAATATAAATGAGTGTACTGAAAGCCCGAAATTTGCGCATTTAGTGTATTTTCATGCATATCAAGATTAATGCTGATTCTTATGTAAATTGATGTGTAGAATCATACGGTCTCATTTAAAATTGATTCTGAGCATTATAAATGAGTGTACTGAAAGCCCGAAAATTGCGCATTTAGTGTATTTTCATGCATATCAAGATTAATGCTGATTGTTATGTAAATTGATGTGTAGAATCATATGGATTCAATTAAAATTGATTCTGAGCAATATAAATGAGTGTACTGAAAGCCCGGAAAATTGCGCATTTAGTGTATTTTCATGCATATCACGATTAATGCTGATTCTTATGTAAATTGATGTGTAGAATCATATGGTCTCATTTAAAATTGATTCTGAGCAATATAAATGAGTGTGCTGAAAGTGTGTGATGAAAGAGTGTGATGAAAATACACTAAATGCGCAATTTTCGGGCTTTCAGTACACTCATTTATATTGCTCGGAATCAATTTTAAATGAGACCATATGATTCTACACATCAATTTACATAAGAATCAGCATTAATCTTGATATGCATGAAAATACACTAAATGCGCAATTTTCGGGCTTTCAGTACACACATTTATATTGCTCAAAATCAATTTTAAATGAGACCGTATGATTCTACACATCAATTTACATAAGAATCAGCATTAATCTTGATATGCATGAAAATACACTAAATGCGCAAATTTCGGGCTTTTCAGTACACTCATTTATATTGCTCGGAATCAAATTTAAATGAGACGATATGATTCTACACATCAATTTACATAAGAATCAGCATTAATCTTGATATGCATGAAAATACACTAAATGCGCAATTTTCGGGCTTTCAGTACACACATTTATATTGCTCTGAATCAATTTTAAATGAGACCGTATGATTCTACACATCAATTTACATAAGAATCAGCATTAATCTTGATATGCATGAAAATACACTAAATGCGCAATATTCCGGCTTTCAGTACACTCATTTATATTGCTCAGAATCAATTTTAAATGAGACCATATGAATCTACACAACAATTTACATATGAATCCGCATTAATCTTGATATGCATGAAAATACACTAAATGCGCAATTTTCGGGCTTTCAGTACACTCATTTATATTGCTCAGAATCAATTTGAAATGAAACCATGTGATTCTACACATCAATTTACATAAGAATCAGCATTAATCTTGATATGCATGAAAATACACTAAATGAGTAATTTTCGGGCTTTCAGTACACTCATTTATATTGCTCAGAATCAATTTTAAATGAGACCGTATTATTCTACACATCAATTTACATATGAATCAGCATTAATCTTGATATGCATGAAAATACACTAAATGCGCAGTGTTTGGTCTTTCAGTACACTCATTTTTGTTGATCAGAATCAATTTTAAACGAGACCATACGATTCTACACATCAATTTACATAAGAATCAGCATTAATCTTGATATGCATGAAAATACACTAAATGCGCAATTTTCGGGCTTTAAGTACACTCATTTATATTGCTCAGAATCAATTTTAATTGAATCCATATGATTCTACACATCAATTTACATAAGAATCAGCATTAATCTTGATATGCCTGAAAATACACTAAATGCGCAATTTTCGGGCTTTCAGTACAGTCATTTATATTGCTAAAAATCAATTTTAAATGAGACCGTATGATTCTACACATCAATTTACATAAGAATCAGCATTAATCTTGATATGCATGAAAATACACTAAATGCGCAAATTTCGGGCTTTCAGTACACTCATTTATATTGCTCAGAATCAATTTTAAATGAAACCGTATGATTCTACATATCAATTTACATAAGAATCAGCATTAATCTTGACATGCATGAAAATACACTAAATGCGCAATTTTCGGGCTTTCAGTACACTCATTTATATTGCTCAGAATCAATTTTAAATGAAACCATATGATTCTACACATCAATTTACATAAGAATCAGCATTAATCTTGATATGCATGAAAATACACTAAATGCGCAATTTTCGGGCTTTCAGTACACTCATTTATATTGCTCAGAATCAATTTGAAATGAAACCATGTGATTCTACACATCAATTTACATAAGAATCAGCATTAATCTTGATATGCATGAAAATACACTAAATGCGCAGATTTGGACTTTCTGTAATCTCATTTATATTGACCAGAATCAATTTTAAATGGGACCATATGATTCTACACATCAATTTATATAAGAATCAGCATTAATCTTGATATGCATGAAAATACACTAAATGCGCAATTTTCGTGCTTTCAGCACACTCATTTATATTGCTCAGAATCAATTTTAAATGAGACCATATGATTCTACACATCAATTTACATAAGAATCAGCATTAATCTCGATATGCATGAAAATACACTAAATGCGCAAGTTTCAGGCTTTCAGTACACTCATTTATATTGCTCAGAATCAATTTTAAATGAAACCATATGATTCTACACATCAATTTACATAAGAATCAGCATTAATATTGATATGCATTAAAATACACTAAATGCGCAATTTTCGGGCTTTCAGTACACTCATTTATATTGCTCAGAATCAATTTTAAATGAAACCATATGATTCTACACATCAATTTACATAAGAATCAGCATTAATCTTGATATGCATGAAAATACACTAAATGCGCAAATTTCGGGCTTTCAGTACACTCATTTATATTGCTCAGAATCAATTTGAAATGAAACCATGTGATTGTACACATCAATTTACATAAGAATCAGCATTAATCTTGATTTGCATGAAAATACACTAAATGAGTAATTTTCGGGCTTTCAGTACACTCATTTATATTGCTCAGAATCAATTTTAAATGAGACCCTATGATTCTACACGTCAATTTACATATGAATCAGCATTAATCTTGATATGCATGAAAATACACTAAATGCGCAGTGTTTGGTCTTTCAGTACACTCATTTATATTGATCAGAATCAATTTTAAACGAGACCATACGATTCTACACATCAATTTACATAAGAATCAGCATTAATCTTGATATGCATGAAAATACACTAAATGCGCAATTTTCGGGCTTTCAGTACACTCATTTATATTGCTCAGAATCAATTTTAATTGAATCCATATGATTCTACACATCAATTTACATAAGAATCAGCATTAATCTTGATATGCCTGAAAATACACTAAATGCGCAATTTTCGGGCTTTCAGTACACTCATTTATATTGCTCAGAATCAATTTTAAATGAGACCGTATGATTCTACACATCAATTTACATAAGAATCAGCATTAATCTTGATATGCATGAAAATACACTAAATGCGCAAATTTCGGGCTTTCAGTACACTCATTTATATTACTCAGAATCAATTTTAAATGAAACCGTATGATTCAACACATCAATTTACATAAGAATCAGCATTAATCTTGATATGCATGAAAATACACTAAATGCGCAATTTTCGGGCTTTTCAGTACACTCATTTATATTGCTCGGAATCAATTTTAAATGAGACGATATGATTCTACACATCAATTTACATAAGAATCAGCATTAATCTTGATATGCATGAAAATACACTAAATGCGCAGATTTGGACTTTCTGTAAACTCATTTATATTGACCAGAATCAATTTTAAATGGGACCATATGATTCTACACATCAATTTATATAAGAATCAGCATTAATCTTGATATGCATGAAAATACACTAAATGCGCAATTTTCGTGCTTTCAGCACACTCATTTATATTGCTCAGAATCAATTTTAAATGAGACCATATGATTCTACACATCAATTTACATAAGAATCAGCATTAATCTCGATATGCATGAAAATACACTAAATGCGCAAGTTTCGGGCTTTCAGTACACTCATTTATATTGCTCAGAATCAATTTTAAATGAAACCATATGATTCTACACATCAATTTCCATAAGAATCAGCATTAATATTGATATGCATTAAAATACACTAAATGCGCAATTTTCGGGCTTTCAGTACACTCATTTATATTGCTCAGAATCAATTTTAAATGAAACCATATGATTCTACACATCAATTTACATAAGAATCAGCATTAATCTTGATATGCATGAAAATACACTAAATGCGCAAATTTCGGGCTTTCAGTACACTCATTTATATTACTCAGAATCAATTTGAAATGAAACCATGTGATTGTACACATCAATTTACATAAGAATCAGCATTAATCTTGATTTGCATGAAAATACACTAAATGAGTAATTTTCGGGCTTTCAGTACACTCATTTATATTGCTCAGAATCAATTTTAAATGAGACCCTATGATTCTACACGTCAATTTACATAAGAATCAGCATTAATCTTGATATGCATGAAAATACACTAAATGCGCAATTTTCGGGCTTTCAGTACACACATTTATATTGCTCAGAATCAATTTTAAATGAGACCGTATGATTCTACACATCAATTTACATAAGAATCAGCATTAATCTTGATATGCATGAAAATACACTAAATGCGCAATTTTCCGGCTTTCAGTACACTCATTTATATTGCTCAGAATCAATTTGAAATGAAACCATGTGATTCTACACATCAATGTACATAAGAATCAGCATTAATCTTGATATGCATGGAAATACACTAAATGAGTAATTTTCGGGCTTTCAGTACACTCATTTATATTGCTCAGAATCAATTTTAATTGAATCCATATGTTTCTACACATCAATTTACATAAGAATCAGCATTAATCTTGATATGCCTGAAAATACACTAAATGCGCAATTTTCGGGCTTTCAGTACACTCATTTATATTGCTCAGAATCAATTTTAAATGAGACCGTATGATTCTACACATCAATTTACATATCAATCAGCATTAATCTTGATATGCATGAAAATACAGTAAATGCGCAGTGTTTGATCTTTCAGTACACTCATTTATATTGATCAGAATCACTTTTAAATGAAACCATTTGATTCTACACATCAATTTACATAAGAATCAGCATTAATCTTGATATGCATGAAAATACACTAAATGCGCAATTTTAGGTCTGACAGTACAGTCATTTCTATTGCTCAGAATCAATTTTAAATGAAACCATATGATTCCACACATCAATTTACATAAGAATCAGCATTAATCTTGATATGCATGAAAATACACTAAATGCGCAATTTTCGGGCTTTTCAGTACACTCATTTATATTGCTCGGAATCAATTTTAAATGAGACCATATGATTCTACACATCAATTTACATAAGAATCAGCATTAATCTTGATATGCATGAAAATACACTAAATGCGCAATTTTCGGGCTTTCAGTACACACATTTATATTGCTCAGAATCAATTTTAAATGAGACCGTATGATTCTACACATCAATTTACATAAGAATCAGCATTAATCTTGATATGCATGAAAATACACAAAATGCGCAATTTTCGGGCTTTCAGTACACTCATTTATATTGCTCTGAATCAATTTTAAATGAAACCATATGATTCTACACATCAATTTACATAAGAATCCGCATTAATCTTGATATGCATGAAAATACACTAAATGCGCAATTTTCGGGCTTTCAGTACACACATTTATATTGCTCAGAATCAATTTTAAATGAAACCATATGATTCTACATATCAATTTACATAAGAATCAGCATTAATCTTGACATGCATGAAAATACACTAAATGCGCAATTTTCGGGCTTTCAGTACACTCATTTATATTGCTCAGAATCAATTTTAAATGAAACCATATGATTCTACACATCAATTTACATAAGAATCAGCATTAATCTTGATATGCATGAAAATACACTAAATGTGCAATTTTCGGGCTTTCAGTACACACATTTATATTGCTCAGAATCAATTTTAAATGAAACCATATGATTCTACATATCAATTTACATAAGAATCAGCATTAATCTTGACATGCATGAAAATACACTAAATGCGCAATTTTCGGGCTTTCAGTACACTCATTTATATTGCTCAGAATCTATTTTAAATGAGACCGTATGATTCTACACATCAATTTACATAAGAATCAGCATTAATCTTGATATGCATGAAAATACACTAAATGCGCAATTTTCATGCTTTCAGTACACTCATTTATATTGCTCAGAATCAATTTTAAATGGGACCGTATGATTCTGCACATCAATTTACATAAGAATCAGCATTAATCTTGATATGCATGAAAATACACTAAATGAGTAATTTTCGGGCTTTCAGTACACTCATTTATATTGCTCAGAATCAATTTGAAATGAAACCATGTGATTCTACACATCAATGTACATAAGAATCAGCATTAATCTTGATATGCATGGAAATACACTAAATGAGTAATTTTCGGGCTTTCAGTACACTCATTTATATTGCTCAGAATCAATTTTAATTGAATCCATATGATTCTACACATCAATTTACATAAGAATCAGCATTAATCTTGATATGCCTGAAAATACACTAAATGCGCAATTTTCGGGCTTTCAGTACACTCATTTATATTGCTCAGAATCAATTTTAAATGAGACCGTATGATTCTACACATCAATTTACATAAGAATCAGCATTAATCTTGATATGCATGAAAATACACTAAATGCGCAAATTTCGGGCTTTCAGTACACTCATTTATATTGCTCAGAATCACTTTTAAATGAAACCATTTGATTCTACACATCAATTTACATAAGAATCTTCATTAATCTTGATATGCATGAAAATACACTAAATGCGCAAATTTCGGGCTTTCAGTACAGTCATTTATATTGCTCAGAATCACTTTTAAATGAAACCATTTGATTCTACACATCTATTTACATAAGAATCAGCATTAATCTTGATATGCATGAAAATACACTAAATGCGCAATTTTCGGGCTTTCAGTACACTCATTTATATTGCTCGGAATCAATTTTAAATGAGACCATATGATTCTACACATCAATTTACATAAGAATCAGCATTAATCTTGATATGCATGAAAATACACTAAATGCGCAATTTTCGGGCTTTCAGTACACACATTTATATTGCTCAGAATCAATTTTAAATGAGACCGTATGATTCTACACCTCAATTTACATAAGAATCAGCATTAATCTTGATATGCATGAAAATACACTAAATGCGCAATTTTCGGGCTTTCAGTACACTCATTTATATTGCTCTGAATCAATTTTAAATGAAACCATATGATTCTACACATCAATTTACATAAGAATCCGCATTAATCTTGATATGCATGAAAATACACTAAATGCGCAATTTTCGGGCTTTCAGTACACACATTTATATTGCTCAGAATCAATTTTAAATGAAACCATATGATTCTACATATCAATTTACATAAGAATCAGCATTAATCTTGACATGCATGAAAATACACTAAATGCGCAATTTTCGGGCTTTCAGTACACTCATTTATATTGCTCAGAATCAATTTTAAATGAAACCATATGATTCTACATATCAATTTACATAAGAATCAGCATTAATCTTGATATGCATGAAAATACACTAAATGCGCAATTTTCGGGCTTTCAGTACAGTCATTTATATTGCTCAGAATCAATTTGAAATGAAACCATGTGATTCTACACATCAATTTACATAAGAATCAGCATTAATCTTGATATGCTTGAAAATACACTAAATGAGTAATTTTCGGGCTTTCAGTACACTCATTTATATTGATCGGAATCAATTTTAAATGAGACCGTATGAATCTACACATCAATTTAAATATGAATCAGCATTAATCTTGATATGCATGAAAATACACTAAATGCGCAATTTTCGGGCTTTTAGTACACACATTTATATTGCTCAGAATCAATTTTATATGAAACCATATGATTCTACATATCAATTTACATAAGAATCAGCATTAATCTTGACATGCATGAAAATACACTAAATGCGCAATTTTCGGGCTTTCAGTACACTCATTTATATTGCTCAGAATCAATTTTAATTGAATCCATATGATTCTACACATCAATTTACATAAGAATCAGCATTAATCTTGATATGCATGAAAATACACTAAATGCGCAATATTCCGGCTTTCAGTACACTCATTTATATTGCTCAGAATCAATTTTAAATGAGACCGTATGATTCTACACATAAATTTACATAAGAATCAGCATTAATCTTGATATGCATGAAAATACACTAAATGCTCAATATTCGGGCTTACATTACACTCATTTATATTGATCAGAATCAATTTTAAATGAGACCATATGATTCTACACATCAATTTACATAAGAATTAGCATAAATCTTGATATGCATGAAAATACACTTAATGCGCAATATTCCAGCTTTCAGTACACTCATTTATATTGCTCAGAATCAATTTTAAATGAGACCGTATGATTCTACACATCAATTTACATAAGAATCAGCATTAATCTTGATATGCATGTAAATACACTAAATGCGCAAATTTCGGGCTTTCAGTACACTCATTTATATTGCTCAGAATCAATTTTAAATGAAACCATTTGATTCTACACATCAAATTACATAAGATTCAGCATTAATCTTGATATGCATGAAAATACACTAAATGCGCAATTATCGGTCTTTCAGTACAGTCATTTCTTTTGCTCAGAATCAATTTTAAATGAAACCATATGATTCTACACATCAATTTACATAAGAATCCGCATTAATCTTGATATGCTGAAAATACACTAAATGCGCAATTTTCGGGCTTTCAGTACACACATTTATATTGCTCAGAATCAATTTTAAATGAGACCATATGAATCTACACATCAATTTACATAAGAATCCGCATTAATCTTGATATGCTGAAAATACACTAAATGCGCAATTTTCGGGCTTTCAGTACACTCATTTATATTGCTCAGAATCAATTTGAAAAGAAACCATGTGATTCTACACATCAATTTACATAAGAATCAGCATTAATCTTGATATGCATGAAAATACACTAAATGAGTAATTTTCGGGCTTTCAGTACACTCATTTATATTGCTCAGAATCAATTTTAAATGAGACCGTATGATTCTACACATCAATTTACATATCAATCAGCATTAATCTTGATATGCATGAAAATACAGTAAATGCGCAGTGTTTGGTTTTTCAGTACACTCATTTATATTGATCAGAATCAATTTTAAATGAGACCATACGATTCTACACATCAATTTACATAAGAATCAGCATTAATCTTGATATGCATGAAAATACACTAAATGCGCAATTTTCGGGCTTTCAGTACACTCATTTATATTGCTCAGAATCAATTTTAATTGAATCCATATGATTCTACACATCAATTTACATAAGAATCAGCATTAATCTTGATATGCATGAAAATACACTAAATGCTCAATTTTCGGGCTTACAGTACACTCATTTATATTGATCAGAATCAATTTTAAATGAGACCATATGATTCTACACATCAATTTACATAAGAATTAGCATTAATCTTGATATGCATGAAAATACACTTAATGCGCAATATTCCAGCTTTCAGTACACTCATTTATATTGCTCAGAATCAATTTTAAATGAGACCGTATGATTCTACACATCAATTTACAAAAGAATCAACATTAATCTTGATATGCATGAAAATACACTAAATGCGCACATTTCGGGATTTCAGTACACTCATTTATATTGCTCAGAATCAATTTTAAATGAAACTATATGATTCTACACATCAATTTACATAAGAATCAGCATTAATCTTGATATGCATGAAAATACACTAAATGCACAATTTTCGGTCTTTCAGTACAGTCATTTCTATTGCTCAGAATCAATTTTAAATGAAACCATATGATTCTACACATCAATCTACATAAGAATCAGCATTAATCTTGATATGCATGAAAATACACTAAATGCGCAATTTTCGGGCTTTCAGTACACTCATTTATATTGCTCGGAATCAATTTTAAATGAGACCATATGATTCTACACATCAATTTACATAAGAATCAGCATTAATCTTGATATGCATGAAAATACACTAAATGCGCAATTTTCGGGCTTTCAGTACACACATTCATGTCGCTCGGAGTCAATTTAAATGAGACCATATGATTCTACACATCAATTGACATAAGAATCAGCATTAATCTTGATATGCATGAAAATACACTAAATGCGCAGTGTTTGGTCTTTCAGTACACTCATTTATATTGATCGGAATCAATTTTAAATGAGACCATATGATTCTACACATCAATTTACATAAGAATCAGCATTAATCTTGATATGCATGAAAATACACTAAATGCGCAATTTTCGGGCTTTCAGTACACTCATTTATATTCCTCAGAATCAATTTTAATTGAATCCATATGATTCTGCACATCAATTTACATAAGAATCAGCATTAATCTTGATATGCATGAAAATACACTAAATGCGCAATTTTCGGGCTTTCAGTACACTCATTTATATTGCTCAGAATCAATTTTAAATGAGACCGTATGATTCTACACATCAATTTACATAATAATCAGCATTAATCTTCATATGCATGAAAATACACTAAATGCTCAATTTTCGGGCTTACAGTACACTCATTTATATTGATCAGAATCAATTTTAAATGAGACCATATGATTCTACACATCAATTTACATAAGAATCAGCATTAATCTTGATATGCATGAAAATACACTAAATGCGCAATTTTCGGGCTTTCAGTACAGTCATTTATATGGCTCAGAATCAATTTTAAATGAAACCATATGATTCTACACATCAATTTACATAAGAATCAGCATTAATCTTGATATGCATGAATATACACTAAATGCGCAATTTTCGGGCTTTCAGTACACTCATTTATATTGCTCCGAATCAATTTTAAATGAAACCATGTGATTCTACACATCAATTTACATAAGAATCAGCATTAATCTTGATATGCCTGAAAATACACTAAAATCGCAATTTTCGGGCTTTCAGTACACTCATATATATTGCTCAGAATCAATTTTAAATGAGACCGTATGATTCTACACATCAATTTACATAAGAATCAGCATTAATCTTGATATGCATGAAAATACACTAAATGCGCAATTTTCCGGCTTTCAGTACACTCATTTATATTGCTCAGAATGAATTTAAAATGAGACCATATGATTCTACACATCAATTTACATAAGAATCCGCATTAATCTTGATATGCATGAAAATACACTAAATGCGCAATTTTCGGGCTTTCAGTACACACATTTATATTGCTCAGAATCAATTTTAAATGAAACCATATGATTCTACACATCAATTTACATAAGAATCAGCATTAATCTTGATATGCATGAAAATACACTAAATGCGCAATTTTCGGGCTTTCAGTACACTCATTTATATTGCTCAGAATCAATTTTAAATGAAACCATATGATTCTACACATCAATTTACATATGAATCAGCATTAATCTTGATATGCATGAAAATACACTAAATGCGCAGTGTTTGGTCTTTCAGTACACTCATTTATATTGATCAGAATCAATTTTAAATGAGACCGTATGATTCTACACATCAATTTACATAAGAATCAGCATTAATCTTGATATGCATGAAAATACACTAAATGCGCAATTTTCGGGCTTTCAGTACACTCATTTATATTGCTCAGAATCAATTTTAAATGAAACCATATGATTCTACACATCAATTTACATAAGAATCAGCATTAATATTGATATGCATGAAAATACACTAAATGCGCAATTTTCGGGCTTTCAGTACACTCATTTACATTGCTCAGAATCAATTTTAAATGAGACCGTATGATTCTACACATCAATTTACATAAGAATCAGCATTAATGTTGATATGCATGAAAATACACTAAATGCTCAATTTTCGGGCTTACAGTACACTCATTTATATTGATCAGAATCAATTTTAAATGAGACCATATGATTCTACACTTCAATTTACATAAGAATTAGCATTAATCTTGATATGCATGAAAATACACTTAATGCGCAATATTCCAGCTTTCAGTACACTCATTTATATTGCTCAGAATCAATTTTAAATGAGACCGTATGATTCTACACATCAATTTACATAAGAATCAACATTAATCTTGATATGCATGAATATACACTAAATGCGCAAATTTCGGGCTTTCAGTACACTCATTTATAATGCTCAGAATCAGTTTTAAATGAAACCATATGATTCTACACATCAATTTACATAAGAATCAGCATTAATCTTGATATGCATGAAAATACACTAAATGCGCAATTTTCGGTCTTTCAGTACAGTCATTTCTATTGCTCAGAATCAATTTTAAATGAAACCATATGATTCTACACATCAATTTACATAAGAATCAGCATTAATCTTGATATGCCTGAAAATACACTAAAATCGCAATTTTCGGGCTTTCAGTACACTCATATATATTGCTCAGAATCAATTTTAAATGAGACCGTATGATTCTACACATCAATTTACATAAGAATCAGCATTAATCTTGATATGCATGAAAATACACTAAATGCGCAATTTTCCGGCTTTCAGTACACTCATTTATATTGCTCAGAATCAATTTAAAATGAGACCATATGATTCTACACATCAATTTACATAAGAATCCGCATTAATCTTGGTATGCATGAAAATACACTAAATGCGCAATTTTCGGGCTTTCAGTACACACATTTATATTGCTCAGAATCAATTTTAAATGAAACCATATGATTCTACATATCAATTTACATAAGAATCAGCATTAATCTTGATATGCCTGAAAATACACTAAATGCGCAATTTTCGGGCTTTCAGTACACTCATTTATAATGCTCAGAATCAATTTTAAATGAAACCATATGATTCTACACATCAATTTACATAAGAATCAGCATTAATCTTGATATGCATGAAAATACATTAAATGCGCAATTTTCGGGCTTTCAGTACACTCATTTATATTGCTCAGAATATATTTGAAATGAAACCATGTGATTCTACACATCAATTTACATAAGAATCAGCATTAATCTTGATATGCATGAAAATACACTAAATGCGCAATTTTCGGGCTTTCAGTACACTCATTTATATTGCTCAGAATCAATTTTAAATGAAACCATATGATTCTACACATCAATTTACATAAGAATCAGCATTAATATTGATATGCATTAAAATACACTAAATGTGCAATTTTCGGGCTTTCAGTACACTCATTTATATTGCTCAGAATCAATTTTAAATGAAACCATATGATTCTACACATCAATTTACATAAGAATCAGCATTAATCTTGATATGCATGAAAATACACTAAATGCGCAGTTTTTGGACTTTCAGCACACTCATTTATATTGCTCAGTATCAATTTTAAATGAGACCATACGATTCTACACATCAATTTACATAAGAATCAGCATTAATCTTGATATGCATGAAAATACACTAAATGCGCAATTTTCGGGCTTTCAGTACACTCATTTATATTGCTCAGAATCAATTTAAAATGAGACCATATGATTCTACACATCAATTTACATAAGAATCCGCATTAATCTTGGTATGCATGAAAATACACTAAATGCGCAATTTTCGGGCTTTCAGTACACACATTTATATTGCTCAGAATCAATTTTAAATGAAACCATATGATTCTACATAACAATTTACATAAGAATCAGCATTAATCTTGATATGCCTGAAAATACACTAAATGCGCAATTTTCGGGCTTTCAGTACACTCATTTATAATGCTCAGAATCAATTTTAAATGAAACCATATGATTCTACACATCAATTTACATAAGAATCAGCATTAATCTTGATATGCATGAAAATACATTAAATGCGCAATTTTCGGGCTTTCAGTACACTCATTTATATTGCTCAGAATAAATTTGAAATGAAACCATGTGATTCTACACATCAATTTACATAAGAATCAGCATTAATCTTGATATGCATGAAAATACACTAAATGCGCAATTTTCGGGCTTTCAGTACACTCATTTATATTGCTCAGAATCAATTTTAAATGAAACCATATGATTCTACACATCAATTTACATAAGAATCAGCATTAATATTGATATGCATTAAAATACACTAAATGTGCAATTTTCGGGCTTTCAGTACACTCATTTATATTGCTCAGAATCAATTTTAAATGTAACCATATGATTCTACACATCAATTTACATAAGAATCAGCATTAATCTTGATATGCATGAAAATACACTAAATGCGCAGTTTTTGGACTTTCAGTACACTCATTTATATTGCTCAGTATCAATTTTAAATGAGACCATACGATTCTACACATCAATTTACATAAGAATCAGCATTAATCTTGATATGCATGAAAATACACTAAATGCGCAATTTTCGGGCTTTCAGTACACTCATTTATATTGCTCAGAATCAATTTTAATTGAATCCATATGATTCTACACATCAATTTACATAAGAATCAGCATTAATCTTGATATGCATGAAAATACACTAAATGCGCAATTTTCGGGCTTTCAGTACACTCATTTATATTGCTCAGAATCAATTTTAAATGAGACCGTATGATTCTACACATCAATTTACATAAGAATCAGCATTAATCTTGATATGAATGAAAATACACTAAATGCGCAAATTTCGGGCTTTCAGTACACTCATTTATATTGCTCAGAATCAATTTTAAATGAAACCATATGATTCTACACATCAATTTACATAAGAATCAGCATTAATCTTCATATGCATGAAAATACACTAAATGCGCAATTTTCGGGCTTTCAGTACAGTCATTTCTATTGCTCAGAATCAATTTTAAATGAAACCATATGATTCTACACATCAATTTACATAAGAATCAGCATTAATCTTGATATGCATGAAAATACACTAAATGCGCAATTTTCGTGCTTTCAGTACACTCATTTATATTGCTCGGAATCAATTTTAAATGAGACCATATGATTCTACACATCAATTTACATAAGATTCAGCATTAATCTTGATATGCATGAAAATACACTAAATGCGCAATTTTCGTGCTTTCAGCACACTCATTTATATTGCTCAGAATTAATTTTAAATGAGACCATATGATTCTACACATCAATTTACATAAGAATCAGCATTAATCTCGATATGAATGAAAATACACTAAATGCGCAATTTTCGGGCTTTCAGTACACTCATTTATATTGCTCAGAATCAATTTTAAATGAGACCATATGATTCTACACATCAATTTACATAAGAATCAGCATTAATATTGATATGCATTAAATACACTAAATGCGCAATTTTCTGGCTTTCAGTACCCTCATTTATATTGCTCAGAATCAATTTTAAATGAAACCATATGATTCTACACATCAATTTACATAAGAATCAGCATTAATCTTGATATGCATGAAAATACACTAAATGCGCAAATTTCGGGCTTTCATTACACTCATTGATATTGCTCGGAATCAATTTTAAATGAGACCATATGATTCTACACATCAATTTACATAAGAATCAGCATTAATCTTGATATGCATGAAAATACACTAAATGCGCAATTTTCGGGCTTTCAGTACACAAATTTATATTGCTCAGAATCAATTTTAAATGAGACCGTATGATTCTACACATCAATTTACATAAGAATCAGCATTAATCTTGATATGCATGAAAATACACTAAATGCGCAATTTTCGGGCTTTCAGTACACTCATTTATATTGCTCGGAATCAATTTTAAATGAAACCATATGATTCTACATATATATTTACATAAGAATCAGCATTAATCTTGACATGCATGAAAATACACTAAATGCGCAATTTTCGGGCTTTCAGTACACTCATTTATATTGCTCAGAATCAATTTTAAATGAGACCATTTGAATCTACACATCAATTTACATCAGAATCCGCATTAATCTTGACATGCATGAAAATACACTAAATGCGCAATTTTCGGGCTTTCAGTACACACATTTATATTGCTCAGAATCAATTTTAAATGAAACCATATGATTCTACATATCAATTTACATAAGAATCAGCATTAATCTTGACATGCATGAAAATACACTAAATGCGCAATTTTCGGGCTTTCAGTACACACATTTATATTGCTCAGAATCAATTTTAAATGAAACCATATGATTCTACACATCAATTTACATAAGAATCAGCATTAATCTTGATATGCATGAAAATACACTAAATGCGCAATTTTCGGGCTTTCAGTACACTCATTTATATTGCTCAGAATCAATTTTAAATGAGACCATACGATTCTACACATCAATTTACATAAGAATCAGCATTAATCTTGATATGCATGAAAATACACTAAATGCGCAATTTTCGGGCTTTCAGTACACACATTCATGTCGCTCGGAGTCAATTTAAATGAGACCATATGATTCTACACATCAATTGACATAAGAATCAGCATTAATCTTGATATGCATGAAAATACACTAAATGCGCAAATTTCGGGCTTTCAGTACACTCATTTATATTGCTCAGAATCAATTTTAAATGAAACCATTTGATACTACACATCAATTTACATAAGAATCAGCATTAATCTTGATATGCATGAAAATACACTAAATGCGCAATTTTCGGTCTTTCAGTACAGTCATTTCTATTGCTCAGAATCAATTTTAAATGAGACCGTATGATTCTACACATCAATTTACATATCAATCAGCATTAATCTTGATATGCATGAAAATACAGTAAATGCGCAGTGTTTGGACTTTCAGTACACTCATTTATATTGATCAGAATCAATTTTAAATGAGACCATACGATTCTACACATCAATTTACATAAGAATCAGCATTAATCTTGATATGCATGAAAATACACTAAATGCGCAATTTTCGGGCTTTCAGTACACTCATTTATATTGCTCAGAATCAATTTTAATTGAATCCATATGATTCTACACATCAATTTACATAAGAATCAGCATTAATCTTGATATGCATGAAAATACACTAAATGCGCAAATTTCGGTGTTTCAGTACACTCATTTATATTGCTCAGAATCAATTTTAAATGAAACCATGTGATTCTACACATCAATTTACATAAGAATCAGCATTAATCTTGATATGCATGAAAATACACTAAATGCGCAATTTTCGGTCTTTCAGTACAGTCATTTATATTGCTCAGAATCAGTTTTAAATGTAACCATATGATTCTACACATCAATTTACATAAGAATCAGCATTAATCTTGATATGCATGAAAATACACTAAATGCGCAATTTTCGGGCCTTCAGTACACTCATTTATATTGCTCGGAATCTATTTTAAATGTGACCATTTGATTCTACACATCAATTTACATAAGAATCAGCATTAATCTTGATATGCATGAAAATACACTAAATGCGCAATTTTCGGGCTTTCAGTACACACATTTATATTGCTCAGAATCAATTTTAAATGAGACCGTATGATTCTACACATCAATTTACATAAGAATCAGCATTAATCTTGATATGCATGAAAATACACTAAATGCGCAATTTTCGGGCTTTCAGTACACTCATTTATATTGCTCAGAATCAATTTTAAATGAGACCATATGAATCTACACATCAATTTACATAAGAATCCGCATTAATCTTGATATGCATGAAAATACACTAAATGCGCAATTTTCGGGCTTTCAGTACACACATTTATATTGCTCAGAATCAATTTGAAATGAAACCATATGATTCTACATATCAATTTACATAAGAATCAGCATTAATCTTGACATGCATGAAAATACACTAAATGCGCAATTTTCGGTCTTTCAGTACACTCATTTATATTGCTCAGTATCAATTAGAAATGAAACCATGTGATTCTACACATCAATTTACATAAGAATCAGCATTAATCTTGATATGCATGAAAATACACTAAATGAGTAATTTTCGGGCTTTCAGTACACTCATTTATATTGCTCAGAATCAATTTTAAATGAGACCGTATGATTCTACACATCAATTTACATATCAATCAGCATTAATCTTGATATGCATGAAAATACAGTAAATGCGCAGTGTTTGGTCTTTCAGTACACTCATTTATATTGATCAGAATCAATTTTAAATGAGACTATACGATTCTACACATCAATTTACATAAGAATCAGCATTAATCTTGATATGCATGAAAATACACTAAATGCGCAATTTTCGGGCTTTCAGTACACTCATTTATATTGCTCAGAATCAATTTTAATTGAATCCATATGATTCTACACATCAATTTACATAAGAATCAGCATTAATCTTGATATGCATGAAAATACACTAAATGCGCAAATTTCGGTGTTTCAGTACACTCATTTATATTGCTCAGAATCAATTTTAAATGAAACCATGTGATTCTACACATCAATTTACATAAGAATCAGCATTAATCTTGATATGCATGAAAATACACTAAATGCGCAATTTTCGGTCTTTCAGTACAGTCATTTATATTGCTCAGAATCAGTTTTAAATGTAACCATATGATTCTACACATCAATTTACATAAGAATCAGCATTAATCTTGATATGCATGAAAATACACTAAATGCGCAATTTTCGGGCCTTCAGTACACTCATTTATATTGCTCGGAATCTATTTTAAATGTGACCATATGATTCTACACATCAATTTACATAAGAATCAGCATTAATTTTGATATGCATGAAAATACACTAAATGCGCAATTTTCGGGCTTTCAGTACACTCATTTATATTGCTCGGAATCAATTTTAAATGAGACCATATGATTCTACACATCAATTTACATAAGAATCAGCATTAATCTTGATATGCATGAAAATACACTACATGCGTAATTTTCGGGCTTTTAGTACACACATTTATATTGCTCAGAATCAATTTTAAATGAGACCGTATGATTCTACACATCAATTTACATATGAATCAGCATTAATCTTGATATGCATGAAAATTCACTAAATGCGCAATTTTCCGGCTTTCAGTACACTCATTTATATTGCTCAGAATCAATTTTAAATGAGACCATATGAATCTACACATCAATTTACATAA